>OY856410.1:598383405-598410905 GCA_963693085.1 Alisma plantago-aquatica | reverse complement strand
CTCCCTGTTATTGGTTGTTTTTTATTTTTAATATAATCACCACGTTTGCTGCGAAAATTAAATTTGTTTCTTTTATATGCTTTTTGTACTCTTTTTACTATAATCCAATGATCACAGGGTGTTAATAACTGAATATAATTTTGATGTTGTATATATAATTTAAATTTTTGTATGAAGTTATTTCCTAATAATATATCTTGTTGCGCATATTCAGGAGTATAGAATGGTGGACATGTAATTATATAATTTCCTAAAATAATTTTAGGTTTTCTAACTCCATGAGTTAATTCATGTCTTTTTCCCATAAAATCTTTTCCATATAACGTAGGTAATGTTGTGATATATTTTTCAGGAAAGCATTGTCTTCGGGCAATGCAAGTTCCTGCACCTGTATCTAGGAATGCATGAAAATATTCTATTTTATATTCCTCATATATAATTCCTGCTACTATGTAGACACTATATATACTAGTCATTAATCTCCTTGGGATTTTATTATCTGTTACTAGGGGTTTTTTTGAAACATCTATGTTTATGTTTTCTGGTATTTCTATTTCTGATATTATGTCTGGCTTAGTAATTTTTCCTATATCTTTAAATATATTAGGAAGCTTTATAACATCTTTATCTTCAAATTTTTCAGAATGATGTGTATTACTAAGAGCATAACTAATTATATACGTTATCGAGTAAGGAATGGATCCTTTTTTCATGAATTCTGTTCTTTGAAAATCCTGTATTAAACTTAAGGTTCTGTTTATATTACTATCTCTAATGTTTACACTTATCTTTGGATAAATATTAAAGATTAGTTTCTGATGACTAAGATTTCCCTGTAATATTCCTAATGTAGCATCTCTTCTAT
Organism: Alisma plantago-aquatica; assembly: GCA_963693085.1. Taxonomy (NCBI): domain Eukaryota; kingdom Viridiplantae; phylum Streptophyta; class Magnoliopsida; order Alismatales; family Alismataceae; genus Alisma; species Alisma plantago-aquatica. The sequence goes on along the minus strand of OY856410.1, from coordinate 598,410,040 downwards.
TATTAATCCTATTATCCATTAATACAATATTTATAGGTGAATCTATTCCTTCTCTAAAAGTTGCTTTAATCATCATTTGAATAGCTCCTATGTGAATCCATCCTATTTTAGATCTATCTTTTATTTTTTCCATTTTCCTCATTAAATCTTCTTTTCTAAGTAAAGGTATATTTATTCTATTTCTAGTATATTCTATTTGCATGGGCATTTCTCTATTAGTTATTTCGTAATAAAAATTATGTTTTCTTGGGGTAATTTTCTCAAAAATTGATGTTCTAAATCCATCAGAATTTTCTAATCTTAATTCAGTGTTTCTTATTCTATTAAATAATTTTCTATCTATTAATACCTCTTGCAAGAAGTTTCCTGCTTCTTCCTGGTATTCTTCTATTATCTGATTCTGTGTCTGAGAAATAATAGATTGATCCATTGGATTATTCATCATCAGTTATTTGGACAAATTCTTGAATATCTTCGATCTCAGAAAGTTCTTCTATAATTTCCTCGAATTGCTTTTGATTAATCTTCTTAGATCCTCTTTTTGGACATTCATTAGCATAATGTCCTATTTCCTGACATATAAAGCATTTACATTCTTTCAGTTTCTTTTTATTATAATTTTTCTTTCTTCTGTAATATTTTTGTTTCGGTTTAGGTTTAAATCCAAACCTTTTCCTTTTCTTGAATTTATATTTGTTTCTTTTATTGTACCTCATTGGTTCGCATCCTATGGTTATTGGATGAGTTAATTGAGAACAACAAAACCCTTGTTTTACTACTTTATTTGTTTTTCTACTTAGTGTGGCTTCTGCACACCATTCTTCTAATTTCATTCTTAGAAATTCTATTCGTCCTCCTAATGTATCTGCTCTTTGTCCGATATATTGAGGATATAATTGCATCTCTTTAAATCCCCATGGGTCGGGTACCTTGGTATAAAATAAGTTTAATAAACTTTTACTGGTAACATTTTCTTTATCCGTTCTATCATATATTTTATAAAAATATTCCTGAAATTTACATATATATTCATCAATTCGGCACATATCACAGTGTTTTAAGTTATATAATAAAAAGATAAATCTATGTTTTTCTTTTTCTTTTTCTGTATCTTTATTTACATTCCACGTTTCACCTAAAAATTCTCTTCTTAATTCATTTTCATAGTTATTTACCACTTGAGCTAATGTGGTTGTTGTTCCTTTTACTGCTTCTTTATCGTTGTTAGTTAATCCTTTCCACCAATCTGCTACGATTCCTTGGAAGGTTAAATGACAAAATCTTGCTGTTGTTTCTACATCATAGCTTTGTGATGTTATTGATAAATATGTGGCTTTTTCCCATCTTGTTATGGCTTCGTCTATATTTCTTACACAATTTAATTTAAATAAATTCTATTAGCACTAATATATTCTTGATTCATATAATCAACTGGGGTTTCTATAACAATATTACTTGGTCTTCTATCTGATGCCCAGTTTATTCCTTCATATCTATTTCTGTTAGTAGGTTTTCTCCTAAAACTAGGATTTGACTGATATCTAGTTCTTGATTGTTCTGGTATCTCATCTTGTCCTCTAGGGATTGTTGTTGGCATGGTCACCTGGCTTCCAGAACTTTCTTCCTGTACTGGTTTCATGTTTACTGTTCTAACTTTTTCCATTAATCTTATTATTTCTTGACTTAGACTGTCTAATTCTTCTTCTTCGGCTTCTAAGTATCTATTTTCTAATTGTTCAATTTTAAAGTCATCTATTTCTTCTATCTGAAGAGGACATAAACTTATCTCGTTTCCACTTGTTTGGAATAGGTTTATTTTTGATAAACACTCGTTATTTTTTTTTTCCATACAAATATTCCATTGTTCTTTGTAATTCTACTATCATTTCTTGAATCTTCTGAAAGTTCTTCGAATGGTTTTCATGAACCTGTACTTCTAATTTCTTATACATATTATTCAATATTAACTTCAAATTCCAGATCTAAAGCTTCGTATATGTTATTATCTTCTAACTCATTAAATTCGTTCCTCAAAATTTTATCTTTGTATTTTGAATCGTTACAAGGCTCTGATACCACTTCGTTGGTGCAGAAATTTTTGATTTTGTTATCATGCTTTGTAAACATACTCAAACTGCCCTTATGGGTGTTGTATGCTTTCTTAGCTTTATCATTTTGTCTATAATTATTACATTTTTTAGACTGGATTCTTAATATCTTCTCCTTTATACTACGAATTTTTCGCATAATTAAATTCATAGTGTAAGAAACTAACATCCAGAAAGAAGGCGATAACACTCTGAGTATCATAGATAGCAAGATAATCTGTATACCTGTGTTGCCCACCTCACTTCCTCTTGTCTTCAACGCCAGTCGATCTTCTCTTAACGATTTCTAAGAGAAGTATTCCTTAGACTTCGATGTTCCAGATCTCAGACTCCTCATCATCCTATAGCCTTCATGTCCCTGTGTCCTTATGCACTTCTTTGCTTGGTCGGACTTCTGGACGATGGCCTCCGGGATGGAATAAGGGAGAGATAACTCTCGACCGATGCAGATAGAAAGAACTGGGGGTGTAACGGGTTACACACTATCTTTCCTACTCTATGATAGTACAAGGATTATGATCTTCAAGTTGGAGCTTGCTTCCTACACTTATGGAATTAACACGCAAGAATCATCTCAAGAACTTGAAATAGAATCTGGAATAGAATTAGGGAATCGAGACTCTGCTCTTTTATTGCAAGACTTATTGTACATACATAGCTACTCTTGGGACTCTCTCCAACTACGAGTGAGTCTCCCTACTAGTCTTCGAGAGCTTATATAGACGCTCTCTTCATTACATTGATGCTTCTTTGTTTTTTCTTTACATGGTTGCTGCACACTTGTCCGGTGGCAAGCGTTCTACCTTTTAAAATCTTTCTCCAACGCACATCTGTCTGGTGGAGAGTTCTCTTTTGTCTTTTCTTCTTGCGAGTGTCTTCTTACGTCATTGATGATGTGTTCTCTTCTAGAATGCTTTTATCGGCTCATGCTGCTGTGGCTATCTCTTTCCATTTTATCTTGACATGCGGGGCATATTTTTCCTTCATGTTTTCTGAGTTGGCAAAATATTTGCTGACATCTATTGCTTGATTTGATTTGTCTGGTTTCTATTCTTTTTAGAAACCTCTCTAAATTGATTTTTGTAGATGTATTAGTTCTTCTTGTATTGGATAGAATAATTGTATTATCTGAAGCTTTATGAAGCCAACTTCGATTTTTGTTAATTAAATTTTCCAATACTTGGCAAAGAACTTTTAATCCCAATGCCCTTCTTGTTTCAAAAAATTCCTTGTTAACCTTGTTCTCTTCAAATTCTTTTCTGTAATATGCGTCAATTTCTGTGACGTATTCAGGGGAAGATACCCCAATTTGAATGTAGTGTATTGGACTAAATTTCTTTAATTTTTCCCAGTCCTCTGATGCTGAGAAAATCTTGATATATATGTCACTAGTAGGTTTTACTAGTGGACTATTGTTTTTAAATTCTCTAACTGCTCTGGCAATATCTTGGGGCAGCCCTTGTATTTCCCCAAGGTCTTGGCTTAAATATATTAAATTTGCTGCTCTGATTCTGAAACAGTCTCTGACGATTCTTGGATCAGCTCCTTTGTCAAAGTTAATCCTGGGATATATTCCCGTATGATCTGGAACACATGTTTCTGACATTTTGAGATTGTAAACAATCTCTAATAAAGTTTTATATTCATTTTCATTTTTTGTTAAAAACTCTGCAAGACTCAATTGCAGGTCATACTCTTTCTCGTTCCGAGATACCTGGAATTTAAATATCTTTTCAGGCATCAGTTTTATATTTTCTGCTTTATTGCGGGATTTTTTCTCTGAAGAGATCATATTCTCCGCTGTTAGGCGGGAACTATTTTCTGAAGAAATAGCAGTTTGAAAACTTCTTCTTGCCACTTGGCTACTTTCTCCGAGGAGATAGTATTCTCAATTGTAAAGCTGGTCTTAGCAGTTTTAAAGTTGCTTTCTTTTGCCATCAGGCTTGTATTTTCAGTATTTTTTCTGACAGAATCAGAAATCTGGAGGAATATGTCTATCGGCCTTTTATCTGTCATTTTATCCATCTTTGTTGTTTCTGATCCTTTTTGTTGAATCTCCCTTTTGAAGTAGTTTAAATCTGCAATTATTCCTGCAATGTCTTGTTTACTTTCTTCTATGTTATCAATAATTTTATCTTTCTTTTGGATCATTTCTACTAATTCTACGTAATTTTCTTGTAACAAATTACAATTTCGTTGCAGTCGAGCTTCCAATTCTGCAAGTTTTTTTGTCAACCTGCTCCATTGTATTCTCTTGATAAAAAATCTGCAAGATCATTAGTTTCTCCTTTAATAATTTCTATATCAAAAATATATTCTGCAAAGAATGTCTGCCATCTACTTAGTCTTTTATATTCTGGCGTGGATGATAAATTATTTTTAATAAAAAGATGGGCAAAAGCCACATATTTATCAATAACATCACAAAGCTATGATGTAGAAACAGCAGCAAGATTTTGTCATTTAACCTTCCAAGGAATCGTAGCATATTGGTGGAAAGGATTAACTGACAACGATAAAGAAGCAGTAAAAGGAACATCAACCACATTAGCTCAAGTGGTAAATAACTATGAAAACGAATTAAGAAGAGAATTTTTAGGTGAAACGTGGAATGTAAATAAAGACACAGAAAAAGAAAAAGAAAAACAAAGATTTATCTTTTTATTATATAACTTAAAACTCTGTGATATGTGCCGAATTGATGAATATATATGTAAATTTTACGAATACTTTATAAAATATATGATAGAACGGATAAAGAAAATGTTACCAGTAAGAGTTTATTAAACTTATTTTATACCAAGGTACCCGACCCATGGGGATTTAAAGAGATGCAATTATATCCTCAAAATATCGGACGAAGAGCAGATACATTAGGAGGATGAATAGAATTTCTAAGAATGAAAATAGAAGAATGGTGTGCAGAAGCCACACTAAGTAGAAAAACAAATAAAGTAGTAAAACAAGGACTTTGTTGTTCCCAATTAACTCATCCAATAACCATAGGATGCGAACCAATGAGGTACAATAGAAGAAAAAAATATAAATTCAAGAAAAGGAAAAGGTTTGGATTTAAACCTAAACCGAAACAAAAATATTACAGAAGAAAGAAAAATTATAATAAAAAGAAACCAAAAGAATGTAAATGTTTTATATGTCAGGAAATAGGACATTATGCTAATGAATGTCCAAAAAGAGGATCTAAGAAGATTAATCAAAAGCAATTCGAGGAAATTATAGAAGAAGAACTTTCTGAGATCAAAGATATTCAAGAACTTGTCCAAATAACTGATGATGAACAATCCGATGGATCAATCTATTATTTCTCAGACACAGAATCAGACTGAAGAAGAAATAATAGAAGAATATCAGGAAGAAGCAGGAAACTTCTTGCAAGAGGTATTAATAGATAGAAAATTATTTAATAGAATAAGAAACACTGAATTAAGATTAGAAAATTCTGATGGATTTAGAACATCAATTTTTGAGAAAATTACCCAAAGAAAACATATTTTTTATTACGGAATAACGAATAGAGAAATGCCTATGCAAATAGAATATACTAGAAATAGAATAAATATACCTTTACTTAGAAAAGAAGACTTAATGAGAAAAATGGAAAAAATAAAAGATAGATCTAAAATAGGATGGATTCACATAGGAGCTATTCAAATGATGATTAAAGCAACTTTTAGAGAAGGAATAGATTCACCTATAAATATTGTATTAATGGATAATAGGATTAATGATAGAAGAGATGATATGTTAGGAATATTACAGGGAAATCTTAGTCATCAGAAACTAATCTTTAATATTTATCCAAAGATAAGTGTAAATATTAGAGATAATAATATAAACAAAACCTTAAGTTTAATACAGGATTTTCAAAGAACAGAATTCATGAAAAAAGGATCCATTCCTTACTCGATAGCATATATAATTAGTTATGCTCTTAGTAATACACATAATTCTGAAAAATTTGAAGATAAAGATATTATAATGCTTCCTAATATATTTAAAGATATAGGAAAAATTACTAAGCCAGATATAATATCAGAAATAGAAATACCAGAAAACATAAACATAGATGTTTCAAAAAAACCCCTAGTAACAGATAATAAAATCCCAAGGAGATTACGATATGAGGGAAATCAATTACAATTAACAAATGGAGATAGAATAGAAGAAGCTAGAGCAAGCATGGATAGATATAATGGAAGATTAAGACCAATATTAAGAAATTTGCCAAGAACGACAAGTTTAAGAATTTTAGCAGACAATAGAAATGCTAGAAATTATAAATTATATGGAAAATATTTTAATGGACAAGAATGGAATATGACTACAATATTTCTAGATTCAGGGGCAGGAGCTTCATTTATCCAACAAGAAATGATACCTTATATAGAAAAAATACCTATAGGATCACCCTATGCATATACGAATTTTGATGGGCAAGAATATGAAATTACACATCAAGCCATAGTTCCAATTGAAATACAAAATATAAAAATTGACATAACACTTTATGTACAATCAGATAGTAGGAATGACGACATAGAAATTATATTAGGAATGAGCGCATTACAACAAATGGAACCATTCTCCTTACAAAGAGAAGGATTATATTTTACATATAATAATTAAGAATATTTTTGGGAAAAAGACAATGACTAGTATATATAGTGTCTACATAGTAGCAGGAATTATATATGAGGAATATAAAATAGAATATTTTCATGCATTCATAGACACAGGTGCAGGAACTTGCATTGCGCGAAGACAATGTTTTCCTGAAAAATATATCACAACACTACCTACGTTATATGGAAAAGATTTTACGGGAAAAAGACATGAATTAACTCATGGAGTTAGAAAACTTAAAATTGTAACATCCCTGACCTGGGTTATGAACTAACCCTAGGTGTTTTGCCTAAATATGTAATTAAATCCTTGTGATTAACTTTGGGCATGTAATTAAGTTCCTCAGAAACATATATTTCAATTTTGCTCCTTTATATATAAAGTTGTAGCATTGTTTTGTAATACAGGGATCTATGTGCAAATTACCCAGTTAAGGGATTAACTTGCAAATTGCACATGTTGAGATGTTCCTCTGATGTTTAGACATCATGAGGATGTTTATGATGAAGTTTGAGGGATTTCCCAAGCTTGAGCACCAAGGTGCAGCTGTGGAAGCAACCCCTGTACTTGAAAACCCTAAATTGGTATAAAGTGCAATTTACCCAATTTGAGGGGTGTAACTTGTAAAATACATCATATAAAATATCTTTTATGACTCTTTGCATCATTTATAAGAGAAATGATGAAAAGGTCACTTCATTTGAATAATCATATAATAAAGAACACCTTTGTGATTGAATAATCAAGGTGTATGTATAATAGCCCTTTTATGTGTATGCTTTAGTGATGGGTTGATCCTCTTTGCCTTCAATTCTTGACCTTAGAAGGAGTTTGTCCTTAGAAATAAGATGTGGGGACGTGCAAAGAAGAAAGGAAGGACTTAGATGAGAAATGAGGAAAGCATATGTTCTTATGTTGAAATTTCACCTAAGTATATATACTACCTTCCCCACTTAGCAAGGGAACGATCCTCTTCTTTTCATTTCTTTTCCCCTTGCTCAAAACCGACTAAGGCTAAGCTCTGGAGCAGAGAAGGACGACCAAGGGTCCTAGGTAAGTTTGGATCATCCCTTTTTCTTGAATTCATGGAGGAAACTTGTTTGCAAGGTTGAATTCATGGCTAGCTCACCTAGCTTTATCTTTCTAGCCATTCCTTTCCAACTTTTCCTTGGAGAATTCACCTTGGCCGACCTGTGGAGCTCAAAGACGCCATTAAATACCTGAAGCTTGGAAGCTTGGAGCTCAAGGAACAACCTTTAGGCGGGTTTTATAACTCTAAACCTTATGCTTTGATTATACATCTTTTTCTATGCATATAGTTGCTAGTTCTTCTTCTTCCCTATCTTCCCTTGCATCCTTGCAAGCAAAATCGTGAAGAACTGCTACTGTTATTGAGGTAGAAGATAAGGGCGTTAATTCCTATTCTTATCCACGGATTTCCACTTTACCAAACGACCTCCACCAATTGCCCATACGGTTTACACAACCGTTTGGTGGATAAACGGTTTCAGGGTCGTATGAAGGCAAACGACCTTCAAGACCATTTGGTCGCGTTGACCAAGCAATGACCGTATGGGAATCTTGTTTATAATTATGTAGGTTAATCACCCACAAAATTTGAGGGGTTAACTCCAAAGGAATCGTGAGATATAAGCAAATCAATTAGCAAATCCAATTGAACTAAGTTCTGATTTTCAATCTGTTTAATTTGCCCTTTTTGGGCAAACGGTCTCAAGACCGTTTAAGATGGTTGACCAAGTGTTGACCATTTGGGATTACTGTTCAAAATGATGTTGATTAATGACTCACCAAATTTTATGGATTAATTCCAAACGAATTATGAGTTGAAGGTTGATTAATAGGGCAAATCCTAATTGAAATCAGTGTTGAAATTCCAATGAGTTAATTAGTGATTTTGGGTTGATTAGCCCAAACGGTCTCAAGACCGTTTGGGGAATCATCCAAACGGTTTCAAGACCGTTTGGGGATCACCCAAGACCGTTTAGAGGTCTGGGGTCAAGTATAGTTGACCAATTGAAGGTCCAAAGGTACCAAATCATATTGCAATTAAGTATTGATGTGATGATCAACTCAATAGATCAAACCTTGATGAATTTTCACTAGAGTCCAAAGGATGGATGGGCAAACGGTCTCAAGACCGTTTGGAACTCATCCAAACAGTCTCAAGACCGTTTGGTGTCAACCCAAGACCGTTTGGAGGTCTAGGGTTAAGGTAATTTGATCAATTGAGGGCCCAATTACAGTGGGTTATTGAAATAATCAAATTGCTGATTTGTGACTTAATTAAGGTTCAACCCCTATCAAATCAACTTAGATTTTGATGAATTCTTGGGCAAACGGTCTCAAGACCATTTGGAGGATTTCCAAACGATCCCAAGACCGTTTGGGCCAAGTTTGAGCCCGATTGGAGGTCAATTGATGGGATCAACTTCGATTTGATTCATATTGTTGAGTGTTGATGGTTGAATGTTTATAGACCTTAATTGAACCAACTCCAACCCTATTTGGATATCAATTGAGGATCAATTGAGTGACAAATTGGTTAAGGCTAACCCTAATTGTCTCAATTGATAAGTGGTTAGCAAGCTTGAGACCAATTGAAGGCTTCAACATAGGAAACCCTAATCGAGTTTACCCTTTGAATCACCTTGGAGGTCCATGCGATCTTGAGCTTTTAGGACCATACGACTTCAGGACCGAATGAGTTCATACAACCTCATGAACGAATGAGTTCATACGACTTCAGGACCGAATGAGTTCATACGACTTCAGGACCGAATGAGTTCATACGACTTCAGGACCGAATGAGTTCATACGACTTCGGGACCGAATGAGTTCAAACGACTTCAGGTCCGAATGAGCTCAAACGACTTCAGAAGTCAAACTATGACTAAACGGTCTTCACCCCATCTTGGGAAAACAACCTCAAGATCATTTAAAGGTAAACGGTCTTGAGTGTCATTAGGTCTTGAAGTCAACCAAAGCTAAACGGTCTACAACCTTAAACGATCTCAGGATCGTTTGAAGGTTGAAGGTGTGAAACCTATTGGGGACTTTTAAGGATAAGTCTGCATAATGCCTTGAAGGCTTAGATGGTTTGATGGTTGCTCAACCTAAACCCTAATGATACCTAGGGACATTAAGGGTCAAGTGGTTAGTATATTAACCCATGTTATGATCAATGGTGAACTTTACCAAAATACCCTTTATGGATTCAAGTAGGTAACCCCTTTTTATCATGCAAACCCCAATGGTTACAATGGTGATGACTTGGCTAGGCTTATCAATTTTGATTAGACCTAACCCAATCTAGAGGGATGTAATCATCACCTATGAGCAAGAGGAGAGAGAAAATCCCAATTATGGTTAAAGTCCAAGTAAAATACCTTCAATATATATGAATGTACATGATTAGGGTATGATCCACCTATGTGAGATCATGAAAACCCTATTTATGATAATTGATGAATCTTAATCTTATCTGAGAGCATCATTGATGATGTTCCTCATACATGATGATGTTATGAGTTCATTTTACCATAATGTGAATAATAAACCCTAATTCTAGGGTAATGGCATGTAATGTGAATAGTAAACCCTAATTGATGAGAATCAGGGAACTTAGCTCTTATGGCAAGAGTGGAAAGTATAATTATTGATTTGAATTGCTTTTATCAGTTGAATTAACCTTGCAGGTTCTGATATGAAGATGATCATATCCAGGTATGGATGATGATGCTATATTCATTGAAAGCATGTTGTTAGCTTTATGAATAGTAAAATATCTTGATGCCTTGTCAATGGCAACCTATGAATTAAATGGGCTGTGAGAGCCATAAATACCATCAAGGTCATGCTTTAGAGATGACTTGTGATGAATGTATTGAGAAATGATGATTGATGAGAGTTAGGCTTGTTACATTTAGTATTCTCATTTCATAGCTGTTATGCTAATGTTATTGTTTGAAGAACAATGTATGATGTTAAAAGAATACTGAATGTACCTAACTAATCAAGTGTAATGTAGAGCCCTGATCATAGATCCATCATTGTCAGAGATGAAATGATGGTGAAACAGGTTTTCCTAAGGGAACTCCTGGATCACATACTTTTGAGTATGTGGGGTATATGGATGTGTAGAACCTTACATCCTAGTGTAGGTGTTTGATGTAGATGTGTAATCCGTCAATACTTCACTACAATCCCATACCATATCAGTGGATGGTAAACATGAAACCTCCTAATGACGAAGAAAGAACAGATATCCGTATCAGTGGAAGATAAACATGAAATCTCCTGATGACGAAGAGAGTACAGAATCCCACTGTAACTCTAAAATAGAGAAGGTCCAGATTACCCTGGTAATTTATTATAGTAGAGGCACGAGATGTCCTACAAGTAATCCTCTTACTGACTGAGGAAGGTGAAGGTCATGAGAATCTGGCTCTTTCGATGACCTAGTATGATACTGAGGCACTTAGCAGTGATTGGTTGGAGTATGAGTGGTAAACCTCATCTCCACAGGGCATAAAAGTAATGTTTGAAAAACATAATCCACAGTGTAGCATACCTGTTAGAGATAACTACGAGTTGATTGATTGATGTTACACTATATAGTGCAAATGTCTTCATGTTTCATAACTGTTGAACTCATGCTTACTATTAAATCTGATGTTGAATACTTTGAAGCTTTTACTGCTTAAGTTATTCTTTGAGGTGCTATAATAAAGCTTCTGGCGGAGAGTTATAACTCTCGCTGGGACAATTATGTAAAATTGTCTCACCCCGCAGACTTCAACTTTTTAGGTGGACGTCGAGGACGGAGGAACAGGTCTACAGGTGACCAGTCCCAGCAGCAGCAGCACCAGGGGCAGTAGTAAAATCTCAGGTGAAGATTTAGCCTACTATGTGGTGTAGTTAGAGTCAGTCCTATGTGTCCTCTGTACTCTCAGGTCTTGGAGTCTTTTGGTCTGAGATTTTGGTTATGAGTTCTTGAGATTTTGTATCATGTTGTATATAATTACTCAAGAAGTAATTATCTGAGATGTAAACAGTTTATCTCCTTTTATGAAGGAAGTTTTATGGTTTCAATGCTTTATCTCAAAAAGTTTTAATTTCCGCTGATTTTTGGTATTCCGCTGCTAATCGAATCGCTTCTGCTAAGTTTAAATCGTGTTTATATCGTGGTTTGGAGATCAGAGCCCACAATTAGTGGTATCAGAGCTCTAGGTTCGCTGAGTCTACAGAGGTATAGGACTTAGGATGTCGAGTCTATCCTTAGTATCTCTTCCTTATCTAATAGAATCTTCTGCTCCTCAGGAGAAGAAGATACATAAGGATGGCAGAGCCACATGATGAGTACGTGGCAGAGAGTAGTGCTAGTGCACCTCGAGGCGGTGCAAGGATTCCAGAAATAGAACAGCCTGCACCTGAACCACCCCAGTTTGACCCAGCTGATATGGGTAACCCAACAGTTCAGACGATGTTTGGGCAGTTTATGACATCCATGACACACATAACTGACAAGATGCCCATGCCTGCACCTAGGGCACCTGCCCAGCCTGAAGGACAAGGTATCGGTAAGATGTTCGAGCGACTTCGTCGTGTCAGAGCTACTGAGTACTTTGGGACTGCCGACCCCGCAGATGCTGATCTGTGGTTAACAGAGTTGGAGAAGGCTTTCAGGATTCTTAATATCCCGGAGGCTGAGAAGGTTAGACATGTTGTCTATCTTCTCAAAGGCAGTGCTGGTCACTGGTGGAACATGGAAGAGCAGAAAAGACCTGGGATAGAGTTCTCGTGGGAAGAGTTTCGTCGGGAATTTATCAATAGATATTTTCCAAAGACCTTCCTAGATGATAAGATCTATCAGTTTGAGAGATTGAGGCAGGGCATGATGAACATTAGCGAGTATGAAGCTAAGTTCATGGAGTTGCTGCGGTTCTGTCCGCACATGGCTGCCACCGAAGAGGAAAGAATTAGGAGATTCGAGAAGGGTTTGAATGCTGATATATCAACCCCTGTGTCTGCCTTAGAAAACTGAGAGAGATTCTCTACCTTCGTTGAGTCAGTCCGAAGGATAGAGAGATATGTGGTTGAGAAGAGGCAAACCCAGAAAAGATATCCACAGTTCCAGGGTTCTTCATCTAGGGATTCTAAGAAACCGAGATTCTCTGCACCTAACCCTCCACCACCCAGATCAAGTTCCCAAACTCAGTGGTCACCAAGTAGAGGTAGGGGACGAAGCCTACCTCAACAAGAGACTCACAGTTCTGCATCAATGTCAGTTACTGGACCACCAAGTCCACAACAACTGGAAAGAAGTTGCTACAACTGTGGGAAGGTGGGACACTTGATGAAGGATTGCCGATCTAGACCCGTCAGTATGACACAACCTCAGAGACAGAGTCAACATGGATCACAGAGAAGACAACCTCAAGGAGCAGCTCAAGGACGCGGGCAAGCGTCTCAAGCTGGATCATCAGCACCACCTCAACCCCAGGCGACAGCGAGGTTTTATGCTATGAACCCACCTGAAACAGTGGTCAATCCACGGGTAGTGGCAGGTCAGATGGAACTTTTATATTCTGATATGTCTACATCCTGTGTTGTATCTGTTCTGATTGACCTGGGTGCTACGCACTCTTTTATCACTTGGAGAGTGATTCGTAACTGCAATATGACGGTTAGTCATAGGGCAGATAGTTTGTTGTTGGAGACTCCGTTGAGTGGGTCTGCCGTTTTGTAGGAGGTATGTTCTCCCTGCATCCTCTTCTTTTCTGATCATCGCATTCAAGTGGACCTTATACCACTTGATATGCAAGGATTTGATATAATCCTCGGGATGGATACCTTAGAAAGGTATAGAGTTGTCTTGGATTGTGAATCCAAGTTGGATGTGTTTGCTGATGAAGGAAACACATGGATCTTTCAAGGTGAAAGAAAGATTATGCTCACCTGTCTTGTATCAGCTATGGTTGTTGATAAGCTGTTGAGGCAAGGATGTTATGCATTCTTGGCCCATGTGGTAGATGTTTCCAAGGAAAGTTCCAATCCTACTGAAGTTCCCATAGTTAGGGAATTCGAGGATGTGTTTCCTGAAGAACTTCCTGGTATACCACCACCTTGGGAGATTGATTTTGAGATCAATTTGGTCCCAGATACGAAACCCATAGCCCAGACACCGTATAGGATGGCGCCTGCCGGGATGGCAGAACGCAAGAAACAGCTTCAAGAGTTACTTGAGAAGGGTTTTATCCGACCGAGCACTTCACCTTGGGGTGCTCCGGTCTTGTTTGTTAAAAAGAAATGGGTCAATGTGGTTGTGCATTGACTACAGACAACTTAATAAAGTAACAATAAAGAACAAGTACCCTTTGCCGAGGATTGATGATCTTTTTGACCAGTTGCGTGGTGCAACAGTCTTCTCAAAGATAGATTTGAGATCTGGATATCATCAACTCCGCATTAAGGATAGTGACATATCCAAGTCTGCTTTTAGGATAAGATATGGTCACTATGAGTTCACAGTTATGTCGTTTGGACTAACCAATGCACCAGCTGCATTTATGGAACTCATGAATAGAGTTTTTCGACCCTTCCTTGATCAGTGTGTTGTCGTCTTCATAGATGACATTCTGATCTATAGTAAGGATGCTCAGCAGCATGAGCAGCATCTTCGCCAAGCTTTGACCTTGCTAAGAGAACATAAGCTGTATGCTCAGTTTAGCAAGTGTGAGTTCTGGCTGCCGGAGGTATCTTTTCTTGGACATGTGATATCTGCCTCGGGAATTCGTGTTGACCCTACAAAGGTAGAATCTGTTCTACAATGGGAACAACCGAAGACACCGACAGAGATTCGAAGCTTTTTGGGGTTAGCTGGTTACTATCGAAGGTTTATTAAAAACTTTAGCTCAATAGCCTTACCTTTGACCAAGTTAACCCGGAAAGATGCTCCTTTTTCTTGGAGTGATAAGTGTCAACAGTCCTTTCAGTTGTTGAAGGAGAGGTTGACAAGTGCACCTATGCTTGTGCTACCTGAGCAAGGAAAAGGATATGTAGTCTTCTGTGATGCCTCCAAGAATGGACTTGGATGTGTGTTGACGCAGGATAAACAAGTGATTTCTTTTGCTTCCTGACAGCTTAAGAAGCACGAGGAGAATTATCCAACACACAATCTAGAGTTAGCTGTCGTGGTTCATGCATTGAAAATCTGGAGGCATTATCTCTACGGAGAGACATTCCAGATTTTCACAGATCACAAGAACCTTAAGTATATCTTCTCTCAGCATGAGCTTAACATGAGGCAACGTCGCTGGATGGAGTTAATCAAGGACTACGATTGTACAATTGATTACCAACCAGGGAAGGCCAATGTTGTTGCAGATGCCTTGAGTAGGAAATCAGCAACATCAACCATGGATAGAGCACAACTAAACTCTTTAGTATGCTCTAAGAGAGATATGCTTATCTCTTTAAGGCAATACAATGTACAGTTGAAGGTGTCATTGTTAGCCGGGTTATGGCTGAGATGCATATTAAACCTACCCTAAGAGAGCAGATTAAGGAGGCACAACATGTTGATGTTGTAGTTCAGCAGATTAGATCACAGTATGGAAATGAGAAGCGAGATAGTTTCCATGATTCAGATGATCATGTAGCATGTTATCATGGGAGGATGATAGTGTCGGATGTGGATAACTTGAGGAAGTTAGTCCTGGAAGAAGCTCATTCTTCAATGTACGCTATGCATCCAGGGAGCACCAAGATGTATCGTAATTTAAAAGATCTGTATTGGTGGCCTGGAATGAAGAAGGATGTTGCAGAATTTGTTCTGAGGTGTCCTGTGTGTCAGCAAGTTAAAGCTGAACACCAGAAGCCTGCAGGAACAATGCAACCTTTACCCATACCACAGTGGAAGTGGGACCATGTGACCATGGACTTTGTTGTTGGCCTACCCAGGACAAGCAAAGGACATGATTCCATTTGGGTAGTTGTAGATAGGTTGACTAAGACAGCACATTTCTTACCTGTCAAAACAACCTATTCTGCTGAAAGGTTATCACAGTTGTATGTTCAAGAGATAGTGTGTTTGCACGGAGTTCCTGTCACTATAGTTTCTAACAGAGGTCCCCAGTTTACAAGTCATTTTTGGGAAGGACTTCATAATGCTTTAGGCACCCAATTAAGGTTTAGTACGGCCTTTCATCCACAAACTGATGGACAGTCAGAAAGGACCATACAGACCTTGGAAGACCTGTTGAGAACATGTGTTCTCCAGTTTACCGGAAGTTGGGATCTACACCTAAGCTTGATAGAGTTTGCCTATAACAATAGCTATCAGCATAGTATTGATATGGCACCTTATGAAGCCTTGTATGGTAGACGTTGTAGATCACCCTTGTGTTGGTATGAGACTGGTGAGCATCAGTTGTTAGGACCCGATCTTGTGCAGCAAACTACAGAAAAGATTAAGGTAATACAGCAACATATTAAAACTGCACAAGATAGGCAGAAATCTTATGCTGACAAGCGTCGTAGACCCTTAGAGTTCGAGGTTGGAGACAAAGTGTATCTCAAGGTCTTGCCTTGGAAAGGAGTCCTTCGTTTTGGAAAGAAAGGGAAGTTAGCTCCTAGATTTATGGGGCCTTATCCAATCATTGAATGGATTGGAAAAATAGCCTATAAACTAGAGCTGCCACCAGAGTTATAGAGGTTACATCCTGTGTTTCACATTTCTATGCTAAAGAAATGTCACCCAGACACTGAGTCAGTTCTACAACCTATGGAGGTAGAATTGAATGATGATATATCTTATGAGGAAGGACCAGTGTCAATCCTTGATAGCAGAATTAAAAAGTTAAAGAAGAAAGATTTAAGCCTTGTGAAAGTCCTCTGGAACCACTGTGGTGTTGAAGAAGCCACTTGGGAACTAGAGGATGAGATGAGAAGGAAATACCCTGCCCTTTTCTCTTAATACGTTTTATCGATTTCGGGGACGAAATCCTTGTAAGGGGTGGATAATTTTTAACATCCCTGACATGGGTTATGAACTAACCCTAGGTGTTTTGCCTAAATATGTAATTAAATCCTTGTGATTAACTTTGGGCATGTAATTAAGTTCCTCAGAAACATATATTTCAATTTTGCTCCTTTATATATAAAGTTGTAGCATTGTTTTGTAATACAGGGATCTATGTGCAAATTACCCAGTTAAGGGATTAACTTGCAAATTGCACATGTTGAGATGTTCCTCTGATGTTTAGACATCATGAGGATGTTTATGATGAAGTTTGAGGGATTTCCCAAGCTTGAGCACCAAGGTGCAGCTGTGGAAGCAACCCCTGTACTTGAAAACCCTAAATTGGTGTAAAGTGCAATTTACCCAATTTGAGGGGTGTAACTTGTAAAATACATCATCTAAAATATCTTTTATGACTCTTGGCATCATTTAGAAGAGAAATGATGAAAAGGTCACTTCATTTGAATAATCATATAATAAAGAACACCTTTGTGATTGAATAATCAAGGTGTATGTATAATAGCCCTTTTATGTGTATGCTTTAGTGATGGGTTGATCCTCTTTGCCTTCAATTCTTGACCTTAGAAGGAGTTTGTCCTTAGAAATAAGATGTGGGGACGTGCAAAGAAGAAAGGAAGGACTTAGATGAGAAATGAGGAAAGCATATGTTCTTATGTTGAAATTTCACCTAAGTATATATACTACCTTCCCCACTTAGCAAGGGAACGATCCTCTTCTTTTCATTTCTTTTCCCCTTGCTCAAAACCAACTAAGGCTAAGCTCTGGAGCAGAGAAGGACGACCAAGGGTCCTAGGTAAGTTTGGATCATCCCTTTTTCTTGAATTCATGGAGGAAACTTGTTTGCAAGGTTGAATTCATGGCTAGCTCACCTAGCTTTATCTTTCTAGCCATTCCTTTCCAACTTTTACTTGGAGAATTCACCTTGGCCGACCTGTGGATCTCAAAGACGCCATTAAAGACCTGAAGCTTGGAAGCTTGGAGCTCAAGGAACAACCTTTAGGCGGGTTTTATAACTCTAAACCTTATGCTTTGATTATACATCTTTTTCTATGCATATAGTTGCTAGTTCTTCTTCTTCCCTATCTTCCCTTGCATCCTTGCAAGAAAAATCGTGAAGAAATGCTACTGTTATTGAGGTAGAAGATAAGGGTGTTAATTCCTATGCTTATCCACGGATTTCCACTTTACCAAACGACCTCCACCAATTGCCCATACGGTTTACACAACCGTTTGGTGGGCAAACGGTTTCAGGGTCGTATGAAGGAAAACGGCCTTCAAGACCGTTTGGTCGCATTGACCAAGCAATGACCATATGGGAATCTTGTTTATAATTATGTAGGTTAATCACCCACAAAGTTTGAGGGGTTAACTCCAAAGGAATCGTGAGATATAAGCAAATCAATTAGAAAATCCAATTGAACTAAGTTCTGATTTTCAATCTGTTTAATTTGCCCTTTTTGGGCAAACGGTCTCAAGACCATTTAAGATGGTTGACCAAGCGTTTACCGTTTGGGATTACTGTTCAAAATGATGTTGATTAATGATTCACCAAATTTGATGGATTAATTCCAAACAAATTATGAGTTGAAGGTTGATTAATAGGGAAAACTCTAATTGTAATCAGTGCTGAAATTCCAATGAGTTAATTAGTGATTTTGGGTTGATTAGCCCAAACGGTCTCAAGACCATTTGGGGAATCATCCAAACAGTCTCAAGACTGTTTGGGGATCACCCAAGACCGTTTAGAGGTCTGGGGTCAAGTATAGTTGACCAAATGAAGGTCCAAAGGTACCAAATCATATTGCAATTAAGTATTGATGTGATGATCAACTCAATAGATCAAACCTTGATGAATTTTCACTAGAGTCCAAAGGATGGATGGGCAAACGGTCTCAAGACCATTTGGAACTCATCCAAACGGTCTCAAGACCGTTTGGTGTCAACCCAAGACCGTTTGGAGGTCTAGGGTTAAGGTAATTTGATCAATTGAGGGCCCAATTACAGTCGGTTATTGAAATAATCAAATTGCTGATTTGTGACTTAATTAAGGTTCAACCCCTATCAAATCAACTTAGATTTTGATGAATTCTTGGGAAAACGGTCTCAAGACCATTTGGAGGATTTCCAAACGATCCCAAGACCGTTTGGGCCAAGTTTGAGCCCGATTGGAGGTCAATTTATGGGATCAACTTCGATTTGATTCATATTGTTGAGTGTTGATGGTTGAATGTTTATAGACCTTAATTGAACCAACTCCAACCCTATTTGGATATCCATTGAGGATCAATTGAGTGACCAATTGGTTAAGGCTAACCCTAATTGTCTCAATTGATAAGTGGTTAGCAAGCTTGAGACCAATTGAAGGCTTCAACATAGGAAACCCTAATCGAGTTTACCCTTTGAATCACCTTGGAGGTCCATGCGATCTTGAGCTTTTAGGACCATACGACTTCAGGACCGAATGAGTTCATACGACCTCAGGACCGAATGAGTTCATACGACTTCAGGACCGAATGAGTTCATACGACTTCAGGACCGAATGAGTTCATACGACTTCGGGACCGAATGAGTTCATACGACTTCGGGACCGAATGAGTTCAAACGACTTCAGGTCCGAATGAGCTCAAACGACTTCAGAAGTCAAACTATGACTAAACGGTCTTCACCCCATCTTGGGCAAACGACCTCAAGATCTTTTAAGGGTAAACGTTCTTGAGTGTCATGCGGTCTTGAAGTCAACCAAAGCTAAACGGTCTACAACCTTAAACGATCTCAGGATCGTTTGAAGGTTGAAGGTGTGAAACCTATTGGGGACTTTTAAGGATAAGTCTGCATAATGCCTTGAAGGCTTAGATGGTTTGATGGTTGTTCAACCTAAACCCTAATGATACCTAGGGACATTAAGGGTCAAGTGGTTAGTATATTAACCCATGTTATGATCAATGGTGAACTTTACCAAAATACCCTTTATGGATTCAAGTAGGTAACCCCTTTTTATCATGCAAACCCCAATGGTTACAATGGTGATGACTTGGCTAGGCTTATCAATGTTGATTAGACCTAACCCAATCTAGAGGGATGTAATCATCACCTATGAGCAAGAGGAGAGAGAAAATCCCAATTATGGTTAAAGTCCAAGTAAAATACCTTCAATATATATATATATGAATGTACATGATTAGGGTATGATCCACCTATGTGAGATCATGAAAACCCTATTTATGATAATTGATAAATCTTAATCTTATCTGAGAGCATCATTGATGATGTTCCTCATACATGATGATGTTATGAGTTCATTTTACCATAATGTGAATAATAAACCCTAATTCTAGGGTGATGGCATGTAATGTGAATACTAAACCCTAATTGATGAGAATCAGGGAACTTAGCTCTTATGGCAAGAGTGGAAAGTATAATTCTTGATTTGAATTGCTTTTATCAGTTGAATTAACCTTGCAGGTTCTGATATGAAGATGATCATATCCAGGTATGGATGATGATTCTATATTCATTGAAAGCATGTTGTTAGCTTTATGAATAGTAAAATATCTTGATGCCTTGTCAATGGCAACCTATGAATTAAATGGGTTGTGAGAGACATAAATACCATCAAGGTCATGCTTTAGAGATGACTTGTGATGAATGTATTGAGAAATGATGATTGATGAGAGTTAGGCTTGTTACATTTAGTATTCTCATTTCATAGTTGTTATGCTAATGTTATTGTTTGAAGAACAATATATGATGTTAAAAGAATACTGAATGTACCTAACTAATCAAGTGTAATGTAGAGCCCTGATCATAGATCCATCATTGTCAGAGATCAAATGATGGTGAAACAGGTTTTCCTAAGGGAACTCCTGGATCACATACTTTTGAGTATGTGGGGTATATGGATGTGTAGAACCTTACATTCTAGTGTAGGTGTTTGATGTAGATGTGTAATCCGTCAATCCTTCACTACAATCCCATACCGTATCAGTGGATGGTAAACATGAAACCTCCTGATGACGAAGAAAGCACAGATATCTGTATCAGTGGAAGATAAACATGAAATCTCCTGATGACGAAGAGAGTACAGAACGCCACTGTAACTCTAAAATAGCGAAGGACCAGATTACCCTGGTAAGCTATTATACTAGAGGCACGAGATGTCCTACAAGTAATCCTCTTATTGACTGAGGAAGGTGAAGGTCATGAGAATTT
Organism: Alisma plantago-aquatica; assembly: GCA_963693085.1. Classification (NCBI taxonomy): domain Eukaryota; kingdom Viridiplantae; phylum Streptophyta; class Magnoliopsida; order Alismatales; family Alismataceae; genus Alisma; species Alisma plantago-aquatica. The sequence goes on along the minus strand of OY856410.1, from coordinate 598,389,016 downwards.
GGCTCTTTCGATGACCTAGTATGATACTGAGGCACTTAGCAGTGATTGGTTGGAGTATGAGTGGTAAACCTCATCTCCACAGGGCATAAAAGTAATGTTTGAAAAATATAATCCACAGCGTAGCATACCTGTTAGAGATAACTACAAGTTGATTGATTGATGTTACAATGTATAGTGCAAATGTCTTCATGTTTCATAACTGTTGAACCCATGCTTACTATTAAATCTGATGTTGAATACTTTGAAGCTTTTACTGCTTAAGTTATTCTTTGAGGTGCTATAATAAAGCTTCTGGCGGAGAGTTATAACTCTCGCTGGGACAATTATGTAAAATTGTCTCACCCCGTTGACTTTAACTTTTTAGGTGGACGTCGAGGACAGAGGAACAGGTCTACAGGTGACCAGTCCCAGCAGCAGCAGCACCAAGGGCAGCAGTAAAATCTCAGGTGGAGATTTAGCCTGCCATGTGGTGTAGTTAGAGTCAGTCCTATGTGTCCTCTGTACTCTCAGGTCTTGGAGTCTTTTGGTCTGAGATTTTGGTTATGAGTTCTTGAGATTTTGTATCATGTTTTATATAATTACTCAAGAAGTAATTATCTGAGATGTAAATAGTTTATCTCCTTTTATGAAGGAAGTTTTATGGTTTCAATGCTTTATCTCAAAAAGTTTTAATTTCCGCTGTTTTTTGGTATTCCGCTGCTAATCGAATCGCTTCCGCTAAGTTTAAATCGTGTTTATATCGTGGTTTGGAGATCAGAGCCCACAAAAATTATTTTAGGAAATTATATAATTACATGACCACCATTCTATACTCCTGAATATGCGCAACAAGATATATTATTAGGAAATAACTTCACACAAAAATTTAAATTATATATACAACATCAAATTTATATTCAGTTATTAACACCCTGTGATCATTGGATTACAGTAAAAAGAGTACAAAAAGCTTATAAAAGAAACAAATTTAACTTTCGCAGCAAACATGATGATTATATTACAAATAAAAAACAACCAATAACAGGGAGAATCATTGCACAACTCAATATACAAGATATTGAGGCATTATTTGAAAAGAACTATAGTGATAATCCATTAGCCCTTTGGAATATCAGTCAAGAATGGGCTACAATCGAACTAATTGATGAAAATAAAATAATCAGAGTAAAACCCATGAGATATAATCCTGTTGATATTGAAGAATTCCGTACCCAATTACAAGAATTAGAAACATCACAATTAATACAGAAATCAAAAAGCCCTCATTCTAGTCCAGCATTCATGGTAAGAAACCATGCAGAAATAAAAAGAGGAAAAGCTAGAATGGTAGTAAATTATAAGCAACTAAATCAATATACCAAATTTGATGGATATTTTCTTCCACATAAAGAAACTTTAACAAATATGACCAGAGGAAAAAATATTTATTCAAAATTTGACTGTAAATCGGGATTTTACCAAATACGATTAGATGAAAAAAGTATACCATTAACATCATTTAGTACTCCACAAGGACATTATGAATGGACGGTAATGCCTTTTGGATTAAACAATGCTCCGCAGATATATTAATGAAGAATGGACAAAGTATTTGAACCATATAATTCTTTTTGTCTAGTATATGTTGATGACATTTTAATAGCCAGTAAAAATGAGGAAGAACATTATAAACATTTACAAATATTTCCCTTCTTTGCCAAAAAGCAGGGATAGTATTATCTAAAAAGAAAATAGAAATTTGTAAATCCATAATAGAATTCTTAGGACTAAAGTTGGACTCAAGCAGAATAGAACTACAAGAACATATTGTAGAAAAAATTGTTATGTTTCCGGATAAAATAGAAGATAAAAAACAATTACAAAGATTTTTAGGATGTTTAAATTACGCTGAACAAATCATAGAAAATTTGGAAAAATTAAGGAATCCCTTACAAAAACTATTAAAGAAAAATACTATTTTTCTTATGACGGAGGAACTCATAAATCATGTTAGAATTATAAAAGAAAATTGTAAAAATCTACCAAGATTAGATCTTCCTTTAGAAAACGACGACTTAATAATAGAAACTGACGCCTCAGAAGAATTTTTGGGAGCAGTCTTAAAAAAGAAAGATGAACAAAAGGAAAAATATGCAGATATACATCTGGAACATTTACAGATTCAGAAAAAAGATATCACTCAAATGAAAAGGAATTATTAGCATTAAAAAAAGGAATTAAAAAGTTTTCCTATTTTTTATTACCTAAAAAATTCCTAGTAAGAGTTGATAATACCCAGGTAAAAGATTTTATTAAAAAAAATTTACTATCCACGCCAGAATATAAAAGACTAAGTAGATGGCAAACATTCTTTGCAAAATATATTTTTGATATAGAAATTATTAAAGGAGAAACTAATGTTCTTGCAGATTTTTTATCAAGAGAATAAAATGGAGCAGGTTGACAAAAAACTTGCAGAATTGGAAGCTCGACTACAACGAAATTGTAATTTGTTACAAGAAAATTACGTAGAATTAGTAGAGATGATCCAAAAGTAAGATAAAATTATTGATAACATAGAAGAAAATAAATAAGACATTGCAGGAATAATTGTAGATTTAAACCGCTTCAGAAGGGAGATTCAACAAAAAGGATCAGAAACAACAAGGACGGATAAAATGACAGGTAAAAGGCCGATAGACATATCCCTTCAGATTTCTAATTCTGTCAGAAAAAATACTGAAAATACAAGCCTGATGGCAAAAGAAAGCAACTTTAAAACTGCTAAGACCAGCTTTATAGCTGAGAATACTATCTCCTCGGAGAAAGAAAGTAGCCAAGTGGCAAGAAGCAGTTTTCAAAGTGTTATTTCTTCAGAAAATAGTTCCCGCCTAACAGCGGAGAATATGATATCTTCGGAGAAAGAATCCCGCAATAAAGCAGAAAATATAAAATTGATGCCCGAAAGGATATTTAAATTCTGGGTAGCTCGGAACGAGCAGGAGTATGACCTGCAATTGAGTCGTGCAGAGTTTTTAACAAAAAATGAAAATGAATATAGAACTTTTTTAGAGTTTGTTTACAATCTCAAAATGATGGAAACATGTGTTCCAGATCATACGGGAATATATCCCAGGATTAACTTTGATAAAGGAGTTGATCCGAGAATCATCAGAGACTGTTTCAAAATCAGAGCAGCAAATTTAATATATTTAAGCCAAGACCTTGGGGAAATACAAGGACTGCCCCAAGATATTGCCAGAGCAGTTAGAGAATTTAAAAACAATAGTCCACTAGTAAAGCCTACTAGTGACATTTATATCAAGATTTTCTCAGCATCGGAGGACTGGGAAAAATTAAATAAATTCAGTCCAATACACTGCATTCAAATTGGGGTATCTTCCCCAGAATACGTCAAAGAAATTGACGCAGAATAAAGAAATGAATTTGAAGAGAATAAGGTTAACAACGAATTTCTTGAAACAAGAAGGGCATTAGGATTAAAAGTCCTTTGCCAAGTATTGGAAAAATTAATTAATGAAAACCGAAGTTGGCTTCATAAAGCTTCAGATAACACAATTATTCCATCCAATATGAGAAGAGATAATACATCCACAAAAATCAATTTAGAAAGGTTTCTAAAAAGAATAGAAACCGGACAAATCAGATCAAGCAACAGATGTCAGCAGATATTTTGCCAACTTAGAAGACATGAAGGGAAAATATGCCCCGCATGTCAAGATAAGATAGAAAGAGATAGCCACAGCAGCACGAGCCGGTAAAAGCATTCTAGAAGAAAGCATGTCATCAATGACGTAAGAAGACACTCGTAAGGAGAAAAGATGACAAAGAGCTCTCCACCGGACAGATGTGCATTGGAGAAAGATTTCAAAAAGTAGAACGCCTGCCACCGGACAGATGTGCGGCAACCATGTAAAGAAAAAAGAAAGAAGCATCAATGTAACGAAGAGAGCGTCTATATAATCGCTCGAGGACTAGTTGGGAGGGACACTCATAGTGGGAGAGAGTCCCAAGAGTATCTATGTATGTACATTAAGTCTTGCAATAAAAGAGCAGAGTCTCGATTCCCTAATTCTAGTCCAGATTCCATTTCAAGTTCTTGAGATGATTCTTGCGTGTTAATTCCATAAGTGTAGGAAGCAAGATCCAGCTTGAAGATCATAATCCTTGTACTATCATAGAGTAGGAAAGATAGTGTTTAACCCGTTACACCCCCAGTTCTTTCTATCTTCATCGGTCGAGAGTTGTTTCTCCCTTATTCCATCCTGGAGGCCATCATCCAGAAGTCCGACCAAGCAAAGAAGTGCATAAGGACACGAGGACATGAAGGCTATAGGATGATGAGGAGTCTGAGATCCGGAATGTCGAAGTCTAAGGAGTACTTCTCTTAGAAATCGTTAAGAGAAGATCGACTGGCATTGAAGATAAGAGGAAGCGAGGTGGGAAACACAGGTATACAGATTATCTTGCTATCTATGATACTCAGAGTGTTATCATCTTCTTTCTGGATGCTAGTTTCTTACACTATGAATTTAATTGTGCGAAAGGTTTTTAGTATAAAGGAGAAGATATTAAGAATCCAGTCTAAAAAATGTAATAATTATAGAAAAAATGATAAAGCTGAGAAAGCATACAACACCCATAAGTGCAGTTCGAGTATGTTTTTAAAGCATGATAACCGAATCAAAAATTTCTGCACCAACGATAACATAATCAAAAATTTCTACATATCAAAGAAGAATGGACAAAGTATTTGAACCATATAATTCTTTTTGTCTAGTATATGTTGATGACATTTTAATAGCCAGTAAAAATGAGGAAGAACATTATAAACATTTACAAATATTTTCCCTTCTTTGCCAAAAAGCAGGGATAGTATTATCTAAAAAGAAAACAGAAATTTGTAAATCCAGAATAGAATTCTTAGGACTAAAGTTGGACTCAAGAGGAATAGAACTACAAGAACATATTGTAGAAAAAATTGTTATGTTTTCGGATAAAATAGAAGATAAAAAACAATTACAAAGATTTTTAGGATGTTTAAATTACGCTGAACAATTCATAGAAAATTTGGAAAAATTAAGGAATCCCTTACAAAAACTATTAAAGAAAAATACTATTTTTCTTATGACAGAGGAACTCATAAATCATGTTAGATTTATAAAAGAAAAATGTAAAAATCTACCAAGATTAGATCTTCCTTTAGAAAACGACAACTTAATAATAGAAACTGACGCCTTAGAAGAATTTTGGGGAGCAGTCTTAAAAAAGAAAGATGAACAAAAGGAAAAAATATGCAGATATACATCTGGAACATTTACAGATACAGAAAAAAGATATCACTCAAACGAAAAGGAATTATTAGCATTAAAAAAGGGAATTAAAAAGTTTTCCTATTTTTTATTACCTAAAAAATTCCTAGTAAGAGTTGATAATACCCAGGTAAAAGCGTTTATTAAAAATAATTTACCATCCACGCCAAAATATAAAAGACTAAGTAGATGGCAAACATTCTTTGCAGAATATATTTTTGATATAGAAATTATTAAAGGAGAAACTAACGTTCTTGCAGATTTTTTATCAAGAGAATACAATGGAGCAGGTTGACAAA
>OY856410.1:597400905-597705905 GCA_963693085.1 Alisma plantago-aquatica | reverse complement strand
AGAATGGGAAATCCACGTGGGGGTTTATTCTTCGCACAACCAGACATAGCTATGATGAGCAGTAGCTCAGAACCTCGACGGAATAGGGTAAAACTAAAAGTGATTTTGATACACTGGTCTAAGGATAGAAACGAAGAACATGATGTGAGGAACTTACTGCCCAGTTGAATTGAACCAGTGCAAAGAAATGGAGGAGCCCAGAGCGTCGTCATCATGGACTAGATCTCAGGCTCGTGGTGGCAGTACGTGAGTTCACAGAGGAAATTGATTGAGGAGAAGTGTAGAGTGGGAGAAGAGGAACTAGGGGATAAGTTTATATATATATATATATATATGTGTGTGTGTGTGTGTGTGTGTGTGTGAGTCTCTTTAGGTGGCTAGAGTAAGGAGGTTTGAGAGAGGTGAGATTAAAATTAGGCATTTCATGATTCTTTCGAGTTAGGGTGTGAGTAAGGCATGATTAAGTGCATCTCTGGATGGGGAATCCATAGTTGAAGAAATATCACGAAGAGATTAGGCAGGGTACGAGAAATATGGATTTTTCAGAGGCGCATATATAGGATTGGTTTCCCAAACCAGCATGAGGTAGATGATAGTCTCCCGATAGTCAGATGGATATCCCAGGATAGTAAAAAAATGCACATATCATCTAAGGTCTGAAACCGTGTGATAAATTAAATGCATTCCTAAACCAATTCGAATAAAGTTCTATTTAAATTATTTTCCTTTTTCTCTCTCATCATTTGAGGATGCAAACAAACTCCAAAATTTATAAAATTTTGACACGTAGTCTATTTTGGACATGTAGAATTTGAGTATGGCCTTAGTTTTTAGTTTTGGATCCTCTAAATATTTTATTTAATTGTTTCAAAGTAAAACACATTTTCTCTTTCTTAATGCATTAGAGATTTCTAGAATGCATCAATTAATGTGAAACTTCACACTTAAGCAAACCAAAACATGTGGAACATGAATTGGCCATTAATTTCATCCCATGAAGTTACTTATCTCATTATTTAACTTTTTAGACTTTTACATATTTTCTCTCTCCTAATCTACACATGTATATTAAAGATTATCCAAATTACATGAAAATTCACCCAAATGCTAGTGTTAATGTTTAGATTACAAATCCAAGATTACTTTCCACTTTTGGAGTCATTAAATATTTTATTTCATATTTTGGAGGAAAATCACCTTTTTTTCATGTATATTAAAGATTATCCAAATTACATGAAAATTCACCCAAAGGCTATTTTTAATGTTTAGATTACGAATCCAAGATTACTTTCCACTTTTGGAGTCATTAAATATTTTATTTCATATTTTGGAGGAAAATCACCTTTTTCTCTAAATAAATTAGACATAGTTTTTTTAATCCCAAAATTGTGAAACTTGACCCTTAAGTCAATTGAGGCCCAAAGAATTTGAATGTCAGGTTATCTTTAACCAATTAGTCTTCCTTTTATGAGTTTTGTCTTATTATCCATTATAACCACAAGTTCTCTTATTAAATAATTCAATGTCATATTAACATGTTTAAAGCATTATTATTCATTCTCTTTTTTCTTCCTTGATCCATAAGGCTAAGGAATGTTTTAGAACAAATCTATTTTATTAAGATGCAACTTAAGTGGTAAATTTGCATATTAGACCCTTATTTAAAAATATTCACTGAGGCATTTGTGCATAAACCCATATATTGGCATAAATGGTGTTCAAATTAATCCCAAACCACTAATAATTCCACAAATTCAACACCAAGGACAAAATATGATAGAAAAGAAAGGAAAAGCATGGGAAAAGGGTCAAAAAGAGAATATGTCCATGTTTTTATATCTTACAACACTCCACCCCTTAAAGAGGATTTCGTCCCCAAAATCACAAGCAAAAGAGAAGGTTAGTATGTAACATCTAAACACCAAACTTCATGTTATTCCTCCAATCATTAAACTTCCACCAAAAACTTTCACCAACTCAAACTCCTTATACTTCAACTGCTTGACTTGGGAGTTCATAGACTTCACCAACATATTATCATATGTCAAGTTCTCAAAGATCACCTAGGGTTCCACTATTAAGATGTCTTTTTAACATTTTTGGCTTATTAGCATTATATTTATTAGGATACACATTATCATTATTACTCTTTTAATTGTGCCATGTCATATTCACTTTGTTGTAAAAAGGGTTATATTTCATTATTAAGTAAGAAACCCTATATAAATTTCTTATTTATCTCATTAAGAACAATTAGAGCTATACTCAATTATCTCAATGTGTATTAATATATATGACCTTCATACTTAATCATTTGGGTTTAGAGTCCATTATCCTCATATCATCACCATATTAGATTATATCATATTATTTGCACAAAATAGACAAATTTTATCCAATTTGTTATTAAGTCTACCAGTAATACAAATAATGTCACATTAATTACTTTCACCTACATTAAACATATATACATTGTCACATTACCTTTCTTACTCATTTTAATGTCCTCATAAATTATTTACTCATATTTATTCACTTCTTATTAATGATTATGCACATTTATATGAATCCATTTACTTCTTATCCATATTTGAGTCATTATATGATTAATGAACAAGGTGGATCATATTACATATTAATGAATGGATTCGTGTACCAAGTCATAATTAGATGATTACTTAGGTGTGTTTTAGAGAACAAGGTGAAATGCATTTCATATTGATGACTTCATTAATCTATGATTAGGTGATTACATATCGTTAATGTGTATTAAAGTATATTATATAATTATGACATCTAATGCCACTAATGTATCATGAAAGTCATTGTAACATACTAAAATCCAGGGTCTTTCCTACAATTTACCCACTTTTGAGCTTTTCTTTGCCTTCTAGTCCATTTGGATATTTTTCATAAATTTCCCATCCTTTTGAATCATTTTTGGACTCAATGTGCAATTTGAGCATTAATGACGGTGAAATTCCATTCTTCCCCCATTTATGATAATAAAGGGGTGTTTGCACAAATAACCCACTTAAGGTAATAATAGAGGAATAATTATGCAAGATGGAGTTTTATGAGAGAGAATAAGTGGATAATGTTTATTTGGAGCTCTTATATCTTTTTGGATAAGATATGAGCAAAAATATGTAATGTAATTAATTATGGGTGTAATTAACCTAATTTCTTTCTCTCTCCTCAAAACTGATAATAATATATATAAAGAGAATATTATGTTGAGTTTTTGTTCTTAAAGTTAATAATGGATGAATATCTCGAATGTCACTCATATAATTCATTAAAAGAAGTATTTTCATATTACTCATTCATTTTAATATATTAATATACACTTTAATGAGAAATATATTTATTAAGGGCCATATTATGTATAAAATGAGAATATAATTGCATAGAATTGTTCTAGACTTTAATGTGAGCTAATGGTTCAAATTTGGTGGCTTTTGGAGTTGATTTGACTCCTTAAAACTATTTTATACGCTTTTAATATGGTGTAATTAAAGTCTTTGGTTCATTTCATTTAAATGACTCTGTAACGCCAAAGTATGCACATTTTCCACTATCACGCGCCCTTACACGCCATCTGACGGTCAGGATTGATCAGGACTTGATCAAACGGCAGGTGCACTGTCTCCTTCCTCCAGACGTTCGGGCTGCCAGACCCCTTGGCTCATCAGCTCGGTTCTCACTCTACACAACACCGTTCTAGACGATTTCACTTCTGTTGGCTTCATCTCACATTGCCGATTCATGTGATCCCTTAATCGGCTATTATGGTGGCTTCTACAAGAAATGCCCAAGTCGCTTCTTCTCCCCCCCTCCGCCGGTCTTGCACATAGGGTGTAGACCCTTCCTCACGACTGTTTAAGGGTTGAGAAATGACCCTCTGGCTTCGTACTTTCTTCCTCCTCTTCCAATTGTTCCTCATCGCCCAAAGCTCTCCAGCCTAGTCCATCATTTTCCCCGGCAACGGTGACCTACTGCTCACACCTCTGACCTCCTCAGCCTAATCGAAAGCACGATAACCATCTTCCACCTCCGCTCTTCCATTTTGTACTCTAAGTTTTCCTCTCAGCTTCCCCTAACGTTGGGTCCTATAGCTCGCCAGAAGCTCCTCGGTGGCGCCTAGAGTTTTTGAGTTTCAGTACACCTCCACCCTAGACGACGCCGGAGTTCGGTCCAATTTGACTCCACAAACCTGTTGGAGGCCCTATCTAGTGCTTTTCTTTTCGTTTATCGTGAGTTTCTATTTCCGCATCTCCCTCCATTGTAGTGAAGCAATCTGATGCTCCTGAGCTCCCCTGACATCAGAATTTTTCTCCATTGCTTCAGGTTGTTGCGAGCAAGGTCCCTGCAATATCAATTTTCCCTATGTCAGCCTTGCCTTCGTGTTTTGGATCGCAGGTCATCTCTGAAGCTGGGAGCTCTCGCCATTGATGCAAGAGGAACATCCCAGTTCAGCAAATGACCTTAACACCCCCCGCAGTGTTGATCTACCAATTAATAGATCATGGGCAGTTCCACCCATTCACACAAGCTTTTGATTCGTCGGTGCAATACACTTTGCATGTGAAATGACGGTTATACCCCCGTGTCTTTGATTCATGAATTTACAACGTATGGGCTTTTTTGGTCATTTCCCCTTCTCACTCGTTGTTGACCTAGGTCAGCGAGAGTGGACCTGCCGATGCAGCCAATTGTGATTGGTCTGCGTCAGCGTGGGCCCGACCTAAGTGGCCCATTTGCCCATTTATTTTGCTGATGTGGCATTTTCTTGCATTTTAATTGGTCTGATTTATTTAAGTCATAGTAAATCGATCCATGGTTAGAAAAATGCGAATAAATAGTCAATGGAAAGGATTTTTAATGTAGAATTCGATTTTGAAGTTTTTGAGTCATGATTTGGATTGCTTTTTCGAAGTTTGCTTTGAATGCCTTTTTAAGTGTATAAAATGTTCTAAAATACATAATTAATTCATTTTAACTCCAAATTGAGAAATAAAATATGTTTTCTTATTCAGGAGAATATGACTAATCTATTGGACTAGGTTTTGAACCTTAGATCGTGGTTTTGAATAAAAGTTCCAAAATTAGGGTTTTTCATATACTTTATGCCTTAAAATATTCTAATACATGATAATATTTGCAACTAGGGGAAAATGGAATGGTGATACAATCAACTTGGTAAGGTTTGTGTTAATGAATCAAACTAAGGTATGTGACCCCTATGTATGTGAATCCTATGTTTAATCTATGTGACCTTTATTTTAGTATGTGGGACCTATTTATGTGAACATCTATGATGAATGTGAAATCTATGTGGAATGTATAATGTGCAAATCACACCTATCCTTATGTTGGGCTTTTATCCATCCCTACCTTCATTATGTGCTAGCCTTGTTATCCTTCTACATTACTTTATTTGGCTCTTTACTTATTTAATGATTCTTTTGCCTTTGTGGCCCATTCATTATATGAATCTTGCTACTACATATGTTGGCTCATTTACTTGGAGTTCTTGGATATTGTAGTTGCCTATGATGGCCTATTTATTGAGATTGTTTCTTGGATTTTATTCCCAATTCTATGTTGCAATGTTGTTATACTTCTCAATACTGCCAAGTGAACTATTAAGCATGATGTATTTTAGGCCAAATGACAATGTAGTGTACATGAGTACAAACCACCCATAGGGCACTGAGGTTTTAGTACTCCTGTCGGGCACTGGGGTTTTAGTCCCCCTGCCATTTTATATTAGGCACTGGGGTTTTAGTCCCCCTGCCACTTTATATAGGCACTGGGGTTTAGTCCCCCTGCCACTTGGTGAGGTCTGGTAGGTGCCTCACCCTACATTGAGATGACTTTGTGTCTTTATATATATTCATGCTATGTGATTATTATTGTGGTGATTGATTATGGAAGTTCTCTTATTCTTATTTGAATATTTGTCTCATTCTCTTAAAATCTTGTAGCTTAGAGAATCTTTTATTATGCAATGTTGTTGACTATTACTTGTCCTATTCCTTTTGATTGACACATACTTTTATCCTTCTTTTACTGGATGATCCCAACCATCCAGGTATAGGATCAGAGTGTGCAGCTGAAGCTTGGTGAACCTAAGGCTAAGGATAGGACAAGAAGAAAAGGAACATATAGCTTGCATGTTCATAGTTGCCTTTATATATTAACTTGTTTTGTTTGGAGACAATATTGGCTTAGTCTAAGTCTTCCTCTACCAAGATCCTATGTTTTGAATAAAGTTGTACTTCCTTTATGGAAATTTTGTAATGTACTCTTTATATATTTTGAATAAAGTCAAGTTTTATTTCTTCCACTGCCACACATTTGATGTACTTGTTTATCATGTTTAATAGTAGAGACTTGGTCTTTACAACATGGTATTAGAGCATCAAGGTAGTCAGATTCTTGACTAATTCAAATTGTCTCCTAGATAGAACCCTTACCATATGTAGTTTCCTTTAGTAAGTTTTTCACCTTAGAGTTGACCTATGATGAAAGTTTGATTTAAGATCATAATAATGTCATATTAGAGATAAAATTTGTCAACTTTGGGTGAATTGTCTATTGAGAAGCTACTAGAGCAATAAGTTGAAGTGATGGTGTCTAGAAAGGGTCAGAGCTTGGGGGCTGGCAAAATTTTCCTCCGCCCCACTAGCTTGGTAATGAGGACTCCTGAGATCATATGACCTGGTCTGGCCTGATCTGATACAGACAGCTCGAAATAGTCTATCTTTGGGCATGCTTCCTAATTGTTGAATACATTAGGAAAACCATAAGTGACGATTTGATCTCTTACACAAAAATCATCCTTAAATACCTTATACTCCTATGTTTAGGGTTTAGTGTACCCTATGTTACACCTTGAAGCTTGGTTAGTAAATCCTTTTAGTGTTGAATCGTATGTACCCTTTTACCCTTAGCTTAGTTTGACTTAGTTGACCCTTTTAAGGGGTGGAGTGGGGGTAATGGTGTTAGTACCCTATTTGGTTTTGCAAATCTGATTTTGAGGACGAAATCCCTTTTAGGGGGATGGAATCCCAATTAAAAGCAAAATCAAATACCTTTGGAGTTAGAAACCCTATCTATGTGGGCATATGTACATAATAACTTATGTGAACAAGAATTTACCAAACACATTATACTTGTAATTCAACTTGTTTGTTTATACACACATGAATATATATAATGAGTCATATAGAGATAGTTCATATGTTTGAACCTTCACATATTATTGATGCACATAATAATGAGTTACTCATTACTAATTGTGAATATACATAACATTGACTATGCTACCCTAATGGTAAAATGTGTATGGATAATGCACCCTAAGGATGATTTAACATGTAATGATCATGTTGACCTAAACCCTAATATGTAATCATCTATCTTTGAAGACATATATATATATATATATATATATATATCCATAATGACTTTCATGATACATTAGTGACATTAGGTGTCATCATCACACAATATACCTTGATACATATAAATGGATTATAGTCACAAAGTTATCAATATATGTAAAGTATATCACCTTGTTCTCTAATGAACACCTCATCATAACTTGATATATGAATTAATTCATTAATATTTAATGGGTTATATCCTATTCACTAAAATGCATATAATCACTCAAACATGATAATGAATGATTGGATTCACATAAATATTCATAAATGCCTAATGTGACTTAAAATATGTATAATTTACAATATGGAGTGTAATGGATGAAAATGATTAATGATGACATGGATATGAGTATGAAAGATGTTGTGACAATATGTAACTTAGGTATAAGCCATTTATGTGACATCATTTGGAATTATTATAGGCTTAATAACTTGTTGGATAATATTAACTTTTTCTACAAAATAATTTGTGATAATTCTACATGATAGTTTTATGAGGATAATGGAAAATGAATTCATGTTATTAATGTTTTTGACCTAATACATTAATTAATGTTGAAATGGCTTAGTAAACCCTAATTGGCTTAAAACCCTTGATGAGGGAAATACACATGATATAATATTGAGATGTAATTGTTTTGAATAAAATGTGGCACAAGTGTTAGGATAATAAATATGATTCCTCTTCATGATGGATCTTATGCTAATAAGACAAAATGTTGATTATGTTGTGTTTTATAAAAGGTTATAGGTTTTGTGGAAACCTTAGTGAGACTTGGCTTATGTGTAGAGCTTTTAATACCCACCTAGTTGTTTAAGGTTGGGATGTTACACACTCACCTTCTCTTCCCTCTTGTTGTGATTTCGAGGACGAAATCTTCTTTAAGGGGTGGAGTGTTGTAACATACTGAAATCCAGGGTCTTTCTTGGAATTTACCCACTTTTGAGCTTTTCTCTACCTTCTAGTCCATTTGGATCTTTTTCATAAATTTCCCATCCTTTTGAATCATTCTTGGACTCAATGTGCAATTTGAGCATTAATGATGGTGAAATTCCATTCTTCCCCCATTTATGATAATAAAGGGGTGTTTGCACAAATAACCCACTTAAGATAATAATAGAGGAATAATTATGCAAGATGGAGTTTTATGAGAGAGAGAATAAGTGGATAATGTTTATTTGGAGCTCTTATATCTTTTTGGATAAGATATGAGCAAAAATATGTAATGTAATTAATTATGGGTGTAATTAATCTAATTTCCTTCTCTCTCCTCAAAAATGATAATAATATATATAAATAGAATATTATGTTGAGTTTTTTCTCTTAAAGTTAATAATGGATGAATATCTCGAATTTCACTCATATAATTCATTAAAAGAAGTCTTTTCATATAACTCATTCATTTTAATATATTAATATACACTTTAATGAGAAATATATTTATTAAGGGCCATACTATGTATAAAACGAGAATATAATTACATATCATTGTTCTAGACTTTAATGTGAGCTAGTGGTTCAAATTTGGTGGCTTTTAGAGTTGATTTGACCCCTCAAAACTATTTTATACACTTTTAATATGGTGTAATTAAAGTCTTTGGTTCATTTCATTTAAATGACTCTTAACGCCAAAGTCTGCGCATTTTCCACTGTCACACGCCCTTACACGCCATCTGACAGTCATGATTGATTAGGACTTGATCCAATGGCATCCACACTGTCTCCTACCTCTAGCCGTTCGGGCTGCCAAACCCCTTGGCTCCTCAGCTTGGTTCTCACTCTACACAACACCGTTCCAGACGATTTCACTTCCGTTGGCTTCGTATCACATCACCGGTTCATGTGATCCCTTGATCGGCTATTATGGTGGCTTCTACAACAAATGCCCAAGTCACTTCTTCTCCCCCTCTCCGCCGGTCTTGCACATAGGGTGTAGACCCTTCCTCACGATTGTTTAAGGGTTGAGAAATGACCCTCTGGCTTCATACTTTCTTCCTCCTCCTCCAATTGTTCCTCATCGCCCCAAAGCTTTCCAGCCTAGTCCATCATCTTCCCCGACAACGGTGACCTACTGCTCGCACCTCTGACCTCCTCATCCTAATCAGAAGCACGGTAACCATCTTTCACCTCCGCTCTTCCATTTTGTACTCTCAGTTTTCCTCTCGGCTTCCCCTAACGTTGGGTCCTATAGCTTGCCGGAAACTCCTCGGTGGCACCTAGAGTTTTCTAGTTTCAGTACACCTCCACCCTAGCTGACGCCAGAGTTCGGTCCAATTTGACTCCACAAACCTATTGGAGGCCCTATCTAGTGATTTTCTTTTCATTTATCGTGAGTTTCGATTTCCGCAGCTCCCTCCATTGTGGTGAAGCAATCTAATGCTCTTGAGCTCCCCCGACATCAGACTTTTGCTCCATTGCTTTGGGTTGATGTGAGCAAGGTCCCTACAATATCAATTTTCCCTATGTCAGCCTTGCCTTCGCGTTTTGGATCGCAGGTCATCTCTGAAGCTGGGAGCTCTCGCCATTGATGCAAGAGGAACATCCCAGTTCAACAAATGACCTTAACACCCCCCACAGTGTTGATCTACCAATTAACAGATCATGGGTAGTTCCGCCCATTCACACAAGCTTTTGATTCGTCATCACAATACACTTTGCATGTGAAATGACGGTTATACCCCCACGTCTTTGATTCATGAATTTACAATGTATGGGCTTTTTTGGTCATTTCCCCTTCTCACTCGTTGTTGACCTAGGTCAGTGAGAGTGGACCTACTGATGCAGCCAATTATGATTTGTCTGTGTCAGTGTGGGCCCGGCCTCAGTGGCCCATTTGCCCATTTATTTTGATGATGTGGCATTTTCTTGCATTTTAATTGGTCTGGTTTATTTAATTCATAGTAAATCGATCCATGGTCAGAAAAATGCGAATAAATAGTCAATGGAAAGGATTTTTAATGTAGAATTCGATTTTGAAGTTTTTGAGTCATGATTTGGATTCCTTTTTCAAAGTTTGCTTTGAATGCCTTTTAAGTGTATAAAATGTTCTAAAATACATAATTAATTCATTTTAACTCCAAATTGAGAAATAAAATATGTTTTCTTATTCAGGAGAATATGACTAATCTATTGTACTAGGTTTTGAACCTTAGATCGTGGTTTTGAATAAAAGTTCCAAAATTAGGATTTTTCATATACTTTATGCCTTAAAACATTCTAATACATGATAATGTTTGCAACTAGGGGAAAATGGAATGGTGATACAATCAACTTGGTAAAGTTTGTGTTAATGAATCAAACTAAGGTATGTGACCCCTATGTATGTGAATCCTATGTTTAATCTACGTGACCTTTATTTTAGTATGTGGGACCTATTTATGTGAACATCTATGATGAATGTGAAACCTATGTGGAATGTATAATGTGAAAATCACACCTATCCTTATGTTGGGCTTTAATCCATCCCTACCTTCATTATGTGCTAGCCTTGTTATCCTTCTATATTACTTTATTTGGCTCTTTACTTATTTAATGCTTCTTTTGCCTTTGTGGCCCATTCATTATATGAATCTTGATACTACATATGTTGGCTCATTTACTTGGAGTTCTTGGATATTGTAGTTGCCTATGATGGCCTATTTATTGAGATTGTTTCTTGGGTTTTATTCCCAATGCTATGTTGCAATATTGTTATACTTCTCAATACTGCCAAGTGAACTATTAAGCATGATGTATTTTAGGCCAAATGACAATGTAGTGTACATGAGTACAAACCACCGATAGGACACAGAGGTTTTAGTCCTCCTGCCGAGCACTGGGGTTTTAGTCCCCCTGCCATTTTATGTTAGGCACTGGGGTTTTAGTCCCCCTGCCATTTTATGTTAGGAACTGGGGTTTTAGTCCCCCTGCCACTTTATATAGGCACTGGGGTTTTAGTCCCCCTGCCACTTGGTGAGGTCCGGTAGGTGCCTCACCCTACATTTAGATGAATTTGTGTCTTAATATATTCATGCTATGTGATTATTATTGTGGTGATTGATTATGGCAGTTCTCTTATTCTTATTTGAATATTTGTTTCATTCTCTTAAAATATTGTAGCTTAGAGAATCTTTTATTATGCAATGTTGTTAATTATTACTTGTCCTATTCCTTTTGATTGACACATACTTTTATCCTTCTTTTGCTGGATGATCCCAACCATCCAGGTATAGGATCAGAGTGCACAGCTGAAGCTTGGTGAACCAAAGGCTAAGGATAGGACAAGAAGAAAAGGAACATATAGCTTGCATGTTCATAGTTGCCTTTATATATTAAGTTGTTTTGTTTGGAGACAATATTGGCTTAGTCTAAGTCTTCCTCTACCTAGATCCTATGTTTTGAATAAAGTTGTACTTCCTTTATGGAAATTTTGTAATGTACTCTTTATATATTTTGAATAAAGTCAAGTTGTATTTCTTCCGCTGCCACACATTTGATGTACTTGTTTATCATGTTTAATAGTAGAGACTTGGTTTTTACAGTCATCAAGGATGCATATATTAAGGTTAGATGATTACAGCTAAGGGTTTAGGTCACCATGATCATTATTTGTCACATATACCTTCTTACCATGCATTAAGTCCAAGATTACATTATAATTATCTTGCTTATCATATCATTAGGGTTCATTGGTTGATGACATGGTCAACATCATGTGTATCCATAATTAGGATTAATATGTGAATTATTCATATTATGTACATTAAGTATTTATTAGAGTTCAAACATGTGAACTATTCATTATATGATCATTACATGTTCATTAGTATATAAACAAGCATGTGGGGTTACAACTATAGCTTGTTTGGTCAGTACAAAGGATCCAAACATACAAACCTCGTATTCATGGAGTTAGGGTTTCTAGACATAGAGCAACTAGATTTCAATATGATGTAAGACTCCATCCCCATAAAAGGATTTCATCCTTGAAATCAACATTTCCATGATCTATCAAGGTACTACTACTACTTGTCCACCTCTTAAAAAGGTTTGACGTACCAAGTCAAACTAAACAAGAGGTAAATGGGTGAGTCTAACTAAACCATGTACAAGATCTATCACTTCAACCTCAAAGTTTAGGTTCTAGAGATAGACTACCCAAACATGTAGTCCTATGAAACACAAGGGACTTCGTCCTCAAACAAGTCACAAGGTCAACATATCAGGCTACTAGGAGTATCCAACATAGATGTCTAAGGCTACTATTTCCTAAAGGTATGCTATTTTGGACAATCTCAGGCCAAGCAAGTATCATGCAGATCTAAGAGTCCTCGTAAACCAAGCTAGTGGCGCGGAGGAAAATCTTGCCAGCCACCAAACCCTGATCCTTTCTAGACATCTTTGCTTTCAACTTATGCCATAGTAGCTACCGAATAGGCTCATCACATAAAGGTTAAGTAAACATATTTCTAATGTGAAACTCTTATGATCCTAAATTAACCTTTTATCATCCCATGAGTATCATAGATCAATATAGGGCAAACATGTCACTTAAAGGGGAACTATGTAAGGCAAGGTTTCTAATTAGGGAGATAAAATTGAAATATTCAGATTTCGACTACCATGGGATCTGATACCATGTTGTAAAAGAGTGAAATTGCATGTTTACTAAAAAATTGAAGAGTAAAAACATCCATCCCAAACATACTCAAAAGGTATGATGGAATAGGTGTAAAATTTTCCAAATTTATAATGTTGCTTTATAAAAGACCAAAGAGTATAGGAGGGGAACAAAGGTAATGACTATTTTTAATTTTATGATAGTACATCATCAACTCCCATATAGGGTTTACAACAACAAAAGGATCTGCATAGAGGAAAATCTAAACTACAACAACTTTGTCTCCAAGCAACAACATCATGAGATAGGTCCATGCTTAAATACATGTACTTCTTATCCTATTCCTAGGTTGTTCCTCCATGCTCCTGCTGCATACTCTGATCATGGGCCTTTCTTAACACCTTGATCAAACCCTAGGTGGTTGGGAAGACACCCAGCAAGAGAAAGAATCAAGGGATGTGTCAAATATTGAACAAGGATACATGTGAATAAAGGTTAAGATTTCACATAAGATGAAGATGGTCAAGAGTATGAGGCATAATCAAATAGATGATTGTCATAATAAGAAAATGGTAAAAGGTGTGCATGCATGATTAATATTGATTACCTTAACTAAGTAGGGTTGATGAACCTAGAGGACCTCAACCATATAGGTGAGGGAGAGTAACACATTCCAGTCAACTATAAAATATTTTATATTGGGGAGAGTAACACATTCCCATGGGCAAAATAACACATGCCCTATATGTGGTGGTTGTACAAAAGTACCACTACACTAGTTAAATAGTCTAATAAAATCAACATGCTAAAAAAACTATGGAAAGTATAAGCATCAAATAGTTGAAACATGGTAGTGGGGTACAAGACTCAATAAATAGATTATCAATACTAATTTTGAGGCAAATATAGCAAAAGAAATATCAAAAGAGAGATTAGGGTTCAATAAGTGCCTCATTAGGGAAATTAGGTTAGGTTTGCAAATATTCCCAACTTAAGGTGTAAGGATGCACATACCTCTCATATAGAATCCTACTACTTACTTTCAACACTTTAATTAAGTCTAAGGTCCACTTTTCCTATTTTTAAAGTATAATCATGTATTAGGGTTTTGAAATCCATATAAGTGTATTGAAACCTAATTCTAGACCTTTTAGAAAAACTCAGATTTTGATTCAAAAAATCTAACCAATTGACTTATTAGGTTCTCCTAGTCAAGAAAACATATTTTTATATTCAATTTGGAGATTATATGATAAAGTTTTGATTTTAGAGCTTCTTATATGACTTGTTAAATTCTCAAAAATTCATCATCGAAAACATGGAAATCATGCATTGAGACAATTTTAATTAGAAATAAACATTTTTCCAATTCCAAAACATATTTTACTTAAATTTTTGGACATGCGAGTCAAAAGATATGATTTTTACAAGTTGGACCAATCAGAAAAATCAAGAAAAGCCAAATAAGTGAGAAATTGCAAGAAAGAGAGGGAACGAGGGGTTATGCATTGGTGACTTGGCCCAATCGGAGGTGGTCATGTCAGAAGGTCAATGGTTCGGTTTGACTCATCCAAGGCAAAGAAAAAGTGGCAAAAAGATGCAAGTGCCCCTAGCAAGGAAAAACAAAACAAAAGGACGAGTGGGCAAAAAGGGGAAATCCATAGGGGGTTTTCTTCTTCGCAGAACCTCAGCAGAATTGAGGAAAACTAAAACTAATTTTGATCCATTGATCCAAGGACATAGAAATGAAGAACATGATGCAAGTAACTTACTACATGATCGAATCAAACCAGCACAAAGCAATGGAGGAACCTAGAGCGTCGTCGTCGTGGACTAGATCTCAAGCTCGTGGCAGCAATACGTGAAAGCACAGAGGAAATTGATAGAGGGGAAGTGTAGAGAGGGAGGAAGAGGAACTAGGGGATGTGTTATATATAGGTGTGTTAGTCTCTTTATGCAACTGGAGTAAGGAGGTTTGAGAGAGATGAGATGAAAATTAGGTGTTTCACGGTTCTTTGGAGATAGGGTGAAAGTAAGGCATGATTGGGTGTCTCTAGATGGGGAATCCATAGCCGAAGAAATATCACGAAGAGATTAGGTAAGGTGAAAGAAATTCGAACTTTTTAGAGATGTGTATATGGTACTGGTTTCCCAAACCGGTTTGAGGTAGATGACAATGTCCCGACCTTCGTATGGAGATCCAAGGGTTGCCAAAAAAATGTGCATATCAGGTAAGTCTGAAACTGAGTGACAAATTAAATGCATTCCTAAACCAATTCGAATGAAGTCCTATTTAAATTATTTTCCTTTTTCTCTCTTCATTTGAGGGTGCAAATGAACTCTAAAATTTATGCACCTGGCCTATTTTGGACATGTAGAATCAGAATATGGCCTTATTTTTCAATTTTGGAGACTCCAAATACTTTATTTAATTATTTCCAAGTAAAACATATTTTCTCTTTCTTAATGCATTAGAGACTTCTAAAATATATCATTAATGTGAAACTTCCCACTTAAGCAAACCAAAACATGTGGAACACAAGTTAGCCATTAATTTCACCCCTTAAAGTTATTTATCTCATTATTTAACATTTTGGACTTTTACATATTTCTCTCTCCTAATCTACACATATATGTTAAAGATTATCCAAATTACATGAAAATTCACCCAAAGGCTATTTTTGATGTGTAGATTATGAATGCAAGATTAGTTGACACTTTTGGAGTCATTAAATAATTTGTTTCATATTTTAGAGGAAAATAACCTTTTCTTCTCTAAATAAATTAGACATAGTTTTTATTATCCCAAAATTGTGAAACTTGACCCTTAAGTCAATTGAGACCCATGGAATTGGAATCTAAAGTTATTTTTAACCAATTACTCTTCCTTTTATGAGTAGTGGCCTATTATCCATTATTACCACAATTTCTCTTATTAAATAATTCAGTGTCATATTAAAATGTTTAAAAGCATTATTATTCATTGTTTTTCTTCCTTGCTCCATAAGGCTAAGGAATGTTCTAGAACGAATCTATTTTATCAATATGCCACTTAAGTGGTAAAATGCATATTAGACCCTTATTTAAAATA
The DNA here is from genome assembly GCA_963693085.1 of Alisma plantago-aquatica. Classification (NCBI taxonomy): domain Eukaryota; kingdom Viridiplantae; phylum Streptophyta; class Magnoliopsida; order Alismatales; family Alismataceae; genus Alisma; species Alisma plantago-aquatica. The sequence goes on along the minus strand of OY856410.1, from coordinate 597,689,757 downwards.
TTCATTGAGGTATTTGTTCATAAACTCATAGATTGGCATGAATGGTGATCAAATTCATCCCAAACCACTAATGATTACACAAATTCAACACCAAGGACAAAAAGGATAGAAAGGAAAGGAAAAGCACGGGAAAAGGGTAAAAAAGAGAATATGTCCTAGTTTTGGTATGTTACAGTGAGGATCTTGGATTCAAAGGTGAAGGAGCTCCAAAATATGTTACAATGAGGATCTTGGATTCAAAGGTGAAGAAGGAGCTCCAAAATAAAAGATTAAGGTTTAGTAAAAACACTATGGATAGCATGCAACCACATGTTGCAATAAAAGTTGACATTGTAGAAGTCACACCATCCTTTGTGCTCGTTGAACCAAAATTTGTGAGTAAAAATCATAATGAGGTAAGGATGTGAGAGAATGGAAATTCCTCTCCTTTTTTGTAGAATTTGTAACTAAAAAAGATGTATTAAATATAATCCTATAAATAAATATTGTGGGTATTTATATTTACTCTTACTTTCTTTGGGACATCAATTGAAGAAATGATGGTTCAATGGAGTAAATATTACATATGGCAATCCTTTTATTTTGTAATGTTATCTTGGAAAGATATTTCCAAGTTCTGAACACCTTATGATATTATATATAATTTTGGGACACTCTAACAACATCGCATAGGAATAAGAGTGGTTTAAAGTCCAATAAAAGGATTTTGAAACTACAACTTTTTGTTGTTACTTTATGGTAGCAAGATGATAGAGAAATAAAGAACATCCTACAATTTCAAGTCATTAAGATTTTCCTGGTGGTATAATGCATTTATTATCTAGTATGGCCTACATATGTATATGCATGTTTTCACAGTCTAGTTGGGAAATATAATATTTCTCTAATGGGATGGAAACATTACTAAAAAATTGTTCATTTTTAGAAAAATATTTGGTATTTATGAATTATTGAATGAAAAGGTACATAATTGGGAAGAAAGTGTTTTGTCACTTTATGAAATAAGGCAATTGCTTCCATAAACAAATGAATGTAGCAAATTTGACCGAGACCTTAACAAAGCCCTAGTTTGGGTTGTTGCCATAGAGAAACGAATATATCAACTATGATCCAGACCTTAACATAGTCCTAGTTTGGGTCTCCATCATGTGTCCTTTTTCTACTTATTCACATCTAGACATTTGATTATGCATGTTTTCCCCAATAATTGGTATTATAATAAGATGCACTTATGTACATTCATTATGTGTTTTTCATGTACTTTAGAGGCTACTTAATGTATGGATAAGGGAGAGATGACCTCGAGGAATCTTGCATGCTTGGAGGATCCTATGAAGCCACTGAAGTTGTATCCAACCTACCTCAAGTCTCCAAGGAATCAATGAATCAAGGAAATCCACAATTTAAGCAAGCAACCATCCAAGTGCAACAATGCCCCCAAATTGATTGAGCCACAATAAGAAAGGCAAATCAAAGATAAAACAAGTGCAAAAAATCCATTAATCCCCCTTTAAATTCTAAAGTTCACCTTAAAATCCCAAAGTTTCCATTGAAAAGCCAAGTTCATCTTACCTAGGCACTAGAATGGCCATTCTAGTCATAGAACGATCTGCTAGAATGGCCATTTTCACAAATTTATTATCTAATACAACTAATTCCATAAATAATTCATCTATCACCCATAACAAAGGTTCCACTTCACACACACAACGACTTCCTACTCAGAACCATGCCAAAAGTAGCCCTTCCATCTAGCCTATCCATGCAACACCCAAGGTCAGCTTGGTTGTTCTACCTCTAGAACGGCCATTTTGTCTTAGAACCATATCACTTCCTATAATCTCTTTTACAAAGTACCCCCACTTAACCCTAGATACCCTACACCCTACATACATTGTTGGTGATATGCCCTGAGAGTCAAATCATATGAGATGATTGTAATGACACATCTTGTAGTTGAATTGCTTATTAATAAAGGCAATTTTCCAATTATTATGCTTGTTTCAATATGAGATAATGAATAAACATAATAATATCCTAAGAATGTACGACTCAATGACATGTGAGTTCAGGTTGAGGACCTGAATATGAGATCATGTGTATGTTAAGAGTATTCATTCTTGAGTTAGTCCCTAGCTGAATATTATTTTGGATATTAGGACAACAATAATACATTAAGACTATTACATGTGTTGATTTATGACTATGTCTCATTAGTCATGATATTGGATATCAAATAAAACATACATGTAGTTTTTATTAATAAGTGTACTGGACAGACCCACCTTGAGTATGATACATGGAAGCCAATATGGTGGTCAGAATCACATCTCAATGTGACATTAGTGGTCATGGTCCTTAGACCTCAAGTCACTACAATCATTGCATGTTGTTCAATAAGTGCTAACACTACTCAATGTGACCTTGAAAAGGGTTTCCATATAGGTAGTGCTTTTTAGGTTCATTGTGACATGTGTGGATTATTGTGAGCGATGTAGATGGAATTTGTCCCTCTGCATAGATGAGGAAGGATGACATTAGAGTATGGTCGTTCTTGTGCACTTTCCTCAGTTAGAACAATGTGATCAACATGTGGAAGCACAGTATGAAGGGTTCAACATGTGGAATACAAGAATAACATGTGTCACAGAAGAGATACTCAGTTTCACTATATGAACAAAGACCCCTTCTAGTACACAATATCAACATGACCATGCATAATGGTATCATTTCTCACTTATTTGTGTCTGCTCATGAAATCTTCCACTCCTCCATGTTGTCACTGCACTAATATGTTCATGGGGAAGAGGGGGATCTTGTTGTGCTTGTGGTGGTAGATGTGGTCCTCATTGTTGTGAATGATGAGGCAAATTTCTTATAGATTTTTGGTAAGATGGATGAAGTTATCCTTGATGAGTAGTTAACTAAGGAGGGAATTGGTAGTTATATGTTGTTGTTGTGGTGGTATACAATGAGGATTAGGCAGCCGTTGGTATTAAAAAAAATAGGTTGCACTTGCATTTGGGGTTAGGAAAAGGTGTTTTGCATGGAACTGATCGGCCTAAAGAGGGTGGTCAGACTTTAAGTTTATAACTCAAAACCTTCAAGGACCCCCAAAACTTTATAATGGGATATAAGTAGATATACGGGGTTGAACACAAGGACGTGGGGTCATTTAGGATGCTTAAGACCTTGCTCTTAAGTCAGATAAGCCAATCTGATAGTCGATAAAAGTATGGACCTAGATTGTCATGAAGTAAAATAAAACAAAGAAAGGAAAATAAAACAGAGTCCATAGGATTCTACTAATCAGAGAGAAGGAGTTCCTAGCTATGTAACCACAAGTTGGGTAGTCTATGCACCAGTTCTTAGGCGTAGACAACCCTCGAACACCCCGACAAGCAACCTTTATCCAAACATAGTATGTACTATGGTATATGTTCTTGTAGGGTCATCCCACTCGCTTTAGCGTAGCATGACTAAAACCCATCAATGACATGAAACCTCTCTCGAGGATGTCAAATCAACACCCTAGAATATTCTAGATACCCTCTCAGGTCCAAAATGCTCTGAGGTGCTAGGAACATGTGTGATATGCGCAAAACCAGGTAGTGGGCACGATCGTGTCGGGTTAGGCCCGGTCGTGCCCAGGTCTATGGTTCTGCACAGATCACCTTGAACTGTCCTCTATTCAGATTCTGATCCAAACTACTTTCTCTTATCTATGTCTACAACAAATCTCTTCATATAGGTAGAAATAGAAGTTCAAGCAAGAAAGAGATCAACCAAACTAGCAATCATAACCAGAAAGAGAAGATTTTTTTGGTCAGCAACCAGAAAGAGAAGATAGAATAGAAAATGTACTAGATCTAGTATAAAACTACTTGCTTAAGGTAAAAGTACATAAACATGCCCAAAACAGGATACATAGCTAATAAGGATCTCATCTAGCCATGGACAAGCATAGTTGGCACCGAACAAAGATGGAAACACATCATTTGTATAGAAACAAAGGAGAACATTAGAAGAAAGGAGAAGAAGAATAGATTTAGCCCATAGAGGAGAGGTGGATCTCACTCCTTAGCCTCTATATAGACCGGATCTCATCTTTGGGTTGTCCTCCTTGGTCTTCTAGAGTCCTTGGCCTCCTTTCTCTTCAATTCTACCCCAAACAACAGCTTGGTGGATGTGTGGAGGTGGAAGATGTTTGAGAATGGTAGGATATGGTGAATGGTGGTGGAAAATGGTGGTAGATGGAAGAAAACTAGAGGAAATGAAATGTAGAACGAGCACTCTAGTATTTTTGGACCTTGGAACTCTCCCACGGGGCTCTGGGAACCAAAATGTGGAACCTCCAAAAATTTGAAACCCCTCTCCAAGTTGCAGGGGGTGAGTATTTATAGGCAAAGGCAAAAGATGGTCGCGGCACCAACCTCGATCGTGGCCTTGGCCTCAGCTCGACTGTGCCAGGATGGGCATGGTCGTGCTGGGGTCACAATCGAGGTAGACTCCACGGTCGAGGTAGACTCCATGGTAGATGCCTTGGTAGAGGTGGATCATGCAGTCGCAGTTGGGCCACAGTCGAGGTTGATGTGCCTCAGTCGTGGTCGTTGCCTCGGCCCGGTCATGCCAAGTGTCGGTCGACACAATGTTTTGACCACGGTCATGGCATTGTCTTCTTAGCCACGGTCACGACATCCTTCTTGGTCTTCTGGACTCCTTGACCTCCTTTCTCTTTGATTGTGCCCTGAACATCAGCTTGGTAGATGTGTGGAGGTGGAAGATGGATGAGAATGGTAGGATATGGTGAATGGTGGTGGAAAATGATGGTAGATGGAAGCAAACTGGAGGAACGGATGTAGGATGAGCACTGCAGCCTTTTTGGACCTTGGAACTCTCCCATGGGGCTCTGGGAACCAAAACAGGTTGAAACCAAAATGTGGAACCTCCAAAAATTCAGAACCCCTCTCTAGGTCATAGGGGGTGAGTATTTATGGGCAAAGGCAGAAGATGGTCGTGACACCAGCCTCAGTCACAACCCTAGCCTCAGCCTGACCATTCCAGGCTGGACACGGTCATGCCAATGTAGTGATCAAGGTAAATGCCTCAGTCGAGGTGGATCACGCGGTCGGGGTTGGGCCACGGTCGAGGTTGATGTGCGTCAGTCACTATCGTGGCCTAGGCCTGGTCGTGCCAAGTGTCAGAGGACACAATGTCTTGACCACAATTGTGGTAGGCTATGGTCACAGAATCCTTCTTGGTCATGATGTCATGGCCCAAACCCACCCCATGGGAGGCTATTACTGGTGGTCGAGGGGCCTGCGTCGATGAGCCTTCTGATTGGCGAGGATGCATTCTTATAAAGGACCAACCATCGAAAATAGGGTCCAAGATATCAAAAGTTTCTTGAGCCCGCTAGTTGGTTAGCATGACCACCATCTCCTAAGTAGGTGCACATAGTGCAATGCTTAGTCCACCACAATCGTGACAGATGGAAGCCTAGCTGCTGCAAAAACCATGTGTTGGGGAGAAATCTTGGAGAATAGATGTCTTCTCAGGTTCGGTGCCTACAAGTCCCAAAATTGGCTAGTTTAGCAACTTTATCTATGAAAAGATGTAAATTACTAAAATATAAGGATATATGATTATTTTGGGCATATTAGGGCTATAATGACACAAAACTATAGATAAATGTTTAGCATAAATGCCTAAATTTGGGTGTTATCAACCACCCCAAGCTTAAACCTTTGCTTGTCCTCAAGCAAGACTGTGCTCAAAGAACAAAAAAATAACATCCAAATTAAGCATGGTGATAAATGCTAAGGTTAAGAAAAACAATTTAAAACATCAATTCTCCTGACCCACATCGTTTCAGAGAAAACCCCCACCAATCGAGCACAATCCTGCTAAAATAAGATCAAAGAGTGTCCAGACAAGATTAAGCAAACTCACTATAACCTGTGGATACTCTTGAGGGTTTGAATCATAGTTATAAAGCATAAAAGCATTGTCACATAGGTGATCACGTTGGTGATGAGGAATGAGTCATCGTCATGTATTCATGTAGACCAATCGAAAATAATGTGCCTCCCACTTATTTAGGTCCTAAGAAGCAACAAAAGCAAAAAGACTCTAATGACTTCTGAGGATCCCAATCTACGTCAGGTTGGTCCATGTAACAAGCAATAGTCCATGCAGTGTGAGCCAGTTGACCCAAAGCAGGGAGACGAACTCCACGTACTACACTCGAACCAACCCTACTACTAGGATGATCTCATAGGTCTCCTAGGGGTTCCTAGTGACTCTCTAATGAGCCTTAGGGTGGCACTACTAGGCATGACATGCCCACGTTCATGAGCGCAGTCATACACCAGCTGGGCACCATCCTCAACTCTCCTAAAAGAGACAACAACGCTCATTTATTCACACTCAGGATTTTATTCTTTGCATTCTAATTTATAGGCTTGTGCGATAACTATTTTGATATTTTTGGGATTTTGTGGGCGGCTAAGCCTCTTTTGGGAATTTTTAATTTTCATCTTTTTGACTCAATCGAAGGTGAGAGGGCACGCAGACCATCAAGGAAAAACACTTCAACTTGATTATAGCTCAAAACTCATCATTATCCGCTTGATACCTATATGAAAAGGTAGTAATTATGATTCAAGGATCCTTAAAGTAGAGGCAAGTTCGTGAAAAATGTGGATTGGAGTTTTGATCAAACTATAGCTCTTTCCAACAGTCCTAAATCGTAGATTTCTCGTTCACAACATAGATCAAAGGAATAATGTTTTAAGCTATGAAAAAGGCGCATAACCTTACATTTATTACCAAACTTAAGGAAAGAGTCAGTGAGCAAGTTAAGCAAAAGATCAAGCTGTTTAAGATGAAAATTGTGCATTTAGGCATAAGGATAAGCATTTAGTTATAAGATTTGCATTGCATAGCCTTAATTGCAAAGATAAAATTACAAAAACAAAGTCTTACAAAGCTGAAAATTTTATGTTAAATGCAAGGAACATAGAACATAAACAAGCATGTGTGCAATGAAAGAAATAAAAGGGAAAGGCAGAAGATAAAGGGTGGTACACCCTGCCACCCCAAGCTTAAAATTTTTGCTCGTCCTTGAGAAAATCTCAAGCTCTGGATGTTGTGGAAAGTAGATGCTACTGGTAGTCACTATTTATATACTGGTTCAAACCGTCGATGTTTCCTGGTGGGTTCTCATAGTCTTGGTGCATTCCCTGCTAAAAGTGGAATCAATGTTTGAAGTCATGGGTCAGCTGGTAGAAGGGCTGGAAGGGTTGCTGGAATGGCTGTTGAAAAGTCAGCGGAGGTGGTGGAGGGAAGGTTGTGTTGAACCTTTATCTAAGGTACTGCACATCCTACTCCAGTGCATCAAACCATTTGTTGGAGTCAACCCTAAAATCAATCATAAACTCATAAAGGTACCCCAAGTTGAGATTTGGGGAGTATTGCTCCTACGGAGGAGGTTGTTGGTAATCTACAGAAGGCATCTCTGTGTAGGGCCCTCCCTGATATGGGATATCGTGGAAGGTTGCCCTAGTATGTTGTCTAGCCTCCTGAGTCTCTGGCACTAGTGGTGTTGAAGAAGATGCTCCTACAGTTCTTCCTTCCTGACGAACGTTGCCCTGAGTGTCCAATAGAGAGACATCCATGAGTATTATCCGACATGCAAACTCTGTATTTGTTGGCAGTAGTACTCTATGCTTGTTGTGACCAAAGATATAAAGATATCCTATGCTGCATTGTTTGATCACCCCTGAGTGAATCAAGTGATTCAAGTCCAACTTGGACCACTCACCCTTTTCCTGCATAAGTGCCAAGTCTCCATATCCAATCCCAAGATGGTGCACTATTAAAGTGATAATTCCTGCCATCGACATGAATTGGACCTACTTCTTGAAAGAGTTGTGAAAGTGGCAGATGATGAAGTTCCCCAAATTCACTTTACTTCCTATTGCTGCACACCATAAAAGATAGAGGTATGCTGAACTGAGTGCCCCTTGACTGTCCTGCTTCACCAAGACAAAGTTCATGATCATCTGGAGAAGATAACAAAGAGTGATCAGATCATCTCCCAACAATGAGGATCCATTGCAAGACTTCTAATCTAGTCTAAAACCTGAGTGGGAGTGGATGGATACTCTACTTCCAACCATCAAACACAGGCAGCTAGGTAATGGTCTTTGACTGCTTTTCTTCTATTTTGTAACCTGTGGCAATACCTAGCGTCTTTCTCCACATCTTCGACCACCATCAGATTACCCTAATATGAGATGAGGTTTGGGGATGGCAGACGGAAATGCTGGCCCCCCTCCACGATTGGGAATGCCAAATAACAAAGGGCAAGCCCTACTTCTCTCATGCTAAGGTTGTAGACAAACCACACTGAGGGATAAGGGAAGACATAAGGTCTAATGACCCATAAACCCTTAGGGTTGTGCAAAGCATGAAAGCATAATATGGTCTTTACCTCGTATTCCAAGCCAAGCCGTAGTAAAATTGATAATATGATAATCTGTTGACGTGTCAGTTGCTAATTGGTCAATTAGTGTATAACTTGCAAAAACTACATAAATTGCTAGGATGCTCGGATGAAGATAAGTAATATATGAAAATTTATCAAGAGAATGAGAAGAATCTAACTATAATATAATTGGGACCTAATTATGCTTCCTATTTTAAAAGTAGTGCAAGATTTGCTAAAGTGGTGATTAATGAATTTAAGTCTTAGTTGGATTAGGACCCCAGCAAGGTTCAATCTATTTAATGAATTGTGACAATTTGGGATTTACATACATGTAGATTTAAATATTGGTTGCTTAGATCTATTGATTAGATTGATTGAATCTACTTGAAGTATAACTGTATAATCTGCATGGCTCAACATTGAGGTATGTGGTTATGCTTATGACTACCGCATTAGTTTTATGGTGTTTGCCGAGGGTTTCCCTAGGACTAAACAACTAAACTATTGGACGCATTAGTTTTATGGTGTTTGCCGAGGGTTTCCCTAGGACTAAACAACTAAACTATTGGATGTTTACTTACATTTTTTTCAATTATAACACCACTATGAATATCACTTAAAGGAATATTATGTGAAGAAAATGGTTATTCTTATTTGCAAGTAATTGTTTGAATATATGTTGCTATGTACTTGCACAATTTTGCATGCACCCCATTTACACAGTATATTTCGATATGTTGATTCATGCTTTTGGTTTCATGGAATTTTAGGTACATGCTAGATAAGAGGATATCAAGATATGATGGACAGATGAAATTACTTGAAGACATTAAAGTTAACTTGTAAGGAGGATTAGATAGATACTTCTTCTCATATAGTTCTCATATGTAAAATTCTAATGATAGAAACTCATGTAACTCCTTATAGGAGCATTTTGTAAACAATATTTGAATTAATGAAAATTTTGTTATTATTTATTATATGGTAAATATGGATCTTTGGGAAATTTTAGGTAATGGATATCAACCTAAAGGCCTTCCTTAATTAGGGTATACCGAAAAGTGAGGTGGTTACATTTGGTATCAGAGCCCCAAAATTTTCAAATAATATTTAATAGTTTTTAATTTAAAGTAATCTGTAGAAATATGAGGGAATTATTAGGTCATTTTCTAAATACGGTGGGGTCTAGAATGGACCACGACCTGGGGCTGGCAGAACTTTCCTCCACACCGCTAGTCGTCTTACAAGGACTCTTGGGTCTGTGCATCTTGTCTAGCCAAAGTCAAAAGATTTTGCCTGAAGTAAAATACCTTGAGGGTTTATTCTCATCTTGATTCTTCCACTTCTCATCCTCTTGCTTAATAAAATATTAAAGGAACTTCCCTCCTCATCTCAAGTTAGGGTTTTTGAGAATAAGTAGGATTAAGGCATCCTCCGCCAACTAATGTACATGTAATGTAGAAATAATAATGTACATGTAATGTGGAAATAATAACATACATATAATGATAAAGAAAAGAAAATGTCTTATGCATTTTCCTTATGAGGGTAACCCTTGGTGGATGTAGGGTTGGTTGGGAAAACCCTAGTAGGTCAAGGTACATAGAAACCATAAGGGGCAAGGTGTAGTCCCTAACCCGCATACTAAACCCTAATCCTGGGAAATGGGAGTAGTGTGGGTAATAGGTAACCCTACCCATTTGAATCCTAATTAGGGTGAAAATAAAATATAAATGAGTTAGGTGACCCAATCTCCCATGCATGCATCTGGATCAAGGTAGTAATGAGAAATGTTTAAGAAACTTAAATAGCTTATGAACAACTCATTTTATGGATATAACTTGCTCAGGCCCTAAACAAAATACCTTTGGTGGGTTAAAGACCATGGGATGAAAGGAAAGTTAGTGTAATGACTAGTGATCAAGCCAGGATAGGAAGATCACCAATAGGCCAAGCCGATATAGGAAGGATGATATAAAAGAAATTTGTTACCATAACTAGTGATCAAGCTGATATAGGAAGATCACCAATAGACCAAGCCGGGAAAGGAAGGTTGATTCAAGAGGAAGTCATTGTAATAACCAGTGATCAAGCTGAGATAGGAAGGTCACTAATAGGCTAAGCTGAGAAAGGAAGGCCAATATGAAAGGAGGTCATTGCAATGACTAGTAACCAAGCCAGGAAAGGAAGGTCATTAATAGGTCAAACTGTGAAAGGAAGACTGCTATGAAAAACCAAGCCGGGGTGAGGGAGGGTTTTGAAAGTTCATTGTAGGGACTAAAACCCTTAGAGAGGGTTACCTATTAAGAGGCTCCCATAAGGAGAGGGATCACCATGATAAGAAAAGGATAAGGGTTGAGAAGTTGTAACTGAAAATGTATGTTAAAAAATATGGAACTTTAGGGTTGGTGTCCTGACCTGGGGTGGGTCAAACCCAAGAGTGGGAAAAGGGCCTATGGGGGAGCCAAAACCCTAAGACCTTCGGGTCAGGTTGTGGCTATGTAATCCTAACCTCCTTCTGTTATCCAAGAAGACGTCCTACATTAGAAGCTTCCCTAGAAAGGTAAGTCGAGTAAACCAATTTAAAGATTGGGGTAACCATGAATGTAACCTAATATAAAATATGAGAACACATATATTGACTATTAAGGTTTTTAACCCAAGTATGCCATCTCTGAGTAACATGAGGAAAAATCACTATGGAAGTGGTTGACAGTATGGGACCAAGCCGGAATAGAAGGTCGCAATGAGCCCAATGAGGGGACATAAAGTGAATAATGAGCACCATAAGAGATGGAGGAAATCCAGTTTAAAGAAATGCATATGAAAATAATGTGCCCTCAATAAACCCTAGGTAGGGATCATCCCTAATTCAATTATAAGGTCAAGTAGGGAGTATTAAAGGTACATAAGACCAATAAGATTGGTAGATGATTGTTCCCTACATGCATAAGACCATCTGGTTGGGAGGTAACAACCATGTTTGCCTGAGGCCCATGACTGAGGAGATTGGCCACCTTCATGATGTTCATATGACCCAAGGGGTAAATACAAGATGCACTCCCTAGATGATTAAGGATGAGATCACTCCAAAAGTACATGTACCCCTAGAGACCTTGAGGAAGTGGCTAAGGCTCATAATACATGAGGTGTAACTATAAAAGATACAAGAAGTCATGTAATAATGAAAGGAGTTGTGTACAAACTCAAGAGTGAAAAAGGCATTTGACTTCATGAAATTTAAGATATGGGGAATTAAAAAGTATGTATGTTTTAGATCCATGTTGAGAATGATTAGACCTAAACTATGGAATTTTATGATAATGTGTGTATACCATCTCTACTCTAGGAATGGGATGAACTTTGTATTTGGGCTGCAATCAATTGCTTATTTCATCTCATTATGAAGGGGAGAGATTGAGTAGACATATGTTATGCTTAAAATTGATGTATGAGAATGAATAACTTAAGTTGAACTTAACTAAATGACCTAGGTTTTAAGGTGGTAACACCTTTATGTGAAAATAATTAATGAACAATAGGTTGAAAACCTAGGTGTAAGGTAGTCACTAAGTGAAATTGAAATCACAAATATGAAAATGTAATCACTAAGGGATGATATCATGTAAATACTAAGGATGTGAGTATACCTTGAATTGAATTCAAGTACCAACCTTAATAATAATTTGAGGAATTTGCACATCAACAAAAGTTGTTAAAAATATCTAAGTAGGGTTGTTAACCTTGAGGTTTGAGAACTAAGATGAGTTATCATTCACCTTAAGCTTACTAGATGTGAATTTTGGGGTCAAATTTCCTTTTAAGGAGGGGTGATTGTAATATCATCAATTTGTGAAATTGAATTTATTAAATATGAAGCAAGAATTGATAAGTAAGTTCCCTAATTGAATCATTGATGAAATAACTAAAGTCATTTTTGTGGCATGGGTGCAACCCATGGCTCATATAAAGTCCCATAAGACTATTTTCTTTGCAAATAAGTTCTTGTGGAACAAGTTAAGAAAATAATAGATTTTGTGAATAAATAAATAATGGTGACTTTTTTAATTATTGGACAACTGAAATATAAGATAATATACAAGTTTCCAAAATAAAATAAAGTATATGTTGTGTTAGATAATTAATAGAGTATTATTTAGCCATTATCGACAACACAATGTTTGAGGCAACAAATAATGTTATCTCGGTTTGAATTTTGGTATACTTGATAATAATAAGGAAAGGAAGAGAATTCTAGGAATTGGGAGGAAAAGGATATTCCATGACATAATGGTAAATATTTTAATGAAATATTTATAGGAACATGTTTTGTATGGGAAAGACATCTCAATGAATCCTAATTAAAAAGGTATAACTTGGAAAAGGTATTGGTGAGTTCCTTGAAATAAGGATAATTGATTAGAGGAATACATTAAAGAGAGAGATAAAAGAATAATCAAGATTTCAATAATAAAGTGACTCCTAAGTAGATAAGTGATCAATTATCCAATGTGTACCAAATAGTTATATTTTCTCCTTAATGGCTTATTGTTGTTGAATCCCAATCTTTATAGAATTAAAATCCAAAGAGAGGAATATATTCTTTTTATTTGGTTATGGATTTGTTGAATAAAAAGAAACATCTTTTAATAGTTATGTAAAGTTAGTAGCATGTGTTTTTTGTACACAAGGGAGGAAGGATAAAGGAAACGATATGGGGTGTTTTATGTGAATAGGAACATCTTTCCATTATGACTCATGACTATATGATGAAGGAAATTGTAGACATTCTCTTCTAGACCATAGGGTCTCTCTCTCTTTCTTTCTCTCTTGCTTTCTTTCTTCTTAGTAGCCAGTAGGGATTCCCCTAGACATGTATATATAGGGATCCTTGGAGCCTTCAACATTCATCATGGACATGGCCTCCAACCTCTACTACTATGAGAAGTCCTAAAGAGGCAAGACATAAGGAAAGAGACCATACTCTCATTAAGGCCATCTCCTTCTTGATCTACCTGAGTTGTAGACATGTGAACATTGTTCTGGAGTTGATACAAGGTGTTGAAGGCCTTCGGTCAGAGAAAGACCAGAACCCAAGATCCATCACCAATCAGATCATCTATCGATAAGGAGGATCCATGGAAAGGCTTATGATGTGGTCCACAACATGAATGGGAGTGGATGGATACTCTACTTCCAACCATCAAACACGGGTAGCTAGGTAATAGTCTTTGACTCCTTTTCTTCTGTTTTCTAATTGTAGTGATACCTAGAGCCATTCTCTTCATCTCCAACCACCATGGGATTACCCTAATATGGATTGAGGTCTGAGGATGTCCGACGGAAATGCTCGAACACTCCACTATCAGGAACATTAGAGAATGAAGGGTGTAGCCATGTCGCTCACACATTAGGGTTACAGACAAACCTCGCCGAGGGGTAAGGGAAGACACATGGTCTAATGATCCATAAACCCTTCATGTTGTGTAAAGCACGATAGGGTAATATGGTCTTTACCCCATATTCCAATCTGGAACCTAGTAAAATTGATAATAGGGTAGTGTATTAACGTGTCAGTTGCTAATAGTCAATCAATGTTAAACTTGCAAAAATTGTAGAAATTGCTAGGATGCTCGGATGAAGATAAGTAATATATAATAATTTATTAGGAGAATGAGAGTAATCTAAATAAAAAATGATGTAGACATAATTGTGCTTCCTATTATAAAAGTAGTTCAAGATGTGTGATAACAACCAAATTCAAGGATTTATGCTAAGCATTTATTTATGGTTTTGTGTCATTATAGCCTTAATATGCCCAAAATAACCCTAGATCCTTATCTTTTTGTAATTTATATATTTTCATAGATAAAGTTACTCAACTAGCCAATTTTGAGACTTCTAGGCACCGAACCTGAGAAGACATCTATTCTTCGAGATTTCTCCCCAACACATGGTTTTTGCAATAGCTAGACTTCCATCTGCCGTGACCGTAGTGGACTAAGCATCGCACTATGTGCACCAACTTAGGAGATGGTGGTCCCACTAACTGACTAGTGGGCCCAAGAAACTTTTCATATCTTGGACCCTATTTTTTATGGTCAGTCCTTTATCAGGATGCATCCTCGCCAATCAGAAGGTTCATTGAAGCAGGCCCATCAATCACCAGTAATAGCCCCCCCTGGGGGGTGGGTTTGGTCCATGATGTCGCGACCACAACCAAAAATGATGTCGCGACTGCGGTCAAGAAGACAATTCCATGACTACGGCCAAGATGATGTATCGACCGACACTCGGCACGACCGGGCCCACCTCAGCACGGTCGGGCCAAGGCCAAGATCATGAATGTGGTTCAACAATGTGACTATGATTGTGGCACATTATTCTCAACCGCAGCACGACCGCGATCGTGACATGACCCACCTCAATCGAGGTATCTGTCTCGACCTACTAGTATAAAGGAGAAGATTTATCACTGAAGTTAGGTGGAATTTCAAAAGAAACAGACATATAAATTGAGAGATATACAACTAATTAAAAAGGGAAGTTATATTTCCCATTTATCAAGCAAGGTTGGGCCTTGAATGAACTGGCCCCATCCTTCGCAGGTTACGTCTTCCATTTTCCCCCTCAGCGCGGCAAGGGCGTCCCTCACACGCCGGTTCCCTGAGGCAACGAAACCTCAAGTAAAGTGTCGCCCCCGCTTCAGCCCCATTTTGACTCCACTAGTCTTCCCTCTGCCACTGGTCTCTCCATTGAGGGTAATCGAAGGAAGAAACAGCCCGACCATGAAAGACCAGGAACTGCAGACGTACCGGCCGGCGTGCCGTCCTCCAGGCGCCTCGCTACTTGACCCTGCACCTACGTCTATGAGCACAAACCCTAGGGTTGTACTCCTACAAATACCTGGCCACCCTACCTACAAATGCAAAGCACCGACAAACCCCATCATCTCCTCCCTAACCGATCAACCAATCACAGCCACGACGATGCACTACTCCTAACCTCTGAACTTCCTCGGTCTCCTTTCCTCCCCGCTACAGTCTGTAGAGCACTGCCTCACACCCGCCAATAGATCCCTACCATCACGCCCCCTCCAGCCTCTCCCCCTTCAAGTTGCGGTGCACTGGTTACAACCACAAGCGCCAGCACCATCGACAGGTGCTGTCACAACGAACCACATGGCCCTGTAGTCTTCATAGGAGAGGTCGTCGCCACAATCACCGGTCACCTCCTCGATCACCCAAGCACCACCATCGCGCAGGCGTCGCCCTGTTCGACTCTGCCAAGTTGGATCATCATCTACCTTTGCTCCTCCGACCAACCTGCCACTCGACGCAAACCTGCACGCCAACTCGCCGCCCCACAGATCAGGAAATTCAAGAGTCAGATCTTGAAACTCCTCGCCATAAGTCTACAATCCTCAAACATTGCCACCACAAACTTAAAACCTCATGGCCGTAATAGTATGAATATGCAGATCTGCAACCACTGATCATCAATCTCCAACATGCATCAAGGTCGAGTCTAATGTCTTCCGACACATCTTCTCATGGGCGTCGATCTTCCTCTGACCATGTCCATCGAAGTGACTCACACGATGAAGGTTCATCCCTCGATCTAGGAGACACCATGATCAAAATTTCATGAGGCCATTGCTCTCAGCCCCGAAACCTGCCTATCAGTTCTACTGTTGTTTATGGAGTGCCTCAGATCGTGGTACCTACACATGGAGCAACTACTGATCAATCAATTAGAATCTTGTCACAAGGTCTGCTATGAAGAATCATCAACAAAGATCATCGCTACCTCAACCATGCGTAGGTTAGTATTTCATTGCATTCAGTTTATGGCATTAAGAAGAGGTATAAATGTGAACTTGAAGGTAAAAACAATAAGCCCATCTATACATATACGTATGAAACCAGTGTGTATATATATAAGTACACTACTAAATACTACTAAAAAGTGAATCTACAAGATGATCAACAATAAACAACCGACCTGTAAGTCTGTGTTCTACTTTTGCATTCAGATTAAGATGAATAACTAATAGTTAAATCATAATCCCAACATTCATGGATATGAGACTGAATCACGTTAATATATTAGATGACATAAATCTAGTACAACTTGATGTTGGCATTCGGCAATCCGTGCACGTACATCCACTCTGCTTTCCAACTAGCTTCTACGTGATTGATGAATAAGAAAGGTTTAGATAATAGTTGTTGGGTAATAGAGCTATTCCTAGTAAACAAGTTCAATTCTTAATCGTTTTATTGCACTATATACATGTACCCATATATCTTGTTAGCAAGATAGATGTTTGTAATCTCAGTGAGTATACAATATTCATAGTAATTAATTAGATAACACAACATGTTATGTATATAAAAAATTATAATATTAATATAGTTCAATGGACTGTTTCCAAGTAATAATCCAACTAGTATGTATATTATGAAGGTAAACTGATGTATTAATGCCAATAGCTATAACACTATGGAGGACTTTAGAAATAGAAAGAGAATGTAGGACATTAGATCAAAGTATAAAATACAAATTTTGGTAATTGAATAGGTAATTGTGAGGATGACATATACACCTAATATTATAGTCTCTAGCCAAATAGTGATATGTATATGTGATCACGACCCTACCTTAGAAAGGACGTAAATATACTTATGACTTTATGCCCACTTAATAACATTACAAACATTGAGAAAGAATAGAATGAGGTTAATAAGAATACAATGTGGTGGTTATCTATAATATAAGGTAAATGGACTAGTAAATTTATTATATACTCAACTCAACTAGAAACCCTAACAAGAGAAAGAATAGAAGAACTGTGAAATAGTAACAATCCTAAGTGGGAAATAAAAACCAAAAATAGAAAAAGATTGAACAACATTGATTCTAAGTCATATGGTGACAAGATTATTGTTCTTTGTAGCCACCTCTTCATAAATTCTTGGAGACACATTATGATTATACAATCCTTGGAGCCCTGAATAATTGAGGTACTAGATCTTCTATTTAAATTGTTGAACTATTTTCCCTTTTGATAGACACATGCATATATCTTGATTTGTGGTGAATTCCATATAGTTTTGAAACCTCTACTTGTTCTTGAAAGTTCACCACTCTCATTTTGTAATTGATAAATTATTGTTGATAATTATTTTGGCACTAGACTTGATCTATTTGGAGTTTTGACTCCCTGTGGACTTTGGTCCCTTGGGCTTTGGCCCTGTAGAGCTTTGGCTCACTTGAGTGGGCCAAGTACCCCACACCCTGCGCACTGGATAGGGATTAGTTGTCCCCCAGTTAACTAGAATAGCAAATAAGGCACTAGTGTCGTTCTCTCCTAGAGTGTGAGAACACAAGGCACTTAGCCCTAAAAAAGATATGATAGGAAGGTGCCAAAACTTGCCAAATGGAATATCTTGAAATTGATATACCTTGTGGATACCTTGGATAAATTTTGCATACTTGAATTATTGAATCTTGCTTAATGATATTCTTGTGAAAGATTTGCTATCTTTAAGTTGATAATGGAATTTCCTTTTGTTAGCCTTTAGTCCACCAAATAGTCCTTTCCTAACTTTTATTATACATCTAAACCTATTTCGTACATAGTTCAATGATTGGATTTAGTACCAGCTTTGTTGACTTTTGTTTCCCTTCAGTGGGGTCCATGTGTGGTTTCGTTCCCTTTGAGAACTCATGGGCAGGTGATAGATGGAAGAGCTTGAAGAGACATGCACTGGGTAGTCCTCCGTTGAAGACTAGATAGAATGAATTCTATTCCTTAAACTTGTAATCATATTTGTAAGATTCCACGACTCTGATGTACAAGCATGATTGTAATAAAGATTGTTTATGATTGTGATATTATTTTGTAAATATTTGATCGTAAAGATCGGCTCTTTAGAACATGGTATTAGAGCCATAAACGGTCGGCACTCGTGCATGTCTCGTGGAAATTAGGGTTAAGTAGGAACACAAATGGAGTAGTAGAACATAGAAGAAGAAAAATAGTTAGACCATGAATCCTGGTATCATTGACCTAGTTATTAGGAAGTACATGGGATACAAGTAGAAAACACACTAGCCTAGGATGTGAGACATGTACCCTAAACTAGAAATTTATGAGACATACCTAGTTAAACTACTAGATTTTGAACTTCTATAGGCATGGATTTATATGAAAATATTGTTGAGAAAGAAGTGTTTGAGATACATGTGTGTAATTTTATATTTAGATTATTAAGATGTAAATAATAATAATATATGTATATGAATGCTTTCTCTTTAGATTCTAACACTCACAAATATGAAAAAAAAATAGAAATATATAATGGATATATGATATAACCCTAAAATCATATGAACATATGAAAATTTCAATCTAAATCATGAACATGATTAAAATTTGATAAAAAAAGAAAAGAAAAACTACCTAATAAATTATAATAATTCATCACCATGTAAATGGAACAAGCTGAGGTGTCTAAGGAAGGATGTATAGTGAAGGTTCTAGAATAATTACTCCCAATCCACTTAGGTGGTGGGGGATTTCCTCACTATACATACAAACCTGGCCAAAGGTAATTTCATTACTTTGGAAAACCCTAATGTTGAATAAAGGCACTAACAAAAAAAAGGTATATATAATCACCTTCAATAGAGAGAAAATAAAATATAATATGCTAAGAGTTATGAAGGAAAAAAAATCTCACTCAAAAAAAAACCAAAAGGAAGAAAGAAAAATATAAATGTGTTTACTTAAAAGAATGTGAATGTTTACTTGACCATACATTTGACTTGTATGCCCTCTTTATAAATACTCAAGTGAATGAAAAATGTTGATAATACATAATATGAAACATATATTTCCCTTCAAATATGCGATCACATCTATTGAGAAAAGAAATGACTAGGAAAGCTATAGAAATGAAAATTGAAATAACCATATACTCATATAAGTAGAAAATTGAGAAAATGAAACAATTGGATAAGACATAGTGAATATTATAAAATGTTGAACTCATTTATTTTTTTGAACTTGTAATATATATGTACATAATAATAGATAATTAATACAATATAGACATCTTAGAGAAATAAAACCCTACCTTGAAATTTAAAAATAGAAGTATGTCAAAACTCTTGACCCATAGATCATCACACAAATATATGTGACAAAAATAGGTAGAAAAATATTTTCTATGGTCATGACCTTGGAAATTTTGTTAATTAGAAATAGAAGGTCACAAATACAATATTATATACATACACATAAGAAATAGAAGGAAAAAAAATTATACACAGTATAAACATCATTGTAACATTAGTGACAAATATGTGAGATTAAAATTGATGTAGTATTGATAACCATATATTGACCAATAAGCTTAGGTTTTGACTCAAACTTTTGATAGTGATGGCCAAAACGAACAAATTGAATATTTCAACTCTCATATTGGAATATGGTGTTGGAAGACTGATGGGTATATTTTTTCAAAGTAGAAATCAAACCTAAACCAATTTAGTGACCCTATAAGATAGTAAGAGGATTGTTGGATCATCATAAATAGGACCTACAATAGTAGAAGAAAAATTGAAATTGCATTTTGTTTAAGTTGATACTTCAGCTAGCAAAATTATTGTGCTGGAATATTTTGTGGATCAAACTATAGTAGGAATATCACCACTAAGAAATATTTGATTTTGTGGAAGAAATCATTTTAAGGGGTGGAGAGTTGTAACAGACTAAAATTGGGAACTAAATCTACTCTTAGCTAAAATTCCAAATTTCCCCCTAAACTTGTGCCCCTTTACAGATCGATCCTTCAATCTAAAGTCTCATTTAACTATTTGGATCAATCATCATATTCCTTGATATTTAGTCTTCAGTCGTGTTCTTTTATTAAAATGAGTTGAAACTTGTCAATTGAAAAGTATTTACAAAGTAGTCCATCAATTTCACTTCAATAATCATTGTAATGTCAGTTGCATTTTTTAGCCTGAGATACCATGATTTTCCCACTCATTTTTGGAATCCTCATGATTTTCACACCAATGGCTTGGAATTTATGGAAATTATTAATCATATTATAATAAATTTATTCTAGAAATAAATAAGAGAATAATAGAGTTAGGTTTGTCTTTTTTACAAATAATTGATCTAGTATTTTCTATATGTATTTTTATAGAAAGTTGTTTGACCGTTAACACCATAATGGAATTGAGTTTCTTGTTTAGAAGATATGAAATCAACATGTTGAACCACCCTAGAGTTACCAATGAGAGATTTAATACTAGTACAAAGGGGAAGATTTATCACTGAAGTTAGGTGGAATTTCAAAAGAAACGGACATATAAATTGAGAGATATAGAACTAATTAAAAAGGGAAGTTATATTGCCCATTTATCAAGCAAGGTTGGGCCTTGAATGAACTGGCCCCATCCTCCGTAGGTTACGTCCTCCATTTTCCCCCTCAGTGCGGCAAGGGCACCCCTCACACGCTGGTTCCCTGAGGCAACGGAACCTCAAGTAAAGCGTCGCCCCCGCTTCAACCCCATTTCGACTCCACTAGTCTTCCCTCTGCCACTAGTCTCTCCATTGAGGGTAATCGAAGGAAGAAACGGCCCGACCATGAAAGACCAGGAACCGTATACATAACGGCCGGCACGCCGTCCTCCAGGCACCTCGCTACCTAACCCTGCACCTGCCTCTATGAGCGCAAACCCTAGGGTCGCACTCCTACAAATACCTGGCCACCCTACCTACAAATGCAAAGCACCGACAAACCCCATCATCTCCTCCCTAACCAATCAACCAACAACAGCCACGACGATGCACTGCTCCTAACCTCCGAACTTCCTCGGTCTCCTTTCCTCCCTACTACGGTCTGTAGAGAATTGCCTCACACCCGCCAATAGATCCCTACCATCACCCCCTCCAACCTCTCCCCCTTCGAGCTGCGGTGCACTGGTTACAACCACAAGTGCCTGCACCATCGACATGTGTTGTCTCAACGAACCACATGGCCCTACCGTCTTCATAGGAGAGGTCGTCGCCACAATCACCGATCACCACCTCGATCACCCAAGCACCACCATCGCGCATGCGTCGCCTTGTTCGACTCTGCCATGTCGGATCGTCATCTACCTTTGCTCCTCCAACCAACCTGCCACTCGACGCAAACCTGCACGCCAACTCACCACCCTACGGATCGGGAAATCCAAGATTCAGATCTTGAACCTCCTCGCCATAAGTCTACTATCCTCAAACATTGCCACCACAAACTTGAAACCTCATGGCCATAATAGTATGAATATGCAGATCTGCAACCACTGATCATCAATCTCCAACCTGCGTCAAGGTCGAGTCTAATGTCTTCCGACGCATCTGCTCATGGGCGTTGATCTTCCTCTGGCCATGGCCATCGAAGTGACTCACATGATGAAGGTTCATCCCTCGATCTAGGAGACACCATGATCAAAATTTCATGAGGCCATTGCTCTCAGCCCCGAAACCTGCCTATCAGTTCTACTGTTGTTTATGGAGTGCCTCAGATCGTGGTACCTACACATGGAGCAACTACTGATCAATCAATTAGAATCTTGTCACAAGGTCTGCTATGAAGAATCATCAACAAAGATCATCACTACCTCAACCATGTGTAGGTTAGTATTTCATTGCATTCAGTTTATGACATTAAGAAGAGGTATAAATGTGAACTTGAAGGTAAAAACAATAATTCCATCTATACAACTACGTATGAAACCAGTGTGTATATATAGGTACACTACTAAATACTACTAAAAAGTGAATCTACCAGATGATCAACAATAAACAGCCGACATGTAAGTCTGTGTTCTACTTTTGCATTCATATTAAGATGAATAACTAATAGTTAAATCGTAATCACAACATCCATGGATATGAGACTAAATCACGTTAATATATTAGATGACATAAATCTAGTACAGCTTGATGTTGGCATTCATCAATCTGTGCACGTACATCCACTCTGCTTTCCAACTAACTGCTACATGATTGATTAATAAGAAAGGTTTAGATAATAGTTGTTGAGTAATAGGGCTATTCCTAGTAAACAGGTTCAATTCTTAATCGTTTTACTGCACTATATACATGTACCCATATATCTTATTAGCAAGATAGATGTTTGTAATCTCAGTGAGTATACAATATTCATAGTAATTAATTAGATAGCGCAACCTGTTATGTATATAACAAATTATAATATTAATATAGTTCAATGGACTATTTCTGAGTAATAATCCGATTCGTATGTATATTATGAAGGTAAAATGATGTATTAATGCCAATAGCAATAACACTATGGAGGACTTTAGAAATAGAAAGAGAATGTAGGACATTAGATCAAAGTCTAAAATACGAATTTTGGTAATTGAATAGGTAACTGTGAGGATGACATATACACCTAATATTATAGTCTCTAACTAAATAGTGATATGTATATGTGATCACGACCCTACCTTAGAAAGGACGTAAATATACTTATGACTTTATGCCCACTTAATAACATGACAAACCTTGAGAAAGAATAGAATGAGGTTAATAATAATACAATGTGGTGGTTATCTATAATATAAGGTAAATGGACTAGTAAATTTATTATATACTCAACTCAACTAGAAACCCTAACAAGAGAAAGAATAGAAGAACTGTGAAATAGTAACAATCCTAAGTGGGAAATAAAAACCAAAAATAGAAAAAGATTGAACAACATTGATTCTAAGTCATATGGTGACAAGATTATTGTTCTTTGTAGCCACCTCTTCATAAATTCTTGGAGACACATTATGATTATACAATCCTTGGAGCCCTGAATAATTGAGGTACTGGATCTTCTATTTAAATTGTTGAACTATTTTCCCTTTTGATAGACACATGCATATATCTTGATTTGTGGTGAATTCCATATAGTTTTGAAACCTCTACTTGTTCTTGAAAGTTCACCACTCTCATTTTGTAATTGATAAATTATTGTTGATAATTATTTTGGCACTAGACTTGATCTATTTGGAGTTTTGACTCCCTGTGGACTTTGGTCCCTTGGGCTTTGGCCCTATAGAGCTTTGGCTCACTTGAGTGGGCCAAATACCCCACAACCCTGCGTACTGGTTAGGGATTAGTTGTCCCCCAGTTTACTGGAATAGCTAATAAGGCACTAGTGTCGTTCTCTCCTAGAGTGTGAGAACACAAGGCACTTAGCCCTAGAAAAGATATGATAGGAAGGTGCCAAAACTTGCCAAATAGAATATCTTGAAATTGATATACCTTGTGGATACCTTGGATAAATTTTGCATACTTGAATTATTGAATCTTGCTTAATGATATTCTTGTGAAAGATTTTCTATCTTTAAGTTGATAATGGAATTTCATTTTGTTAGCCTTTAGTCCACCAAATAGTCCTTTCCTAACTTTTATTATACATCTAAACCTATTGCATACATAGTTCAATGATTGGATTTAGTACCAACTTTGTTGACTTTTATTTCCCTTCAATGGGGTCCATGTGTGGTTTCGTTCCCTTTGGGAACTCATGGGCAGGTGATAGATGGAAGAGCTTGAAGAGACATGCACTGGGTAGTCCTCCGTTGAAGTCTAGATATAATGAATTCTATTCCTTAAACTTGTAATCATATTTGTAAGCTTCCGCGACTCTGATGTACAAGCATGATTGTAATAAAGATTGTTTATGATTGTGATATTATTTTGTAAATATTTGATCATAAAGATCGGGTCTTTACAGTTATTATCAGAGCTTAAGGTTTGTTGAGTCTACAGAGACATATGACTAAGGTGTTGAGCAAGTTCTAGTGTCCTCCAATATACCTTATAGTGACTTCTGCTTATGTAGAAGAAAGAGTGAAGTTTAAAAATGACTAGAGAACATGAGGAATGTTTCTAAGAGCAATGTTGTTTCACTAGGAGAAGGTGTAAGGGATCAGGCAAGAGAAGAATGAGTGCTTGAGAATTCCCATCTTGACCCAATCATGATAGAGAATCCTACTTTTTATGCTCTTATTGGGTAGGTTAGTACAACAATGATGAATATAGTGGACTGGATACTAGCAATACAACCTAGATTACTAACCCTCATACAAAAACTTTGGGTTCTAAAAGGGTTCCTGAATGACATAGTTATGCTGGAACAGTGGAAAATGTGAGAAGGATTAACATATGGCAAGAAAATAGACTCTGCATAAGTATAGACAGATAGTACATCTGTGATGGCAATGCCCAAGGAGGGGCAATAAGTTGAGAATTAAGGAAAGGTCTCTATAATTTTAGAGACATTTGCCTAGTTGTTCTAAAAATCCAACGTTTTTGGTACCACCAGTGCAATAAATGCCTAGTGCACCAAGGAAGTAGTCACTAAGTAAAGGAAAAAGTCATAAATTTCCACCTGTAAGAACTCCTAACTTAGCTATTATATCAGTAATAAGACCGATAAGACTATGGTATGAGGACAAGACATGTTATAGGTATAGACATGTTGAGCATACTAAACCCTTTTGTTCAAAAAGAAGGGAGGAAATGACCAAACAACGGAGGTAGACTCGGCAGGGCTTACGAAAGTTACATCCCAATAGTGTAAAAAGGCAAAGGTAACAACATGAAATAGCTAAACTCTATGTTTGAGTCAACCTAAAGTGGTAGATGACTGTGAGGGGTGACAGTCAGATAGAGATTTTTCATTCTGATATTTCTTCTCTTGATTTTATCTGATAATCATAAGAAGGTAGTTGTTGTTGAGATTCCTTTAATTAGTCCTATGAGGACATGAGGAAGAGATAAGAAGGATGAGAACCTATATTCAGTCCAATATTTTCTTATATGTTTTGAAATTTCTCTCTTCATGTAGAAAGGGAAGAGATGTAAAAGAAACACCTAGAGAAAATTTGAGATACTAAGTAGTAAAACTTAAAGAGATGAAACATAATATAAAACAAATGCATACTACCTAATTTCAGTTTTTGAATACCCTGGCCAAGTATTCATCTATTGAAGGCAAGGTAAGTATGACACTCTTAGATTTTTATCCTTCTGATTACTCTGATCAAGTAGTCATTTTGAGACAATCTAAAGAGCATAATGAAATAGAAGATGTGGCATGGATATTTTTACCACATCCTATTTGATATATAGAGGAATATGAGTTAATCACATATCAACTTATAAACAAAAGAAGATGTTTAGTATAATGTATACCATGATCTGAGGACCTAGAGGTAACAGTGACCTGGTAAGAGGTAACAATGTTCAGTGATGAACTAAGGGTTTGAATACCCATATCTAGTAATCATAATGATGATAATGCTAAGGGATGATGACATGCAATCATCCTTATAATTCCTATGTTGAAGGAAAGGAACCTAAGAGGAAACAAGATTGAATGACACTGGATAATTGAAAGTTCGTGTAATACTCAAAGAAGGTGATAATCTCTTTTCTTTAATAAACAACCCTGGATTATGATGGGGTGATATAAAGTACTATGTTTCCTTGTGATCTTTCCTTTCAGGGACATGACAATTAAGTAAGTCTTATGACACTTGATATGCATGGATTAGAAGTAATCTATAGATGGATACTTTAAAAAGTATCAGTTAGACCTGTATTTTGGTTCCAAGACAAAGTTATATGTGATAAGTAATACCCCTAGATGAAAGAAAGGTCCTATTATATGTTTGGTTTGATAATAATAACAGAGGATGGAAATGATAAGGATGTGATGTGTTTTTGACACATATAACTACTACCAAGGTAAGGAATTCTAGTGTCTAAGAAGTTTTAAAGGTATGAGATGGTGAGGACATGACTCCTAATAAGATGAATAATGTTTGGTTACCTAGAAGGGCCAACTTTGAGATTACTCTAGTTACTTATTGTAGTCTGGATACCATATGTTAGGGGTTTATGCCCCGCATAAACATGACATCAGCAAGGATGTATGAGTTGAAGGAACAATTATAGACTCATTTTGGGAAAAAGCTTATCAAGCTAAAAATATTTCCTGAGAATATCCCTATCTAGATCTATTGAGGCAGTTTATACATAACATATAGAGATACCTCTGAGATAAGTTCTTCTTTGACAAGTATCCTCTCCTTATGATAAGAAAATAAACAGCTAACGGGATAGTTGGTATAAGTCATAAGAAAGTTTAGTGTTGTGTCAGCAGATTAGAGTGGCACAACAAATGTATGATAAGACTTTTAGTTCCAAGTGGGTGACAGAACGTGACTCTGGTCTTTCCTTGAAGGTGAAATGCTAAACTAAGTGAGGGGTGTGAAAAATTCCCAAGGTCAAGAACCTTATTACATAAAAGATGTAAGTTGAGAAGGTGACAAAGCAATGAGGTTTGACAACCAAATTATTCAAAATATGTATAGTACTTTTCTGACTAAGAAAGTGTTATCTGACACTGGATTGATCTTACAATCAATAATGAAAAGGACAGTTGAGTATGTGTCATGTATGATAGATTCTATGATAACCCTATATGGAGGGACTTTGTGCTGGTCAAAGTTCTATAGCATCTCCATGACATCGATATTTTATGAGGAGGCTTGATGATATGATGTATGAATAACAATTGTCTTCCTTCATCTAGAATTTTGGGGACGAAATCATTATTAGGGGTTTATAATTGTAATATCCCTGAATTGGGTTTATGGCTAACCCTGTTTGTTTGTATTAAATAAGTTGCTTAGAACTTTAATATAATCCTCTAAAGTGTTTTGTTATCAGGTGACAAATTTATGTTTCAAGTGTGGTCCTGTTTGAATAATGTTTGAACAATGTTCTCTTACTTTGGACCAAAATGCAATTTACCGAAGAAGAAGGGTAATATTGTAATATGTCACATGTTGAAAGTGCCTCATGTGTTTTATCATCATAATAGAGAGAATGATGCAAGGTGGTGGCTTGTGGAAAGCCAAAATTCCAAGTTTGAACTTGTTTGAATAATGTTAGTGCCTTGTGCACCAATTCTTGTACAAATTGTAAATTACCCAAAATGTAGGGTTGGTATGCAAATTACCACCTCTAGAGTGTCCCTAATACCTCATAGTATCATTTAAAGGAGAGATACAGAAGGAGACACTATGTTTGAATCATTTATGTGTGGTAGCATTCTTGGTGATGAAAAGACCTAGAAAGGGTTGAATATGAAACCCTAATTTGAGCTTGTATCGGGTTGTAGAGTTCATATGAGAGTTCCTATCAGCCAAGGAGACATATGGGGAGTCTCATATAAGTTTGTGATATCTAGTTATTGTCCATGATGAGCAAATCAACTCAAGGAGGTGAAGTGTATCAGTTTACAACTTCCTTGGAAAAATTGTATCGGGTTGTGAATAAAGTGGTGGTTGAATTGAGATATCTTATCCAACAAGATATGCGATGGCCGAAATATCATCTCTACATTATCCTCAAGTGTTTTTCATGTCAAGATAAATATGAGTACATGCAAGGGAAAGTGTCAACCATGCATGGACATGTGGCACCTAGTAGCTTAAAATGATGACACCTCATATACACACTTTTTCATGAACCTCAAGTATATATACCCTTCCTTTCACCTATAAGTGAAATTTTCGAAATTTATCACCCTCTTGATCTTAGATATCATGCATAGAGTCTTATTATGGTGCATAGGAAGAGGGGTATCGTGCATAGAGCTTTGGTAACGGCCATAGCAAGGTGATAACGGCCATAGCAAAGTGATATCGGCCAAGTGAAGTGATATCGGCCAAGTGAGGTGATATCGGCCACAAGTGATGAAGTATCATGCATGGTGCTGAGGAACTCAAGTCTTAGATCTTTGATAAGCTCATCTTTAACCTGGGGAATGTGAATCTTTGGAGCTTGGAGCTTTGAAGTTGCTCTTGAGGCGGGTTATATAACTTGAACTCAATCATGTTATTATTTACCATCAATCTTGCCTTATTTAAATGGTTTACCTTCAAATAGAATTATCTTACATAATTGATGAACCCATGAGCTCTAGTAGTAACCTAGGACTATTGTCCATGAACTAGAATAGTAAGAACAAGAGTCTAGAGGTTGATGATGATGACATCATCATGGTGCAACCCGAGATTGGGTTGAAGCACCTCTAACCCGATATGGTGGTGAAGGATACACCTCTTACCCGATAGGATGTTGAAACCCTATATAATGATGGTTATACACCTCTAGAACGATATGGTGATGAGAATAATCCTTATACATGATATGGTCACACACACACATACACCTCAAGGTCGATATGGTGTGAAAAATACACACACCTCTTTGCTCGATATGGTGTGAAGCATACACACACCTCTTTGCCCAATATGGTGTGAAACATACACACACCTCTTTGCCTGATATGGTGTGAAGCATACACACACCTCTTTTCCTGATATGGTGTGAATCACACACACACACACCTCTTTTCCCGATATGGTGTGAAGCATACACGCACCTCTTTACCCGATATGGAAGCAAGCACACACCTTTTTGCCTGATAGGGTGGAAGAACCTCAATTCAATATACTTGATTGAGTGACACATGAAGTGTGTTATGTCAAATGATAAATTAAGACATAAAGATTTCAATGCATTTTTATGAGTATGGGCCAATATACCTTGAGAGCAGGATTGAGCCAACCTAATGGAGTATGATGTAATCAATATCCTAGTGAGGATGAAAGAGAAACCTATACTTATCATGTAATGAGTATACATTGATACTCCTAATATGTGTGGAGTATGAATTAGGGTTGTGATTCTTGATGAATGTACTTAAAAACCCTAGTCGACTTAAAAAGGGAAACCTTAACCCTAATGAAGGGTAATGATATGATTTGAAACTATAATTGGTTAATAAACGGAAACCTTACCCATATTGAAACCATGCTGGTAGCATGAGATAATAAGCATGAGCTATGATGTTCCATATAATACTGACTATATAGGTCTTATGACCTAGAAATAGTTGTTGCCTAGTGAGAGGTGACAATATGTTTAATGGGCCTTGTGAGCCGTGTGAATAGTTTTTGCCTAGTGAGAGGTGATAAGATGTGTAATGGGCCATGTGAGCCATGTGAATAGTTGTTGCCTAGTGAGAGGTGACAAGATGTTCAAATGGAAACCCCATAACATAATAATAATAATAATAAATGGTTATAAAGATAATAATGAAATCTTGGTCATACATGCAATATGGTTATAGCCAAATAAGGGCTATAGTGTTTTGAATGAGTTAAAGTGAGATATGAGGAATACTGGTATCACGTAAAGGATGTGAATGGATATAATGGTACAATATTGGCATCCAATACATGGATGCAACAACCCTACAAGATTGGCATAATCCAATACCTGGATGCAACCCTGCAGGATTGGGATAACCCAATACCTGGATACAACCCTACAGGATTGTCATAATCCAATACCTGGATGCAACCCTACAGGATTGGGATAACCCAATACCTAGATACAACCCTATATGATTGGCACAATCTAATACATGGATACAACCTTACAGAATTGGGATAACCCAATACCTGGGTATAATCCTACAGGATTGGGATAACCCAATACCTGGATACAACCCTATAGGATTGGCATAATCTAATACCTAGATGCAACCCTACAAGATTGGGATAACTTGATACATGGATGCAACCCTACAGGATTGGCATAATCTAATACCTGGATACAACCCTATAGGATTGGCATAATCCAATACCTGGATACAACCCTACATGATTGGCATAATCCAATACCTGGATGGAACCCTACAGGATTGGGATAACCCAATACCTGGATACAAACCTACATGATTGATATAATTTTACAGGATTGGTATCACCCAATACCTAGATATGATTTCACAGGATTGGTATAAACCAATACCTGAATAGAACACAATGATGTATATTCACATGATTGGTACTATCCAATACCTGGCTAACAGATTGGTTGAGGCCAACAGATAGATGAAGATGATTCATGGATGTCATACCATGACAATATTATCACAGGATAAGCTTGAGTTGTTGGTATAGTATGATGGGTAAATGGTACACATGTTCTTTATAATCCTTATAAAGTGAATATATGATTTATTGCTCTATCATAGACAGTTACAATGCTTTAAAAGATGAGAAATGTGCTAATCTGCTTATCCACGGTGATTAACCTTGCTTATTAATATAAAAGAACCTCTACTCAGTTTTATACTATTTACCTGTGATAATAACATTGTTGGCGGAGAGTTATATCTCTCGCTGGGACAATTGTCTCACCCCGTGAGATCCACAATTTTTAGGTGGACATGCACGAGGAGGTAGAGACCATTCTGCAGAGGAAGGACAACAATAGTAGGGGCAGCAGTAACAACTCAGGTTGAGTGTACTATCTGTCGTGTCTTGTAGATAGAAGTCCTATGTGTCGTCTCTGTACTCTGAGGTCCTCAGATTTAGTATGTGATGGTTTTATGAACAATATAAGATTTTGGCTTGTATGCCTCGAGGTTTGATGTTGCTTTAGTATATGTTTTGACAAAGCAAATGTTATATGTTAACCTCAAGATAAGATGGTACAATGTATGTACAATGTGAACCCCAATGTATATAAAGTTTTGAAATGGATATCTTTGCAAAATGGTTTTAATTTTTTGTGATTTTTGTTAATCTGCTACTTATGATTATTCTACATAATTAGTAATGATTTGGCTATCAGTTTGGTGGTGGTCATTACAGTTATGAGATTTGGAGGTCTCGTTCCACGGTTTAAACCCATTTTTGGTTCCCAGAGCCCCGTGGGAGAGTTCTAGGTCTGAAAAGGCCAAAGTGCTCATCCTACATACATCCCTCTAGTTTACTTCCATCTACCATCATTATCCACCTCCATACACCCATATCCTACCAGTCCCAGCCATCTTCCACCTCCATACACCCACCAAGCTTTTGTTTGGGGCAAAATCAAAGAGAAAGGAGGCCAAGGAGTCAAAAGACCAAGGAGGATGACCCAAATATGAGATCCGACCTATATGGAGGCTAAGGAGTGAGAGCCACCTCTCCTCTATGGGCTAAATCTCTTCTTCTTCTCCTTTCTTCTACTGTTCTCCTTTGTTTCTATACAAATGATGTTCTTCCATCTTTGTTCGGTGCCAACTATGATTGTCCATGGCTAGTTGAGCTCCTTCTTGGCTATGTAGTCCGTTTTGGGAATGTTTATGTACTTTATCTTAAGCGAGTAGTTTTATTTCAGATCTAGTATGTGTTGACTCAAGGTCAATTAGGTCAATGTTGACTCACATCTAAATTGACTAAACCCGTGTTTTGATGATGACTAACCATTCCACATATTGGT
Source organism: Alisma plantago-aquatica (assembly GCA_963693085.1). NCBI lineage: Eukaryota > Viridiplantae > Streptophyta > Magnoliopsida > Alismatales > Alismataceae > Alisma > Alisma plantago-aquatica. The sequence continues at coordinate 597,657,820 of OY856410.1, read as the reverse complement.
GTCTAATGCTTCTACTTGAGTGTTTTCAGATTAGGTATATACACACTCCAAATGCCCTAACTTGCGCATATCAAATTGGAGAAAAGACAAGTCAAAGTCATACAAGTGCACGTTTTTGTAATATGATGTATATCCATTAGAATCATGTTGTAAATCACTTGTAATGATTGTATGACTTGTAATTAAGCTTAGAAAAATATCAGGAACACTTAGATCGAATATTAGAGCACTTTAGATGCATCTTAGAAAATCAATTACAGGCACTTGGTCGGTCGAGTTTCCCACCCTGAAACTCAATCGATCCACCTTGGTCAATTTTCTGAAGATTGCATCGGTCGAGTTGTGCACTCACAGCACTCGACCGATTGGGTAGTAGGCCATTTCCAGTTGGAATGGTCGGTCGAGTTTCCTCAGGACAAACTCGACCGATCCTTTGAACATCGGTTTGCCTCCTACTTGATCGGTCGAGTTACACCCATCAGAACTCGACCGATTGCACTGTACGGAAAAGTGCAGCATAAGTGTTCCCAAAGGCTAAGAGGCATCCCCAGCTATAAATAGGACCCCTTGGGCTTCATTCCAAGGTTGAGCATTCATTGCAGACTCTTTGTGAGGTTCCTATTCTATAGTTGAGTGCTTCCTACAGCCTCCTCTCTCTCTCTAAGCTTAATCACTTGCTACATCCATTAGAGTGAGTAGGAAATCTGTAAGAGAGATAGTACTACTTGTATATCTTGTGAGGCTCTCACTTCCACCACCTCCATTTCTCTCATTTCAATCATGAAGATGAAGGTTCTCTCTCTTGTCCAAGAGAGGTGAAGAAGAACAAGGGAAGGAGTCCCTTGGTGAAGATCAAGGATAAAGACTTGGAGCTAGAGTGGGTAAGCCCTTGGAGAAGGCAGAAGACTCAAGCTCAAGTGGGTAAGACCTTGGTGGAAGCTTCTCCGAGTGAAGGTGAAGTCAAAGGCAGAAGATCCAAGAAGAGTGGGTAATTCCTGCAAGGCCGAAGACTTGTGCAAGAGTGGGTAAGTCCTTGGAGAAGGCCGAAGACTCTTGCAAAGTGGGTAAGTCCTTGGTAAGGTTGAAGACTCTTTGTATTGGATAGGTAAGTCCTTTGTTGGTCATGCATTGTAAGTCTTATAAGTGAATATAAGAGTGCAATTGTTGGAAGTCCTAGAGGTTGACCTCTCTAGGCAAGTGGACTGACACACTTCTAGTTTGAAGTGTGGAACCACTCTAAATAGCTTGTCTAAATTGGTGCATGTTCAATCTCTCTTATCCTTGCTATGCATGATTTAGTTGCACTCAAATTGCCTATTTAGCAACCTTATCTTATCATATATTTTGAAGGTTTAATGAGTTTTGTTTAAGTGCTTTCAGCTCTATTCACCCCCCCTCTAGAGCATCTAATCACCCATCTAGGATCCAACAAGTGGTATCAGAGTGGGTCTTCTCCAAGCATACTTCAACAAGTAGGAGAAGATGGGTGACTACCAAGGAGGGAGAATCAGCCTACCAATCTTTGATGGGAGCAATTTCCTCTATTGGAGAAGAAGGCTACAATTCTACATCCAAGGATCAAGTCATGAGATGTGGCAAATGGTGAACAACCCATACATGCTACCAAGGACAAAGATTGAAGAATGGGATGAAGCCACCTTGATGAAAGCAACATTGAATTCTAGAGCCGTGCACATCCTATATGCCTCCATGACCCCCACCGAGTTCAACCAGATTTCTTCTTGTGAGACGGCCCATGAGGTATGGAGAAAGCTTTGCATCACTTATGAAGGGACATATCAAGTGAAGGAAAGCAAAGTCTACATGCTCAAAGGGCTGCTTGAGAACTTCAAGATGGGAAAGGAGGAGAGCATAGCCAACATGTACTCAAGGCTCAACACCATCTTGAATGGTCTTGCTGTTCTAGGACATCCTATGTCTAGTGGAGAGATCAACTCAAAGATCCTTAGAACTCTCCCCAAGAGGTGGGAATCCAAGGTGACTTCTATTGAAGAAGCAAGGTCTCTTAGGGATATTCCTATTGAAGTGCTCATTGGAAATCTACAAGCACATGAAGCTACACTTGACAAGAGGGAGGAAGTAGAAAGACAAGAGGAGAAAGAACTCAAGAGAATGAAGAAGGCTGAAATCAAAGCTCAAATCAAGGCTATTGTTGGTCAAGCTTCTCCATCCTCTCAAGTTGAAGAAGATGCCATGTACTCCAAGGGTAGATTCTACAAAGGCAAGTCCTCCTCCACACGGTGCTTCACATGTGGGAAGAAGGGTCACTACAAGGAAGATTGCCCACAAGGCAAAAAGACCCATCTTCACAAGAAGAAATGGCAATCAAGCTCAAGTGGATCCTCCAACTCAAGCTCAAGTGAAGATTCAAGGGAAGGATCAAGCTCAAGCTCTAGTGATGAAGGAGAATGTCATTTTTCTCTTATAGCATCAACAAGTGAAGACTCAAGTGAGGTAAATCTAAACTCTTTAGATAAAGAATCTTTGATTGATCTCATTCATGATATTTGTGCCTCTCTTAAGTCTTCTCAAAAGAAAAGGAAAAAGCTTGCTAAAATTGTTGATAATTTGTATGTAGAATTAAATGATCTTGAACATGCTAATTCTTGCTTGCTTGATGATAAAAATGCTTGTCTTAGCCAAGTAGACTCTCTTAAACTTGAAACTGCTAGTCTACTTGATAAGATTAGATTTCAAGAAGCTCAACCTCTCATGCCTAGTTCTAATGAAGAGCATACTTTAATTGTTGATTCTCTCATGCATGACATTGATGTTCTTAAATCTGAAAACAAGGACAAAGATTTTGTTTTGCATGAATTAGAAATAGAAAATGCCTCCTTGCTTGCTAAAATCAATGGGCATGAATCTTGTTCTAGTTCTACAAATAGAGAGAATGATGTTGCTGCTCTTCATATTGATAGAGATTGTTATTCAACTAAATCTCTTTGCTTAGAAAATGATCTTTTGCATGATAGAGATAATATTAATCAATTGTCTTCGACTATTGCTTCTCTTAAGCATGATAATGACAGTTTGAGATCATCCTTGCAAAGATTCTTAGTTGGTAAAAAGAGTCTTAATGACATCCTACACCATACTACTAAACAAATTGGTAGACATGGTTTAGGATATGATAGTAGTCAAGGGAACAACAAAGATAAAGGACCTCCAATATTCCATGGAGAATCCTCTAGTTCCAAGACTATGGGCACATGCAACTATTGCAATGAATTTGGTCATTATTCTAATTGTTGTCCTTTTAGGAAAGCACCCAAGAGAAATAGGACTTGGGTTGCTAAACTAACCCCTTCGGACCCAATAACATGATTGGGGACCATTTCATCTTTCTTCTTGTAGGTACATGCAAATGGATCGAATTGAGCTTTGAATTGCAAATTGACTTGTCAATCCACATAAAATAAGAAAGGTGAGATGTGTAGAGGGTGACAACAAGTGTCAAAAGTAATGGTAAGCACAAAGGTATAGGTTTTATTGCTTATAACCATTTCTAACTTGTTTTTGTCAAGTTAGTGTGCACTATACATATGGTTTTTGAGTCAAAAGTGGCATTTTTGTGTTTCTCTTCACACTCTTGCTCAAAAACTGTTTCTAATGCTTCTATAGTGCATTACTAACTTACTTAGACATGCTTGGATATGGTTTGTATTTTTAGCATGCCTTTAAATATGTTTTTATGAAATATATGTGCTTTTTGACAGCTGGTCTGTCGGTCGAGTTTGCCCTATTGAAACTCGACCGATAGGCACCAATGGGTGTTTCCAGCAGCTGTCATCGGTCGAGTTGTCAATGCACAGAACTCGACCGATAACACTGTGCACAGAATACACAATTGGCTTATTGGATGAGAATTTCTCTCTAAACTAGATTTTCTCAACCAATAGCCTTATTCTTTGGCACTCTCATTTGGTACCTTGATATATGCATATTGCCATGTTCTAATTTGCCTATCTTTCTTACAACTCTATCTCTCTAATTTCTCTAAATTGGTATATCTATATCTTGCAATTACTTGCTTTGAGTTGTTTTGCAGGTTTTGATGATGATCTCTTTGGATCTCTTGGTTGTGTCTAAAAATTGCTTCTGTTGTGCTCTAACTTGCTACATCTATATAGATGTATATCTTGTGTTTGATACAACCTTGAGATTCTTAGGGGTAATCATCTTTTGGTAAGGATGCATATCTTGTGAGTTATATCCTTTCATGCTTCTAAAATTGCATATCTCTTTGTTTGGATATATCTCTACATCTACTCATAGCTTGCTTTATCTTGTATATCTTTTGGTATCTCTTTCTATGATCTAGATCCTACTAGTAGTCCTAACTTGTGATATCATCTACTAGTAGTTCACATACATGTAGTTCTAACCTTGCTTATGATTGACATCTTTGCTCATCTATATGCTATGCTTGTATCTTGTCTCATACATGCTCAAGATTGTTCCTTTAATTGCATATCTACTATCTTGAGTTGCTTGCATAACATTGTGATGCAGGGCACAAAGAGCTACATTATATGTAGAAATTGGAGTATTTTTGGATTTTATGCAGATTTGCTCCAGTTTCAGTTTTTGCTGCAAGAGTAGTGTTTTTCATGCAGAAACGACCTTCTAAGCAAGACTCATTTCTTTGCAATGAGCTCTGATGGTTTTTGATCAAATTCCGTCATCTTGAGGGTTAAAATTACGATTTATTATTTTTCTGCAGCACTTTATCTTGCATTTTTGGGTTGTTCAAGTATATGCTTTAACTTGCTTTTGTTTCTATGCTTGGACAAGCCCCTATATGTTCTCTTCTACTCTCCTTATATATTTGTGTTATCTCCTTTCTCTTTAACAAGTGATGTTTCTTATTTCTTCATAACCCCACTTTTTGAAATGACAAAGGGGGAGAAAGGTATGTCTTCTTTTAAAAAGAGGAAGAAGGCATGTATTACGTGAAGAGGAGAAGCATGTTCATGTAAAGGGAGAAGGTAAAGGGGAGAAGACATATATGTGTAGAACATATATGAGTAGAAGACATAGTATTATATAAATGTTGTGAAAGCTAACCATGCAGGAGAAATAGCATCAATTGAGGGGGAGTATGAGAACTCCATGCACATCAATTGAGGGGGAGCATATGAACTCAATTCTATTGAAACCCCTAGGTTTCTCCAAAGGTATGACTTTACTTTAAAGATTTCAATACATTTATGGAATGGTTTGTCATCTTCAAAAAGGGGGAGAATGTTGACTCAAAGTCAATTAGGTCAATGTTGACTCACGTCTAAATTGACTAAACCCGTGTTTTGATGATGACTAACCATTCCACATATTGGTGTCTAATGCTTCTACTTGAGTGTTTTCAGATTAGGTATAGACACACTCCAAATGCCCTAACTTGCGCATATCAAATTGGAGAAAAGACAAGTCAAAGTCATACAAGTGCACGTTTTTGTAATATGATGTATATCCATTAGAATCATGTTGTAAATCACTTGTAATGATTGTATGACTTGTAATTAAGCTTAGAAAAATATCAGGAACACTTAGATCGAATATTAGAGCACTTTAGATGCATCTTAGAAAATCAATTACAGGCACTTGGTCGGTCGAGTTTCCCACCCTGAAACTCGATCGATCCACCTTGGTCGATTTTCTGAAGATTGCATCGGTCGAGTTGTGCATTCACAGAACTCGACCGATTGGGTAGTAGGCCATTTCCAGTTGGAATGGTCGGTCGAGTTTCCTCAGGACAAACTCGACCGATCCTTTGAACATCGGTTTGCCTCCTACTTGATCAGTCGAGTTACACCCATCAGAACTCGACCGATTGCACTGTACGGAAAAGTGCAGAAAAGTGTTTCTAGCCATTGTGGAATTGCAACAAGTGAAAATATATCCGTTGCAAGCCACAAAATGGCTAGTTTTCGTTCACAAGTGTTCCCAAAGGCTAAGAGGCATCCCCAGCTATAAATAGGACCCCTTGGGCTTCATTCCAAGGTTGAGCATTCATTGCAAACTCTTTGTGAGGTTCCTATTCTATAGTTGAGTGCTTCCTACAGCCTCCTCTCTCTCTCTAAGCTTAATCACTTGCTACATCCATTAGAGTGAGTAGGAAATCTGTAAGAGAGCTAGTACTACTTGTATATCTTGTGAGGCTCTCACTTCCACCACCTCCATTTCTCTCATTTCAATCATGAAGATGAAGGTTCTCTCTCTTGTCTAAGAGAGGTGAAGAAGAACAAGGGAAGGAGTCCCTTGGTGAAGATCAAGGCTAAAGACTTGGAGCTAGAGTGGGTAAGCCCTTGGAGAAGGCAGAAGACTCAAGCTCAAGTGGGTAAGACCTTGGTGGAAGCTTCTCTGAGTGAAGGTGGAGTCAAAGGCAGAAGATCCAAGAAGAGTGGGTAATTCTTGCAAGGCCGAAGACTTGTGCAAGAGTGGGCAAGTCCTTGGAGAAGGCCTAAGACTCTTGCAAAGTGGGTAAGTCCTTGGTAAGGTTGAAGACTCTTTGTATTGGATAGGTAAGTCCTTTGTTGGTCATGCATTGTAAGTCTTATAAGTGAATATAAGAGTGCAATTGTTGGAAGTCCTAGAGGTTGACCTCTCTAGGCAAGTGGACTGACACACTTCTAGTTTGAAGTGTGGAACCACTCTAAATATCTTGTCTAAATTGGTGCATGTTCAATCTCTCTTATCCTTGCTATGCATGATTTAGTTGCACTCAAATTGCCTATTTAGCAACCTTATCTTGTCATATATTTTGAAGGTTTAATGAGTTTTGTTTAAGTGCTTTCAGCTCTATTCACCCCCCCTCTAGAGCATCTAATCACCCATCTAGGATCCAACAATATCTTTTCTATTTTGTATTCTCTAACTAATTATGATTGCTAGTTTGGTTGATCTCTTTCTTGCGTGAACTTCTATTTCTACCTATATCGAGAGATTCATTGTAGAAATAGATAAGAGAAGGTAGTTTGGATCGGAATCTGAAAGGAGGATGATTCAAGGTGATCTGTGTAGAACTGTAGACCTGTGCACGACCAGGTCAAGCATGGCATGATCGGGCCCACTACCAGGTTCTGTCCAGATCACACATGTTCCTAGCATCTCAAAATATTCTAGACCTGAGAGGGTATCTAGAATATTCTAGGGTGTTGATTTATTATCCTCAAGAGAGGTTTCATGTCATTGATGGGTTTTAGTCACACTACGTGAAAGCGAGTGGGATGACCCCATAGGAACATATACCATAGTATGTAATATATTTGGATGTAGGTTGCTTGTTGGGGTGTTTGAGGGTTGTCTACGCCCAAGAACGGGTGCATAGACTACCCAACTTGTGGTTACATAGCTAGGAACTCTTTCTCTCTGATTAGTAGAATTCTACATACTCTGCTTTGTTTTCTTTGCTTTTCTTTGTTTTGTTTTATTTCATGACATTTTGCTAGACTAGCTCTAGTTCCATACTTTTATCAACTATCAAATTGGCTTATCTGACTTAAGTGCGAGATCTTAAGCGTCCTAAATGTCCCCACATCCCTGTGTTTTCCCAAATTTGAGATTTCTTACCTAAAAGTGTGTTTTGACCCAATCTCTACCTACTAGATTAAAAATGATGACATTTGACAAATGCAAGTGAATTATCATTGTTTATTGCTAAATGGTATTAATGCTTGATTTTTTACATGTGCACCAGTTCTCTTGGGTTTATGAATGTTTTGGTTGAATTGTGACTTCAGAAAGCTATGAGTGCTTAGTGCCTATGAAATCACTTGATTGAAGTATCAATTTCAGGTTGTTCATTCATGTGGTGTGATATTATTGGATGAAGTGTTGGATTAATTTTCATGCAGGATACCTTATGTCGAGAATCATGCCAGTGACCCCTCTTTGACCCACCTATTCACTCACCATATTCTTATCCCTCTGCCTCATGAAAGGATGCCAAAGTGTACATATCAGTCGTGGCCACCTCCAAAAGTTTGGGGTGGCCACATCTACATCTCACAGCTTCACTCTCATCACCATGTGCCCTATCTACTCCAAGGGAAAAGAAAAAGAAAAATAAATTCAAAAAGAAAATAAAAGATTCTCCTATTTAAGAGCATCTAAATAAAGAAAATATGAGTTCTCTATGTAATAGCACTCCAAAATCTTACCGCAACCCTTTCTTCCATTTTTCATACCCATTGAGCTAGGAAACATCAAACCTGGCTCATTCTGCCCTTTCTGCAGCCACATGGGTCATTTGGTGTGATTTGAAACATAAGGTTGAAAGCATGAAGGTGAAACAACACTCCTAGATATTCTTGATTAACGCCATCATGAAACGGTCTACCCGAAACTACATGAAAGAAATATGGATAGCTTGTGTGTTTTATGCACTATATTTGAAGTTCATATGCTTTGTGCACTTTTCATGATTGGTTTGTGAAAGTAGGAGAGGAGAGAGGTGGAATGCATGTGCTTAGTCATTGTTGATCCCATTCAACAATAATCATCCTTTACATTGTATTTGTCATTTATTGATTGTGGAAAAATTGTAGAGAGATTGAGTTGAGCATACTTGAGGACAAGTATGTTTTAAGTTTGGGGTGGTGATTCAACTCGATTCTAGGGCTTCATCTTGTGTCATAGTGCATTTCAATCACGTCTATACCTGTTAGATTACATGTTATTTCTCTCAATATGCATATTTGTGTAAAATTCACTTATGGACATTATTTGCATGTTTTTTGGGCATTTGGACCACACTTGATGGAAGAGAGAGAAGGAGTGATCCTAGGGTTTCTATACCCTTAGAGAGGCCCAAAGTGAAGTATGATGCTCCCTCAACCTACCCCTAGTGGCCAAAGATTCATAGAAGCAAAGATGTCCTAGAAAGTCCAAAGAATCAAGCTAAAGTGCAGATGCAGACAGCACCACGACCATGCCACAAAGAATGGCCATGCAAGGGACAGCCACCACGTTCGTGCCACCTAGCATGGACATGCGACAACATTGAATAACAGGCATGGAATTGTACCATAGTAACCATCACCTTACCCACCACGGTCGTGCTACCCAGCACGACCGTTCTACCTAGCCCTCACCACGGTCGTGCTGCCCAGCACGACCGTGCTACCAGCCAGCCACTCCCCCGAAACAACCTGAAAAATTCGTCCATTTTAATTCCCACAATCATTCTAATACACCACGACCGTGCTCACCTATACCCACCATGGCCGTGCTACTCACAAAACCTAGCTATTTTTGCCACCGCACTACCCAACTACCCCTACTTGACCTATTGCTTCCCCCACACCTATATATAGGGGGGTGACAGCTGTAGATTGAGGTTAGCTACCTCTTACCACCTCTTAGCTCCCCGTTTTCCCCCTTATCCATTCCTCTCCATTTCCACCTCCATTTCACTCCATTTCACCATTTCCTTCATCAAAACCTTAGTTTCCTTCCATTTCCACCCATTTTCCACCATTATTCCATGCCCCTACACCTTGGAGGAGAGAGGAGGATGCCTTGCAGCAGCTGAAGTGGAGGATTTCTTCATCTACACCGAGTTCTATGGATTCTTCTATCTCCTTCTCTTCTCTTTATGTACTTTGCATTGATATGAGTAGCTAGGTCCCTTGGGTGGACTGTTTGGGGTGTAAAATGTTACTTGATACCAGGTTGGGGGAAAATGATATGTAAACTTTGTAATTCCGTTTGTTAATGATTATGTTTTATTTCCATCTCATTCTCCATGAATTTCTTGTTGGTTTGTGCTTGAAATCAATTGGGAATTTACGAAAATTGATTATATGTGTTAATTTTGGGATTTGCTCCTAGGCCCAATTCTTGGATCCCTAGCTAGCTACCCATCTTCCTACATCATAATCAATTCTCCTAACCCTAGTTGAGAGATATAAGTAGCTAGTTTAGATGAAATTGGTGTGCTTAGCATGGATCTTTCTCAATGTTAGAATGTGAGTGATGGGAGGCCTAAAACCTCACTTCCACTCCCATTACTAATCTCAACACCTAATCATCCTAAGATCATCTAACCTAGAAACCTAAGCTTGTTTAGAATTTAATTGAATTACACCCAAGCCCTAACCCAAACCTCGCAAGGGTAGTAGGGAGTGTTAGGGACTAGTTCCCCTATACACAACCTAGCATATCCATGGCCAGTTAGTAGCTTAGATTAATTCATTAGACGCTAACTTGTTGTTTGGTTTAGATAATCTAAATGGAATCATAATGTTCATATGTCACCCCCAACTAAGTGATAAGTACATCCCTTAAACATCCCACATCTTCCTTAATTGCTTTAAAACCCTAGTTTCCATCTTGCTTAGCTAGTGTTAGCTTAACTAGCTTGTTTCTTGCTTAGATAGCTTCTTGCTCTGTTCTTGATTTGTTCTTGCTAGCTTAGGTCTTTAATTGCTCTTTTGCCTTGTCTTGCTTGCCTTAGTGTAGATTATCCTCAAATTTCCTTTTCATACCTAGATTAGTCTTTTCATGCTTACTTAGCTTTAATCTAGTCGAGGGTTAACTTAGATTTTATTCTTGCCTTTAATTACTTTCATGCTCACATTAGTTTAATAAACAAAACAACCTTCAAACCCTTAACCCTAGTCTCCACATTAGGAACCTAGCAAAATTGACCTAGCTCTAGTGCCCCCTTTTCTCCCTGTGGATCGACCCTATACTTCCTACCCTCCTATACTACGACACGACCCTATGTGCTTGTGTGATAGTGTCTTGGCAGACGTAGGTGTGTTTAAGTCTAGGTCATTATAAATTTTGAAAGTTTAATCCACCGTGTGTTTTGATCTCGTGGGGAACATCCAGTCAAATCTAATCGGCTTGGTGTGTGCACCTCTAGTGAACGCACCAAGCTTTCTGTTGAATCTTTTCATAGATAAAGTTGCTCAACTAGCCAATTTTGGGACTTGTAGGCACTGAACCTGAGAAGACATCTATTCTCCAAGATTTCTCCCCAACACATGATTTTTGTAGTAGCTAGACTTCCATCCGTCATGACCACGGTGGACTAAGCATTGCACTATGTGCACCAGCTTAGGAGACAGTGGTCCCACTAACAGACTAGCGGGCCCAAGAAACTTTTGATATCTTGGGCCCTATTTTTGATGGCTAGTCCTTTATCATGATGCATCCTCTCCAATTAGAAGGTTCATCAAAGTGGGCCCATCGATCACTAGTAATAACCCCCCCCCGGATGTGGGTTCAGTCCATGATGTCGTGACCGCGACCAAAAAGGATGTTGCGACCACAGACAAGAACACAATTCCACGACCATGGCCAAGATGTTGTGTCGACCGACACTTGGTATGACCAAACCCACCTCAGCACGGTCAGGATGAGGCCAAGGCTACGACTGTGGCACACTAGTGCGACCATGACTGTGGCACATAAGTCTCAACCACAGCACGGCCGTGACAGCAGCACGACCCGCCTCAACTGAGGCATCTGTCTCGATCGCATGATCTGCCTCGACCGTAGAAAGGCCGCGACCACAACATGACCCGCCTCGACCGCGGTGTCAGTCTCGACCATAGTGTCTGCATCAACCGTGACCCTTGGCACGACTGTACCCAGCCTAACACAGTTGAGCCGAGACCAAGGCCACGACCGAGGCATATTTCATGACCGTCTTCTACCTTCACCTATAAATACCCACCCCTCATGACTTGGAGAGGGGTTTCGAATTTTGGGAGGTCCACGGTTCCAAGATTTGGAGGTCTCGTTCTGTGGTCCAACCCATTTTTGGTTTCTAGAGTCCTGTGGGAGAGTTCTAGGTCTGAAAAGGCTGAAGTGCTCATCCTACATCCATCCCTCCAGTTTGCTTCCATCTACCATCATTATCCACCTCCATACACCCATATCCTACCAGTCCCAACCATCTTCCACCTCCACACACCCACCAAGCTACTGTTTGGGGCATAATCAAAGAGAAAGGAGGCCACGGAGTCCATAAGACCAAGGAGGACGACCCAAAGATGAGATCCAACCTATACAGAGGCTAAGGATCGAGAGCCACCTCTCCTCTATAGGCTAAATCTCTTATTCTTATCCTTTCTTCTATTATTCTCCTTTGTTTCTATACAAATGATGTTCTTCCATCTTTGTTCGGTGCCAACTATGATTGTCTATGGCTAGTTGAGCTCCTTCTTGGCTATGTAGCCTGTTTTGGGTATCTTTATGTACTTTTACCTTAAGCAAGTAGTTTTATTTCAAATCTAGTACGTTTTCTATTCTATCTTCTCTTTCTAGTTATGATTGCTAGTTTGGTTGATCTCTTTCTTACTTGAACTTCTTTTTCTACCTATATCGAGAGATTCATTGTAGAAATAGATACGAGAAGGTAGTTTGGATCAGAATATGAAAGGAGGATGGTTCAAGGTGATCTCTGTAGAACCGTAGACCTGTGCAAAGCCGGGTCAAGCCTGACACGGTTGGGCCCACTACCAGGTTTTGTCTAGATCACACCTGTCGGGCCCACTACCAGGTTATGTCTAGATCACACCTGTTCCTAGCATCTCATAATATTCTAGACCTAAGAGCGTACCTAGAATATTCTAAGGTGTTGATTTGTCATCCTCGAGAGAGGTTTCATGACATTAATGGGTTTTAGTCACACTGTGTGAAAGTGAGTGGGATGACCCCACAAGAACAGATACTACAATATGTATTATGTTTGGATGTAGGTTGATTTCTGGGGTGTTTGAGGGTTGTCTACGCCTGAGAATGGGTGCATAGACTGCCCAACTTGTGGTTACATAGCCAATAACTCCTTCTCTCTGATTAGTAGAATCCTACATACTCTATTTTGTTGTCTTTGCTTTGTTTTGTTTTATTTCATGACATTTTTCTAGACTAGTTCTAGTTCCACACTTTTATCGACTATCAGATTGACTTATCTAACTTAAGAGTGAGATCTTAAGCATCCTAAACGTCCCCATGTTCCTTGTGTTCGACCCCGTATATCTACTTCGACCCTGTAATAAAGTTACGTGGGTCCTTGAAGGTTTCAGGTTATAAATTCAAATTCCGATCACCCCTCTCGAGGCCGATCAACTTTTGGTGCCGTTGTCGGGGATGTGGTTTTCCACATTTACACGCCAAAAATATTTTGTTCTGTCATCCTTAAGCCTGTATATACATATGCATAGTTTTAATTTTGTTTTACACATACTTGTTCATATATACTGAATAGCTTTTCTTTTTCTTATACCTTTTTTAGCCATGGATATTGCATCCACAAGACAAGTTATCATATCCACCTATCCTCCTGAGTTTTTCCGCAGTTCCGACTACTGGAAAATAACTGAAGGCCATGCTTTGCAGCTTGTCAAGCTATACTCACCTCCACCATCGTCATATGTTGAAATTCCGACAAAGGAGATAGCAGATCAGCCCTTGACTTCTGTGTTGACATGGGATCAAGAGCTGAGTAGAGTAGTGGAGCTAGTCAGAGAAAGTGTCAATGCATTCACCTCCTCCTTAGCTCCTCATCTCCAAGAACAAGTCAATCCCCTCCAGCAGCTACTAGAATCAGCTCCAAGTAGCCACTGAGATCGCAGGCTACAGTAGAAGTATACTTCAAATTGTCAAACAAGGATTTGTCTGAGTGAATCAATTTGATACAGCAGATTTCCAACAGAAGTGTGTGGTAGAATTGATGGATCTTGAAACCGTTGATGCTCAAGTACAACAACTTCATGATAAGGATGTTGAACATGGCAGGAGGCTTCAAGAGCTCATCGATTTGGTTACCATCCAATTGCAAATACCATCACACAACCATGAAGATTACAATCATCAAGACCATCCCATTGGGCCTGATGTGGAGTATGCCTCACCATCCTATTCATACCATCAACTGGATTCATAAGGATTTTTTAGTGAAGACCAGCCCACCTGGGGAAGCCCTTCATTTATTCAGATGATTCAACTGATCAATTAATGGAAGATACAATCCATACACATGAATGGTTATACGATGATAATGATGACTTTTATCCTCCTTAGGGCAGCCAAGAGACCTCACAACTTGAGGATTAGTTTGAGGAACTTGAATTGGACATTGATCCACACCAAAGTGATACCTCTCATATTGAGACTTGTCACTTTGCTTTGAGTAGTATGCCAATTATGGTTTGGAACAATTTGTTCAATGAGGATGATGACAACAGATGCTCATATTGGAGTAGTGAGTATACCGATGACAATGAGCTAGAGCAGCACAAGCTGACGTGCTTTACCATTCCCTTACCAGGCTTAGTAGACATCGACAGAGCAGGATGGACAACCCACTACAACATGGCTGTTGAGCATGAAGATACCCCAAACCCCATAGAAGGTGACAAGCTCAGGGTTGTAGAACTACAAACAGATTCAATTGGGGATACTTCTTGTTTAGAAGATGATTGGATGGCTCAGGCTATATATAAAAAATTATTTGAGCATCCAACCTCAAGTTCAGAGGTGGAGGTAGAAGAGATGAGTCCTCTAGAAAATTTTCTACCTCTCCCCTCCATCTCATCCTGTGTCGACATCCTAGGGCCTTCCTATTCAGATTCATATCTTGGAAGGTACCTTGAAGATGATTTTCTAAAGAATTTATCTTAGTGCAGTTCAAGACAATCCCAACACAAGGATGAATTCACTGAGTCATCAGATTCTATTCCTCTACTTCATACTCATAAGGGCCCAGATCTCTGCCCCTTATTCTCCTACATGGCAGATCCCATCAGCAAGACACAGGTGACACTGGTCCCAAAACTTAGGATTTGGGATCCCAATGTCAGTATCATGGGCAAACCACTCCCTTTCTCTTACCCCTTTATTTTCTCTTTTGTTAAAAATAAATTTTATTTTTCATGTTCTTGCTTAGATAGTTTATTTCCTCTAATTGCTTCTACATATCCTTGCATACATGCATCAGACTAGGACATCAACAAAAAAATCTTTCCCTTACATTCATGCATTCCTTCCCTACTATACTAAGTTTAAGGCTTGCTCAAGGACGAGCAAAGTTTTAAGCTTGGGGTGGAAGGGCTATTAGCCCTTCTATCTCTGCATTTTTCATGCATGCATGTTTACTCCCTGCATTTAGTATAAATTTTACAAAATTTGTAGAACTTTGTTGCGTAATTTGTAGTCTTGGCAATTAATTCTATGCAATTCATATCTTATAGCTAAATTCTTATCTTTATGCCTAAATGCAAAATTTTCATCTTAAATTGCTTGATCTTTTGCTTGACTTGCTCATTGACTCTTTCCTTAAGTTTGTTAATAAATCTACGATTATGCACCTTTTTCATAGATTAAAACATTATTCCCTTGATCAATGTTGTGAATGACAAATCTAGGATATTGGACCGTTGGAAAGAGCTATAGTTTGATCAAAACTCCAAGTTGCATTTTCCACAAACTTGTCTCCATTCTAAGGATCCTTGAATCATAATTACTATCTTTTCATACAGGGTATCAAGCGGATAATGATGAGTTTTGAGCTATAATCAAGTTGAAGTGTTTTTCCTTGATGGTCTGTGTGCCCTCTCACCTTAGATTGAGTCGAAATGATGAAAATTAAAAATTTCCTAAAGAGGCTTGGCCACCCACAAAATCCTAAAAATATCAAAATAGTTCTCACCCATGCCTATAAATTAGAATGCAAAGAATAAAAGCCCAAGTGTGAATTAAAATAAATGAGCATTGTTTTCTCTTTTAGGAGAGTTGAGGATGGTGTCCAGTCGGTGTATGAATACGCTCATGAACACGGGTATGTCGTGCTTGGTAGTGCCACCCCGAAGGCTCATTAGAGAGTCACTAGGAACCCCTAGGAGACCTATGAGATCATCCTAGTAGCAGGGTTGGTTTGAGCACAGTACAAGGAGTTTGTCTCATTGCTTTTAGCCAACTGGCTCAGACTGTAGGGACTATTGCTCGTTACATGGACCAACCTAACATAGATCGGGATCCTCAGAAGTCATTAGAGTCTTTTTGCTTTTGTTGCTTCTTAGCAACTGAACAAGTGGGAGGCACATTGTTCCTGATTGGTCTACATGAATACATGATGATGGCTCATTGCTCATCACCTGTGTGATCACCTATGTGACAATTATTTTTATGTTTTATAATTATGATTCAAACTCTCATGAGTATTGACAGGTTGTAGTGAATTTGCTTAATCTTGCATGGACACTCTTTGATCATACTTTAGCAGGATTGTGCTGGATTGGTGGGGGTTTGCTCTAAACAACATGGGTCAAGAGAATTTATGTTTTAAACTATTTTTCCTAACTTTAGCATCTATCACCATGCTTAATTTGGATGCTATCTTTTTGTTCTTTGAGCATAGTCTTGCTTGAGGACAAGCAAAGGTCTAAGCTTGGGGTGGTTGATAACACCCAAATTTAGGCATTTATGCTAAGCATTTATTTATGGTTTTGTGTCGTTATAGCCTTAATATGCTCAAAATAACCCTAGATCCTTA
The DNA here is from genome assembly GCA_963693085.1 of Alisma plantago-aquatica. Classification (NCBI taxonomy): domain Eukaryota; kingdom Viridiplantae; phylum Streptophyta; class Magnoliopsida; order Alismatales; family Alismataceae; genus Alisma; species Alisma plantago-aquatica. The sequence goes on along the minus strand of OY856410.1, from coordinate 597,641,289 downwards.
TCTTTTAGTAATTTATATCTTTTCATAGATAAAGTTGCTCAACTAGCCAATTTTGAGACTTGTAGGCACCGAACCTGAGAAGACATCTATTCTCCAAGATTTCTCCCCAACACATGGTTTTTGCAACTGCTAGACTTCCATCCATCACGATCGTAGTGGACTAAGCATCGCACTATGTGCACCATCTTAGGAGATGATGGTCCCACTAATCAACTAGCAGGCCCAAGAAACTTTTGATATCTTGGACCCTATTTTTGATGACAGTCCTTTATCAGGATGCATCCACACCAATCAGAAGGTTCATCGAAGAAGACCCATTGATCACCAGTAATAGCCCACCCTCGGGGGTGGGTTTAGTCCATGATGTCGTGACCGCGACAAAAAAGGATGTCGCAACCATGACCAAGAAGACAATGCCATGACTGCGACCAAGATGTTGTGTCGAACAACACTCGGCACAATTGGGCCCACCTCAGCAAGGCCGGGCCAAGGCCAAGGTTGTGACTGCAGTACATCAGTGCGACCACAACCGTGGCACATCAGTCTCGCCTATGACACGACTGTGATTGCGACACGACCCGCCTCGATTGAGGCATCTGTATCGACCGCGGGATCTGCCTCGACTGCGACACGAGTGCGACCGTGAAACGACCCACCTCAACTGAGGCATCTCTCTCGACCACGGTGTATGCGTTAACTGTGACCCTCGGCATGACCGTGCCCAACCTGGCACGATCGGGCCAAGACCAGGGCCACGACCAAGACAGGTGCCACGAACGTCTTCCACCTTCACCTATAAATACCCACCCCTTGTGACCTAGAGAGGGGTTCCAAATTTTGAGAGGTCTGCGGTTCCGATATTTGGAGGTCTCGTTCCATGGTTCTAGCCTATTTTTGGTTCCCAGAGCCCCGTGGGAGAGTTCCAGATCCAAAAAGGCTGAAGTGTTCATCCTACATCCATTCCTCCAGTTTTCTTCCATCTACCATCGTATCCACCTCCATACACCCATATCCTACTAGTCCTAGCCATCTTCCACCTCCATACACCCACCAAGCTACTATTTGGGGCAGAATCAAAGAGAAAGGAGGCCAAGGAGTCTAGAAGACCAAGGAAGACGACCCAAAGATGAGATCCAGCCTATACGGAGGCTAAGGAGCGAGAGCCACCTCTCCTCTACGGGCTAAATCTCTTCTTCTTCTTCTACTTTCTTCTACCATTCTCCTTTGTTTCTGTACAAATGATATTCTTCCATCTTTGTTCGGTGCCAACTATGCTTGTCCATGTCTAGTTGAGCTCCTTCTTGGCTATGTAGCCCATTTTTGGCATGCTTATGTACTTTTACCTTAAGCAAGTAGTTTTATTTTAGATCTAGTACGTTTTCTATTCTACCTTCTTTTTCTGGTTATGATTTCTAGTTTGGTTGATCTCTTTCTTTCTTGAACTTCTATTTCTACCTATATCAAGAGATTCATTGTAGAAATAGATAAGAGAAGGTAGTTTGGATCGAAATCTAAAAGGAGGACAGTTCAAGGTGATTTGTGTAGAACCGTAAACCTGTGCACGACCGGGTCAAGCCTGGCACGGTCAGGCCCACTACCAGGTTCTTCCCAGATCATACATGTTCCTAACATCTCAGAATATTCTAGACCAGAGAGGGTATCTAGAATATTCTAGGGTGTTGATTTGCCATCCTCAAGAGAGGTTTCATGTCATTGATCAGTTTTAGTCACACTGTGCAAAAGTGAGTGGGATGACCCCACAGGAACAGATACCACAGTAGGTACTATGTTTGGATGTAGGTTGCTTGCTGGGGTGTTTGAGGGTTGTCTACGCCAGAGAACGGGTGCATATACTACCCAACTTGTGGTTACATAGCCAAGAACTCCTTCTCTCTGATTAGTAGAATCCTACAGACTTTATTTTGTTTTCTTTGCTTTGTTTTGTTTTATTTCGTGACATTTTTCTAGACTAGTTCTAGTTTCATACTTTTATCGACTATCGGATTGGATTATCTAACTTAAGAGTGAGATCTTAAGCGTCCTAAACGTCCCCGTGTTCCTGTGTTTGACCTTGTATATCTACTTCAACCCCATAATAAAGTTGCGGGGGTCCTTGAAGGTTTTGGGTTATAAATCCAAAGTCTGATCAACCCTCTTGAGGCCGATCAATGTACTAAAGTGGTGATTAATGTATTTAAACCATATATTAGGATCTGAGTAGTGTTTAATTTGTTTAATGTGATGGTGACACTTTAGGATTTACATATTATTGACCTAACAATTATACATTGTCCATATTTTGACGAAGACTTAACCATTCCATTCATATGTATCTAATATGTCTATTTTAGATTGATTTCAGGTATTAGGTACATGAAAAGGATCAATTCAATCAATCTCTAGCTTGATCAAATACAAGCCAAAGTCAATGCAAATGTACTTTTGTTCAAAATTCTTTAAATGACTTAGGACAATTTTTGTGATCATTTGTATTGATGATATGACTTGTAATTATGATGAGAGAAAAAAAACCAAGAACACTTAATTTGAACATTTAAGCACTTTAATGATGATTTTCAAAATGCATCACAGACACTTTGTTCGACCGATTTTCCATCTTAGAAACTCGACTGACACCTAGGATGGGTCTTAGAAATTACCAGGTTCGGCCAAGTTTTGTCCCAGGTCAAACTCAACTAACACTCTGCACATACAAAGTGATTTTAAGCCATCAGTCGAGTTTCATCCAGGATAAACTCGGTCGACAACTCAAAATTAGTTTGTCGAATAGTGTAATCGGTCGAGTTACCTTTATTGAAACACATCCAACTACACTGTATGGAATGTGTAGATTAAGTGTTTCTAGCACTGGAGTCTTGCAAACATCAAAAATAGATCTGTAGCAACACCCCAAATTATTAGAACTTGTCCCCAAGTGCTTCTAGTAGCTAGTGGACAACCCCAACTATAAATAGGGACCCTTGGGCTTCATCCCAAGTTTTCTTACCTTGCTCCTAGCTATAGTTGAGTGTGTTTGTCCACATAGAGCCCTTTTTTCTTTCTTGGTTACTAATCAAAATGTCACTATGAGTGAGATAGGCTATGTGTGAGAGATGTAGTCCATTATACTCTTGTAAAGCTCTCAAGTCTTCCCTTTCCCAACCCTTTTCTAAAGAGAAAAGTTGGTGAAAGCTTCTCCAATGTGAAGGAGAAGGTGAAGGTTGAAGATCCTTGAGAAGAGTGGGTAATTCCTTCAAGGAGGAAGACTTGTTGCAAGAGGGGAGCTCCTTAGCGAAGGTGTCTAGCTCGTTGCAAAAGTGGGTAAGCCCTTGTAGAGGTTGAAGACTCTTTCTCCAAGGATAGATAAGACCTTGTAAGGTTTATTGGCTCCTTTTGGTCTTTAAAAAGGAAGGCTTGGTATCATTTCCCTACAAAAGGAAGGTCTTATTGTATGTTTTATAATGGTATATAAGTATGCAATGGTTGCAAAATCCTAGGGCTTGACCTCTCTAGGTAATGAATTGACTTTCTCGTAGTTTAGAGTTTGGAACCGCTCTACATAGCTTATTCTTGATCTCATTCAATATTTCTTATCCTTATTATGTATGTTTAGTTGCACATCAAATTACATATTTGTAATAGTTTCTCTTGAAGTAACTTGAAGGTCTAATGAATTTTGTTTAAGTGCTTTTAGCTCTGTTTGCCCCCTAGAGCCCTTTGATCCAACACATATATGCATATTTAAATATTGATTGCTTGGATCTGTTGATTGGATTGATTGAATCTACTTGAAGTATAATTGTATAATCTGCATGGATCGCCATTGAGATATGTGGTTACGCTTATGACTACCCACATTAGTTTGCTGAGTGATTCACAAGGATTCAACAACTAAACTGTTGGATGTTTATTTACATTATGTTCAATTATAATGCCACTATGAGTATCACTTAAAGGAAGATTATGTGAAGAAAATTTTGTTTCTTATTTGCAAGTAATTTTTTGAATATATGTTGTTATGTACTTGCACAATTTTTCATGCACCCCATGTACACAGTATATTTCAATATGTTGATCCATGCTTTTGGTTTCACAGTGTTTTGTGTACATGCTAGATAAGAAGATATCAAGATACGCTGGATAGATGAAATTACTTATTGACATTAAAGTTAAATTTTAAGGAGTATTAGATAGATACGTATTCTCATATAGTTATCATATGTACAATTCTAGTGATAGAAACTCATGTAACTCCTTAGAGGAACATTTTATAAACAATATTTGAATTAATAGAAATTATTTACTATTATTTATTATTTGGTTTAATATGTATCCTTGGTAAATTTAGGTAATAGATCTCAACTTTAAGGCCTTCCTTCATTGGGGGATGCCGAAAAGTGAGTTTGTTATAGTTGTGGCTTGTAGTGCACTATTGATGATGGGGTTTGAAATTAAGATTGGGTTGTAGTTTTGTGTTTGCAGGTTAGGGTTGGTAGGCGTCGGAGATGGTCCAAAGTGGAGTGGAGGAAGGTGGGTTGTGAAGGGCATTAGTCTATGGCCACCATGGTTCCTCGGTGGCTACTAGAGTCAGGCCTAGGCTCAGAATCCATTATTAACACAACAAGGTTGAGCAACATCATTTTTTTGGTTCACTGGAAACTGAAGCAAGTCGATGTTGGTATCTGGTGATGACATCATCTATGGTATATCCTGGTCACTCTTAGATACATATGTTATTTATCTTCACGTTGTTGAGATTCTACACCTAGGAAAACCTAGGGGTAATGAAGATGAGAGGCAGAGGTAGATGAGGGTCTCTATGGTAGGAAGAAGATGAGTTGCAGGTCATCATGTTGTCTATGGGTCTAATGATGACCAGTACTTAGATCGTACCTGGGATCTTAGCTATATATAGGGATACAACAATGGTTCTAGGGTTTCTAGGATTTCATAGACTAATAGGGAAGTTGGGTAGATCATCTTGACTACCATCAAGAAAGGGAGATATCGGTAATTGTAAGACCCTTGACCTTGCTTTTTGGTTTAATTCTTGCTTATCATAATTGTATACTTAAAAGCTTAATCAAACCCTATGATGTGCTCAGATTTCATGTGACTGGATTATGTTTAAAGTTTGGTCCAGTTTGGACACTATTTGAGCTAGTTATGCATATATGTGCTAGTTTTGGACTTAATTGCAATTTACCCACTTATAGGATTTTCTTGAAATTTGTCACATTCTTGTTGTGACTCACATGTTTGATATCAGGTTTGGTACGATTGTGCTTTGGTGTGCCTTGTCACACCTTGTTCTGATGTGGTGACATCTGATGTTGAGAATTAGGGATTTCACAGATGCCCTAGTTCACAGTTGACCTTGAAGTGTGTTTGACTGATGATCACCTTGTGTTGGTGGTCGCCAAAGTTTTGTGTGTTCCCTCTTGGGTTGGCGGTCACCAAGATCTCTAAAGACACCTGGGGTTGGCGGTCGATGAGAATTAGATTCATCTTAGTCGCCAACATCACCTAGGGTTAGCGACCATTTGCTTTTCTGGTGAGTTGGTCGCCAAAGATTTTCAGTGGTTGATTGCTTTTTTTGGAATACCTTAGTCAATTATTTTTCTTGGTGGGGTCACCCTAGTTGCATGGATGAGTGTGGTGAGATCTATGGGACACATGGCATGTTTAGCTTGACACCTAACCCTCTTTCCCTCTCTCCAACCCTAGGTTATATAAACCCCTCTCTTTGCATGCAAATAACCTATTTACACAAAAATTCTTCTATCTATTTCCCTTCCTTGATCTTGGAGCTCGTCCCCTCTTGCTTAGTGGTGAAGTAGGAGCCCAAGGTTGAAGAAGGAGGTTGATCTTCCTTGCATGTTGATCTAGGGTTTGGATCTACCCTTCTTGTGATTATTTGGTGCATCCTTGCTCTTCTTCTTGGTCTTGGTATGTGAGACCTCCCTCTTTACCTACTGTTGAATTTCTCTACCCTCTTCTTCTTTCTGTTCTTGTCTAAACCCATGGTGTTCCATGGTAGTACTTGAGTTAGAGCTTGAAGAACTTCTCTTTCTTGCTTCCTTGACCTAGGGTTTGTCTTTCTTGGAGATGGAGCTAGCTTGGTTAAGAGGAGTGCTCAAGCTAGGGTTCCCACCTTTCTTCTTTAGAATAACTTGCTGTTTGGAGTTTGTACATCATCTCTAAGGTGATTTATATAAATTTCTACACGATTATTGCTTACGTCCATCTTGCATGCACATAATCTTGCCGTAAAACAAGGTTCCAAGTAGAAAGATAACATCCTTTAACTAGGGTTTGTGTTTACATGGCGATCTTATGTAGATAACTCTTCTTGGATGGAACCTAAACCTTTGTTCATGGACCTTACTTAATGATGGAAATTTTGTGCATGCATGCTTGTGGAAACATTGATTTTCTCTCTCAAATTATGGTTGCTAAATTAGGGTTTTGAATTGATCTTCTTTTTAGTAATGTAACTTGATGACCTCTTGATGGTAACTAACCTATTTGATCTCATGTGGTATATGAGATTTTGTTCTCTTTATGTGGTTGCCAAGGTTTTGGTACCTATGTGGTCGATGAGGTTTTTGCATACCCTAGTGGTTGCTAAGTTTTTGTACCACCTATGGTCGTCAAGATTCCCTCATGTGGTCGTTGAGGTTTTTACTCCATGCTTGGATGATGAGTTCTAAGCTATGTGGTCGTTGAGTTTTGGGCCTTTAGTAGTCTATGAAGGATTTGATCGGTAATGGTCACCAAGAGTCATGATTTCAATCGGTCGCCAATGGTTGATGTCTTCGTCAATTGCCAATGTCACTCAACCTCAGTTGTCACTGATGTTTGGTAACCCTAGCGGTCGGAAACCCCCTTGTTGAGTTTCTAGGGTGCTTGAGACTGTGTGTCCTTGTCATCCTAATCCCAATATTTTGAGGATGGTTGCGGTCATACCTCGACAAGATGACGACTACGGTCGTATCTCAGAGATTTGTGTATATAATAAAATTGAGGACAATTGTGGTTGTATCTCAGATGTTTGGGTTTTTGCATACCACGGTTCACTAGTGTTGTGACCTATATACCAAGGGTGGACTAGGATGTTTTGCAACTGGACTTAAATGTCACTGCAACAGACTCGTACTGACTGAGGGTGGATGAGATCATAGGAATCTGGATCTCCTAGATCTTGTATGGCACTGGTTTTGACTTAGCAGTGGTCAGTTGGAGTTGAGTGGTATACCTCAACTGCTCAGGGCCTAATAAAATACATAATCCAGTCATCTAATATATCTGTTTAGGGTTAAACATGCTTCACATCGGTTGCTAAAATGTTTCCTTGTTTCTTATAATGTTTAGTTGTTATATAATTTGGTAAGAGAAATCAACTATATAGAAACTGGTAGCCTTACTTGTTTCTCTATATACTGTGCTAGTCATGATTTACATGTTTTAGTTACTTAGCCTGCGTAACTTGTTTAATATGATTAAACTGCTTAATCTGCTTAACTTATTTATTTGTATAACATGTTGTAATCAATAATGGTTGGTTGAAAGTTATATCTCTCATTGGGACATGGGTCTCACCTTGTCGGTCACCACAACTTTTTAGGTGGTCGTCAGCGATGTGGTTAGGATCGTGGTGCTGAGCAAGAGCAACTTGGAGAGTAGTAGAAGCAGAAGGTTGGATAGTAGTTGTAGAGTCCTAGAGTCATCCATGAACTCTCAGGTCCTTGTAGGGGATGTTTTTTAGATGATATGTATATGTAGAACGTCTTTTTTTGTATACAAGTTATGGTTGATGCCACTGGATATATATGTAAATACCTGGTATGTTATGTGATGTGATACATGTTTTTGGACCTTTTTGTAATGTTTATGAACATAATGGTAATATTACAATTAGTTTTGATTTACCCGCATTCCTGGTAATACAAATGGTTAGTCATTGATCACATGTTTTGTTTTGAGTAAACTCGTTTAGTGTGGTGGGGTGTCATAGTAATGGTTGTGCTTTGGGTATATAGGTAGGTTTAATGATGTCTACCATTTCCTAGTGAGGAGGAAGAGGTTGAATCATCGACATCATTTAAGCTTAAGGGCCATCATGGAGATATATGTTCATTGAGTGGAGGTTTGATGAAATGCTTCTCAAGTCAGAAGGAGAAGGATAACCGGGTGCCAAGTTTGTCTATCCTCTGTAACTATCATAAGACGCAAGAAAGGAGAAGAGACATAGTTCTTCTCAATCAATTAGTTGATAATTCCTAATAAGTGGGGATAATTTCCCCATTCCCCAATTACTTTAAATTTTTATAACTCCTAAATGGAAAGCCCCATTGGTATGAGATTTTGACCATGAATGTATTTCTATTAAACTACATTATAAATGTACTTACTCTCCATATAATGGATATAATATAACTACCAAATTTTCTATCATTAGTAATTGAAATCACTATAGATTTTAATTGAACCAATGCACCAACTCTCCATATTATGGATCTAATATAATTACCAAATTTTCAAACATTAGTAATTGAAATCCCTATAGAATTTAATTGAACCAATAATTTTAAGTGATTCCAAACCACTAGTTAACAAATGAGTATACTATAAGATTTTATCCAAGAACCACAATTCCAAATTGAATTATATGTTGTGAAAGTGATTCACAAAGATAAGATAAGGGACTAATTTGTAAATGTTTTCAAATGAGGAAATACATAAATATAGAAAGGGGATATAATTGGATATCAAGATCATATAATTAAATAAAAGTATCTAATAAGTATCAAAATGAAGGACAACATTATAAATAAGCTCAAGTTAGAAGGGCATGTGAGTAATAGCTCAACAAAGATTTATTGCCAAAATTATGTTACAAACTCCCCTCACCTATATATAGAAAAGGAGGCAAGTACAAGGAGGCAAACTTAACTCTAAGGCCCAAGATATTTACGCCCATATTACAAATAAACTAATAATTTAAACACACACCCTCAAGCTATAGCATAGGTGAAATTCATGTTCAACTTGCTAATACATGACAAGGTAAAAAATATCCCATACATAAATTGATCTCTCCTGACAAGAAATGACCTTCCTTAAAATCTTGCAATGCAACAATCGAAGCCTTATAACACTCCCCTTGAAGAATGTAACACACAACATGTACTAAGTGGTCTTCTCTCCCTAATGAAGGTAACATTAATGCAGTTGCAATAACGACAGAATAACTCCCCTTGGAATAAAAAATTAACCGGCCAATAGGAACGATCATGAATGAACATGAGAATCTTTAGCAAGCATCCAAAATAGTAAATGGTGGAGAAAATGTGTAGAAGTCATTTGAGTCGCTATTGTTGTCAAAGTAGTTCCGTACAAGAAGAGCCAACACCATAATAATATGTGGTAGTTGGGATAAGAACACTACTACAAGCATATTGCTCTATAGTAGGTGGGAGCAGGTTTGAGATGCACTACTGTGATAACCTAGATTTTGAGTTTTAATAACTAATATATTATTTGAGAGACAAGAATTCTATGTAGAGGACAAATACCAAATTGAGGAATTAGTAATACAATCATGGATCCCTTCACCCAAACTAGGTGATTGGAGATACCATAGAGGACTATGATGCCTAATTGAATTCAATTGTGAATGAATACCCTTACTTATGGATTAAGTCATCATGAGACCAATCATTCATTTAGTGATCCAGTGAGTAGTGAACTAATTACTTTTGAGGAATTGGGTACTTAGTATGATTAATTGCACCTAAAAGATATACAAATGTATCTATAAGGTTGTTTTACGAATTTATGTACGCGGCCAAATAATTGATTTGTGTCTCAAACCTTGATAGAAGAGCCATTTGGAGATTGTTAACCTATGTCTAAAATTCCAAGTCATTTAGAGATTGCTACAAAAAGATATAGTCAATTGAAACTGAGGAGACTAATGATTATAATGATGTTGAGCTTTGATAAAACGAACGAATAGGGGACTAAGTAGAAGATTATGGTTACTGAATATATTAATCCATGCCTGTGAAATCAAAGTCATGATGGTTTATTATGTTTTTGCGTGGGCATGGCTCGAATCCTAGCTTAGTGGCATGATCTAAGACCTCAACCAGTTGGATCGGACGGCTGGTTCTCATCTGCAACCTCCGACAAAAATGGAGCCAAGCCTGACTGAGCCGCTGCCTTAGAACGTGAGCATATGTAGAGCATAAGATAAACCTTGAATGCTGGAATAGATCCACAATACTTGGAACTACCTAGAAACTCCTCATAGTAATGAGAGTAGATAGTTTCATCTCTCCACTGTCCCACACAACCTCCTCATGTCTCCACGGCGGTAGCAGCATAGGCTGAGAAGTAGAGCGGAGGAAATGGAAGGCGTTTTGAGGGAAGGATGACAGAGAAGAAGAATTGGACTTCCTCGTCGTTCCTTCATCCACGACGACACAACCATCATTGGGGTGTTTTGGTGGCATCGAGCATCCTTGTGCAGTTGGTGTGGACAAAGATGATCACCGCTGATTGCTCAGAGGAGACCAGTAACAGCAGAGGACAGACATGGACTCTGCGTAGTGTAAGAAAGCGAGAAGGAGAAGAGTAGTTGTCCCAGGCAGCGCCGACACTGGATCGGGGTGAAAACTACTAGAGGGGGGGGGGTGAATAGAGTTTTATAGATAATTTAACAATTATTGAACTCAAACATCCACAATGAAAATATTGGACAAGGAGACACAAGGTTTAGAGTGGTTCCAACTATAGCAAATACTATAGCCGTCAATCCACTACCCGGTTGCTTACCCAACCGGGATTTGAAAAGAAATTTATTTTATTACCTCGCAAGGAATTTACATAAAATACAATCTCTTTTCCCAAACCCTTCAAGCAGCCTTCACTTAGAAGTAATCGCCAACCTTGAAGCAGCCTTCCCTTGAAGTAGATGCACCAAATCCCGTTGCACCAGCCTTCTGAAGTAGCTTCCCTTGCGATAGCCTTCTTGAAGTAGCTTGAAGTCCCCTTCTCCACCTGAGAAGTCAACTCTCTCCAATCCGCAGCCTCCAACCCTAGGAGTAGCAAGGAGAGTACAAAAGATAAAAAGGAACAAGAAGGAAAAAGGAAATTACAACTTATCCTTTAAGCCCAAGGCTTGATATGCCTAGATCAAGCATATAGATCTCCTAGCCAAGTGTGTGAACTTGTGATTGCTGTGGATAGGAGAATCTAGCCTATAGGACACGGAATTGAGCTAAGGAGAAAGTATGCCAAAGATCACAGTGCTCAAATTGCTTGCAACAGATTGCTCAAGTATGCTCAAGTGTATTCTCAAGTGTAACAAGTGAATTCTAGTGTCCTATGGCTTGTCCTATTTATAGGAATGGCCTAAGTATGCTTAAGGACGTTCTAGACAACTTCTAGGGGTTTCTAAGTGCTTAACTAGCGGTTAGGTACAAAGTTGTTGCTTTAACAACAGCTAATTAATTTATTCTGCAGTTGCTGTCAGAGACCATCTCGGTCGACAAATGGTCGACCGAGACACCTACTCGGTCGAACTTTTGTCGACCGACAGGCTCTCTGGAACAAGTGATTTGAAACGTCTTTCTTCAACTACCAACTAACTTGTCTGTTGTGTCTAACGGCTACTTTGGATCTTTCTCGGTCGAGAAGATTGTCGACCGAGAGTGTCTCGGTCGAGGAGTTTGTCGACCGAGAATGATCCTGTTTCAAGGTTTCAATTTAGGCACTAATTATATGTGCGAGTGTGCAAAGGTGATCCTAATTAAATGGGATGACGTGTCTAACTATGGTGTTTGGCTAGGGAAAATCTAATGCTTGATTTACATGCAATTCTAAGTACTTGTACATTATATATTTGTACAAGTTTTTACAACAATGATTACATTGCATGAAAATATAAACATTTTATCTTGGGGATTTTCCCTAGTTGCTTTGCCATCCATCTTAGTCCTGCACACTCAAGTAGCTCGTTAGATTAATAAGAATGAAATGTTTGTCATAATCAAAACAAAGGGATTTATAGATGTCCAATTAGCCAACAATCTCCCCCTTTTTGAAGATGACAAACATTTCCAAAATATAAATAAAGAAAATATAAAACATATGAGTTTCATACCTTTAGATTACCTTATGTAGCTTTTCCTCTTATTTATAAAATGTGTGCTTATTATTCCCAATGAATTATGGAACATGAAATCCAGTTCATTTGGGAATATAGCAAATTTCAATGTAAAGCCAAGAGTATATTTATGAAACTCATTGATTGAGTTTTTCATAAGTATTAAGTTATAGTTTTATTTATCTCTCCCCCTTTGTCATTTCAAAAAGATAACCGTTTTAATAAAAACTCCCCCTTAATTGGATATCCCGTCAAATCTAATGAAAAAGATGTCCATTGAAAAGCCAAAATAAAATAAGTAAACATATTCGTTTTAAGAACCGCAGATATCAAAGAAAACATCTTCCAAAGGAGTAATAAGCAGTTGCTTCCTAATGTTGTTGAATTGATCTAGTGGAAGCGGTTTTGTAAAAATATCAGCCAATTGATTTTCCGTATCAACATGATGAAGGGAAACATGATTCTTTGAGATGTGATCCCTTAAGAAGTGATGACGGATTTCAATGTGTTTTGCCCGGCTGTGTAAAATAGGATTGTGTGCTAAGTTTATGGCGCTCGTGTTGTCACAAAAAATAGGTGTAGAGGGAAGATTAAAACCATAATCGCTTAATACCTGTTGCATATAAAGCACTTGAGCACAACAAGACCCGGCTGCCATATATTCAGCTTCAGTTGTAGATAGGGCAACCGTATTTTGTTTCTTGCTAAACCAAGATACTAAGGCTCTCCCTAATAAGAAACAGCCACCACTAGTACTTTTACGATCAAGTCGACAACCATCATAATCCGCATCAGTATATGCTTTAAAATCCAAGGATTGTCCTTTTGGATACCATAAACCAAAACAAGTAGTACCAGCTAGATATCGAAGAATTCGTTTAACCGCTAGAAAATGAGATTGCATAGGTTGGGATTGAAATCGAGCACAAAGACCAACGGAAAACATAATGTCCGGTCGAGAAGCAGTTAAGTATAGCAAACTACCAATCATGGCTCTATATAAGGAATCATCAATAGGTTCCCCATTTTCATCCTTATCAATTTTGATAGAGGTAGCCATAGGAGTAGTAGCATGTTTGCATTGATCCATCCCACAACGTTTTAAAAGTTCTTTAGTATATTTTTCTTGGCTTATGAAAATTCCTGCAGGTGTTTGCTTAATTTGAAAACCAAGAAAGAATGTTAGTTCACCCATGAGGCTCATTTCAAATTCTTTTTGCATAATGTCACTGAATTGTGTGCATAATGAATCATTAGAAGCTCCAAAAATAATGTCATCAACATATATTTGCACAACTAGGAAATCAGATGCATATGTTTTGAAAAATAAAGTAGAATCTGAATTTCCAATAGAAAAACCATTATCAAAAAGATATGTCTTGAGTCGTTCATACCAATTCCTAGGTGCTTGTTTGAGACCATAAAGTGCCTTTTTAAGTTTATAAACATGGTCACCTTTTTCTGGTATTTCAAAGCCAGGTGGTTGAGCAACATAAACTTCTTCGTGTATGATGCCATTTAGAAATGCACTTTTGACATCCATTTGATATAGCTTAATGTTTTTATGGGCAGCAATAGCTAGTAACATCCTAATAGCTTCAAGTCTGGCTACGAGTGCATATGTTTCATCAAAATCTATTCCTTCTTGTTGATTATATCCTTGTGCTACTAGCCGAGCTTTATTCCTTATGACTTCTCCTGCCTCATTGAGCTTATTCCTAAACACCCATTTAGTTCCTATGATAGTTTTATCTTGTGGTTTAGGAACTAAATCCCATACATCATTTTTAGTAAATTGATTTAACTCCTCTTGCATGGCTATTATCCAGTAATCATCCTTAAGAGCTTCGGATATCTTCTTAGGTTCAATGATAGAAACAAAAGCCATGTTTGCAACATCTTTGAAGGAAGACCGAGTTTTGACTTTATCATTTGGATCTCCAATAATTAGTTCTTGGGGATGATCCTTGATAAGCCTAGGTGTAGGTTGTGTTTCAACTTGGAGATCGGATATAGGAATTTTCTCACTATCATTGGAAATGGTTATATTTTCGAATTGATTAGTGAGATCAATGATATCTAGATTTTCAGACTTCGATTCTTCATGAAAAGAAACATGAATGGATTCCTCAACTTTTCTAGAGATAGTGTTATATACTCTAAAGGCTTTGCTAGAAATGGAATATCCCAAGAAGAATGCTTTGTGTGATTTAGAATCAAACTTGTCTCTATCTTCTTTGGTATTTAAAATGTAGCATGTGGAGCCAAAAGTATGAAAGTAGTCAACTCTAGGTTTCTTAGAGTGTAATATTTCATATGGAGTTTTCTTTAAATGAGAGTGAACAGTTACTCTATTAAGCACATAACAAGCAGTGTTTACAGCTTCAGCCCAAAAGGTTTTAGGTGTGTTGTGTTCAAGCATCATGGTCCTAGCCATTTCCTGTAGGGATCGATTTTTCCGTTCAACTATACCATTTTGTTGTGGGGTACGTGGAGCAGAAAAATTATGAGTATACCCTTGAGATGTACAAAAGGTCTCAAATGTATGATTCTCAAATTCGCCACCATGATCACTTCTAATGGTACATATTTTATGTTGTAAAAGATTTTCAATCTTGGAACAAAATTGCATAAAGACATGAATAGTATCATCTTTAGTTGCAATAAAATGTACCCATGTATATCTACTATAATCATCAACAATAACAAAACAGTATCGTTTACCACCAATAGATTGTGTCCTCATTGGTCCAAATAAGTCCATATGAATTAATTCTAAGGATCTACTGGTGCTAAGTACATGTTTTGATTTAAAAGATGTTTTGGTTTGCTTTCCCATTGTGCAGGGTTCATAGTTTTCAACTTGATCAAAAGACAAAGCAGGTAATCCACGAACAAGATCATATTTCACTAACTTTTTAATAGCATGTGAACTAGCATGTCCCAGCTTTTTATGCCATAGTTGTAAGGTATTTTCATTTGCAAGCAAGCATTTACCTACTACTGATTTCATAGAGTTTGGTTTAAGGATATAAAGATTTCCAACTCTATTTCCTTCATAAATGACATTTGTAGTGTTTTCTATCAATAATTTGCAGCAGGTTTTGTTAAATAACACATCATAACCACTATCACATAGTTGACTTACACTTATTAAATTATGATGCAATCCATCAACAAGTAGAACATTTTTAATTTCGAGATTTGTTCCAACATTACCTATTCCAACGATTTTGCCCTTACCATTGTCTCCAAAGGTGACCGTTCCACTTTTCTTTTCTTCAAAAGTTTGAAATGCGTCCTTGTTCCCGGTCATATGTTTGGAGCAGCCACTGTCAACTACCCATTCCTGCATTAGAATGTAGATTTTGGTACCCATGTGATGGTACGATATGGTTAGAAACTTTTTAAGTGCTTATGTATATAAAAGTTCTGATACAGAAAACCAGTCGGTCGACAATTGTTCGACCGATATTTGTCTCGGTCGACAATTTTTCGATCGAGCAGGTTACTGTATCACAAGCAAAAACACTAAAAATTTCTCGGTTGACCAATTTTCGACCGAAATAGGTGCTGTAAATTTTTGATTTGTTAAAGACATCCAGTTGGTCGACAATACTTCGACCGACCCAGAGCTCGGTCGACAATACTTCGACCGACAGAGTTTCTGTTTCAGCAATGCAGAAAAATAATAACAATAAGAATAGCACCTTTTGTTGAGATAAGACAATATAAATAGCAAAATTAAGCATTTGGTCATATCTCAACTACATTCCATTCTTCTAAGTTTGGGGTTTTGGGATCCAAACTAAGTCGGACTCCTTAGTCTTGTAGGGGCATGAAAAACAATAATGTCCAAGACGTAAGCAGAAATGACAAGTAATAGAGTCAATTTCATTTCTCTTTCTAGTCATTGTGTTCTTGGGTACAAACATAGTTTGGGTCTTTTTTGGTTGGTTTTTCTTTGGAACATATCCCAAACCTTTTCTTCCATTGAAGACAGTACCAACTCTCAATATGTTATCAAGAATATCTTTTCTTCTTAACTTATGAAGTTCTCTTTGCAACGTAGCAATGTCATTCATCTTCTTATGTATATCTTTTCTTGCTTGGTCTAAATCAGAAAACAATGAATCCTTTTCTTTTACAATATTATCATAGTCCGAATGGTTGCACAAGATAGGTTGAGTTTGATAATCTTGTAGTTTAGCTAGCAAATCAGTCTTTTCTTTTGATAGAAGATCAACATTGGTTTCCAAATTGAGTAGCTTTCTAGTGCAATCATCTAAAGATGTTTTTAAAGATACATTTTCAAGATCAATGTTGTTCTTTTCATAAGAAAGTTCATCTAATTTGGCAATGAGCTCATTATTTGATTTTATATCCTTCTTTAGTTTCTTCTTGGCATCAACATACTTATCATGAGTTTCTTGTAAACTAGTAACTAACTCTTCTTTAGGAAGATCAACTAGGCTTACCTCTTGAGAGTCTTCATTTTCTTCTCTTGCCATTAGACATTCCACCTCTTCTCCGCTTTCACTGTCACTTGACTCATCCCAGGCAGCTTTATAGGCTTTTTCTCCTTTCTTCTTATGTGAGCTTTTCTTTCCCTTCTTTGCTTTGGGACATTCATTTTTGAAATGCCCTTTCTTCCCACATTCAAAGCACCTGGGAGTAGCGGAACTAGAAATTTTGTTAGATTTAAACCTTTTGTACTTCTTACCGTTGACGATTAAGGCTTCTTCTTCTTCTTCACTTGACTCCTCACTTTCTTGTGTGACGACTTTTGAGGCTTTGAGAGCCACATCCTTCTTCTTCCCACTTTGGTGTTCACGTTCTCTTCTTTCTTCCTCTTCTAGATCTGCTTCATGAGCTTCTAAATTACCAATGAGTTGTTCCATTTTGAGGCGAGTGAGGTCGTTTGCTTCTGCAATGGCTGTCACCTTTGGCTTGTACTTTGGAGGAAGTGATCGAAGAATTTTTGATACCTGATCTTCCTCAAGGACAGGTTTTCCTAAGGCACTTAAACCATTAACAATAGTAGAGAATTTTGAATACATTTCACTAATAGATTCATTTGGATCCATACGAAAATGTTCAAGCTTTGTTTTAAGCAGACTAATTTTGGAATTTTTGACTTGGGCTGTACCCTCATAAGTGATGGACAATCTATGCCAAATATCATACGCTGTATCACAATTTGATATTCTATTAAATTCTCCTACAGAAATAGAACAATATAAAATGCTTACAACTTTTGCGTTCATTTGGGCATGTTTTACCGTGTTTGCATCCCATTCCGCAAAGTCATTTTGAGGGAATTCATAAGGAGTAGATACCATTCTCCATAGATCCCAGTTGACGCCTTGGAAGTAGAACTGCATCCTTCTCTTCCAGTATTGGTAGTTTGTTCCATCGAATGCCGGCGGCCTAGCAACAAGAGTTCCTTCAATGTTGAGGTTGTTGAGCATTCCATCACCCATTTCTTCAAGACCTTGTTAGGGTTCCTTGAAGCCTCGCTCTGATACCAATTGAAAACTACTAGAGGGGGGGTGAATAGAGTTTTATAGATAATTTAACAATTATTGAACTCAAACATCCACAATGAAAATATTGGACAAGGAGACACAAGGTTTAGAGTGGTTCCAACTATAGCAAATACTATAGCCGTCAATCCACTACCCGGTTGCTTACCCAACCGGGATTTGAAAAGAAATTTATTTTATTACCTCGCAAGGAATTTACATAAAATACAATCTCTTTTCCCAAACCCTTCAAGCAGCCTTCACTTAGAAGTAATCACCAACCTTGAAGCAGCCTTCCCTTGAAGTAGATGCACCAACTCCCGTTGCACCAGCCTTCTGAAGTAGCTTCCCTTGCGATAGCCTTCTTGAAGTAGCTTGAAGTCCCCTTCTCCACCTGAGAAGTCAACCCTCTCCAATCCGCAGCCTCCAACCCTAGGAGTAGCAAGGAGAGTACAAAAGATAAAAAGGAACAAGAAGGAAAAAGGAAATTACAACTTATCCTTTAAGCCCAAGGCTTGATATGCCTAGATCAAGCATATAGATCTCCTAGCCAAGTGTGTGAACTTGTGATTGCTGTGGATAGGAGAATCTAGCCTATAGGACACGGAATTGAGCTAAGGAGAAAGTATGCCAAAGATCACAGTGCTCAAATTGCTTGCAACAGATTGCTCAAGTATGCTCAAGTGTATTCTCAAGTGTAACAAGTGAATTCTAGTGTCCTATGGCTTGTCCTATTTATAGGAATGGCCTAAGTATGCTTAAGGATGTTCTAGACAACTTCTAGGGGTTTCTAAGTGCTTAACTAGCCGTTAGGTACAAAGTTGTTGCTTTAACAACGGCTAATTAATTTATTCTGCAATTGCTGTCAGAGACCATCTCGGTCGACAAATGGTCGACCGAGACACCTACTCGGTCGAACTTTTGTCAACCGACAGGCTCTCTGGAACAAGTGATTTGCAACGTCTTTTTTCAACTGCCAACTAACTTGTCTGTTGTGTCTAACGGCTACTTTGGATCTTTCTCGGTCGAGAAGATTGTCGACCGAGAGTGTCTCGGTCGAGGAGTTTGTCGACCGAGAATGATCCTGTTTCAAGGTTTCAATTTAGGCACTAATTATATGTGTGAGTGTGCAAAGGTGATCCTAATTAAATGGGATGACGTGTCTAACTATGGTGTTTGGCTAGGGAAAATCTAATGCTTGATTTACATGCAATTCTAAGTACTTGTACATTATATATTTGTACAAGTTTTTACAACAATGATTACATTGCATGAAAATATAAACATTTTAGCTTGGGGATTTTCCCTAGTTGCTTTGCCATCCATCTTAGTCCTGCACACTCAAGTAGCTCGTTAGATTAATAAGAATGAAATGTTTGTCATAATCAAAACAAAGGGATTTATAGATGTCCAATTAGCCAACACGGGGAGAACACCTGGTTTGGATGCGTGAGAAGGAGGATAAGGAGGGATTCAACGGTCGATTGCTGTCCGGATTCGTCCCTAGGCGACGACGACTTATGCTCACAGCCCTGGGAGTGGGCCGCTTGAATGCAATCACGCAGAAGGAGGAGCCACGAGAGGGAAAGATATGTTGGTGCCGGTAGAAGGTCTTGACGAGCCGGAGGAGTGTCCCCCTTTTCCCTGCCGTAGAAGTAGCTAACACTGACGAGAAATAGAGGGCGAGATAGTGTCAATCTTCACCGTCTTCCCTGCTTGTGGCGGCGCCTAACCACAGAACTCCCTGCAGATCCGTCCTGCTCGGCGGTGGCGGTGCTCAGTAGAGATGTGAGATCTTTCGCTAGATCATGATGGCGTGAGAACGTGAGGAACAGGGAGTCCCGAATCGTCAAACCCAGCGCAAGCCAAAAGCCTGGAGCAACGCCCCCTCACGAACATGTGGCATCACATGATTCGCCCATAAGGTAAATCATTTCAGTAAATAGCCAGTTCATAGATAATTCGTAGAAAATAGCATAGTGATTAGAAAAATACAAACAAGGTATCGTTATTCTCAGAAAAATTAGTAGAACAATATGAAACCATAATATCATGCTTTTGATGGTTAAATATCTGTAATACTTGTTTAATGGATAATAAATAGCAAATGATGACATAAAATTATGGAAAAATGTCAGTAAATCTATAATCATGTTTATAACACATATGATGTCAGATATGGTCATATTGATGCATGAAAGCATATAATTTGATTAATATGGCTATTTAGGGATAATAACCCTAAATAAAATGCAATAAATACGTACATGCTCAATAAATGATGAAATTTATAGAATACGTTCATATCAATAACTGGAAGATAATATATAAATATGAGATCAGTTATATATATGAAATTCATGTTATATGAAGATCACCCTTAATACATGTGATGTAACCCTAATATGGTTAATGAAAGTGACATAATGTTAAATATGTTCACATAATAATGTGACACATGAGTATATCCAGTTGATGAACTATAATCTAGAACATGACATCAGTAATATAAATATAAGGAAAGAATACAAGTAATCATGAGGATATCATAATGAGATAGGCAAACCCTAAAATGGATATAAATAGGGTTAATGATGATGAGAACCTAATGATAGCATATGATCTTGTCTTAATCAGGTGCTGACCAGTTTGTCTAGATGATCAAAGATATTTATGAATCTCTGAACTCAGGTACGTGGGATTTATTAAGTATAAGACTAGTTTTCTGGTTGCATATGATATGTAATATCTCGAATGCTCGTATTTGGATATGATTGCTTGGTTGAACTAGTATGAGTTATACTTCGCCAAATCTAATAGATCATAAATGAGTATGATGGGTTGTAGCTACTAGAGCACATAGCCTGGTGTGGATGTATGTTGCCTAACATGGATGTATGATTCCTTGGTCCATGTTAGATGTATGATGATACTATATTGCCCATACTAGATGTAAGTCAAGTGCAAGTATGTGTAGTTCAACCGCATCAAAGTGAATGCAATAAAAGGAATGTTTACCTGATTATCACTTTAAACAACGTTTTCTTTTAATCTTTCTTTCTCAAGTTATTTCAATTATGAAAAAATATTAGTATGTATCTTTCTACCCACGTGCACAACACCTTGTGTGTTGATTCGCTGTTTCAGGTATGTTTTAGGTTCAGAGCTAGCATGGGATCAAAGAACATGATGTGAGCAAGTTGTATAGGTTTACCTATTGTGTTTAGATCCTGATTAGCATACATGTTCATAGATTGTAGAATCTTCATTCAATATGTAATTGTAAATCATTGTGTAATAATTCATGTTGTATAAATATACATGTTGAATGTTGATAATGTCATGGTGTATGCCTATGGTTGTATGTTCATGTATGCGTATTATGCTTCCGCATCACTTTATGATATGATTGGATGATGTTTTTGGATTCTGACATCTCATTCCAGACAGGGTTTGGAGAAATCAAAATTCAGGGACGTCACAGTTGGTATCAGAGCATGAACAATATCTACACCTAACAATTGCTCACCATGAAACATAAAAATAAATTGAACCTTTAACTTGAAACCTTAGAAACTTAGTAAGTTGTTATATAGGAATAAGGTTTGACTTAGCCTCTAGGTTAGAACCTAGATGTTCGAGAACTAGGTTTAGACAAGTATCTGAAACCCTTTCCATATAGAGCTCATATGTATTGGGTAGCTATACTAGTCTACACCATGTTCTCACCATTTCATTAAATTACATGGCACCAGACTATCTACTGTGTGTTGGACACTCGAGTTTGCTGGTTTGATTTTGTTTCCCAATCAGCTCGCACCTCGATAGTTTTCTCTGACGCCTTCTTTCTCAGAGAAAAACTATATAATATTTTATTAGATATATGTAAATATAAAAATGTGTCCCTCACACAAGAGAGTAGTGGGTGTTCATGCAAACTAAGTGAAAGGGACTGACATCAGACTAGAAGAGAGAATAGATCTAGATTAGAAGTCTATAGCCTCATAAGATTATGTGATAGATAGATAGGCAAAAGAAAGATGAAGGAAATAGGCATATAGAATCGTATCTAACTTTGAACTATGATGGTATAAGTTTCCTTATTAATATTTGAGTTGTATATGAGTTGAATCCACTCTTAGAGGATCTATTCTAAGTTGTAATGATGAAAGTACATCCCCTTTTCCTACTTAAGATAAGCTAAGTTATGATAGAGATGAGTGTGCATGAGCCTCAAGCTCATATACAAGGAGGACGTCTAGTGGTAGGATGAGATATGTGGTGAACTCTAGAGAGAGTAAGACCCACAGGGAGAAGGTCATAGGACCTAGCCTCTAATATATGAGATATGTGTAAAAAAAGTATCCTACACTAGATTACTCTTGAGTGCTGAGTTGAGTCCTTATGCATGATACAAATCTATATGTGAGAATTGGGTAAAAGAAAAGGATGGGTAGATGACCCATATGATAAAGTCAATCCTTTTGGATGAGTTAGGTCCTAGCTAGAGTGACATATTTTGTGAATCTCATCATTAGTTGCAAGTGAGGTAATATATGAACTCTAGTTATGAGAGTATGGTGCTTTGTGCAAAAGATACTCAAAAATACAATTCTCCCTTCTTCTTCTCTTTCTTAATATATGATGATAGAAACCTCACTTGAGCTATATAGATGATTTATATATGAGGAGTCACTCATATAAGCTTGACCTATTCTATATTTTCCCCCTATATCATACATGTAGCACCCAAGATTGAAATTATTATAAGTTTGAAAATAAAATATTCTCTTTCCCTTCATATGAAACATGAAAGATATGATGTTGAGATCATGGGATAAACTTAGTATATTCTCTTTTCCCTTCACATAATACATGCAAGGCATAAAAAGTTGAACTCATGAACTTGATATAAAGATATTTTTGGATCATAGGATATATGATCAGAAATATAGTTTGTAACTTTGATCCTTCTCAATGTATGCTTCTAAGCTGAGTATGAATATCACACCATAGGGTGAAACCCTAATGGTCAAGCATGTTAAGTAAGCCCTTCTTATGTAGAAAAAGAAATCCTAATATCAAGGATGAAGATAAATCTCCTCTAGTGCTGAAATCATTGTAAGATGTTGATCATAAAACATATTAATGATGTTAGATTTGAACGATCTGAATATCATGTCCTATAAACGAATTCCTCTTGAACTTTAAAAGTATGAACAAAACATGTACCCTTAGGGGTGATGTAATCCTAAGATATCATAATGTCATGTTATGGCTAAGACATTAAGTGATGCTTCCACATATATGAGGTGGGGTGGACACACCCAAGAAACTCTAAGACCCTAAGCTGACAACTTAGAGTGCATGCAACTATGGTGATCTTAGAACCTAAGCAATGATGATGTATATGAAGTTGAACTCCTAAATAGCCTCTTAAGGATGAGATTAGTTGAATTTCGAGGATGAAATTCTAAATAAGGTGAGGTGAATGTGATAACCTAGATTTTGAGTTTTAATAACTAATATATTATTTGAGAGACAAGAATTCTATGTAGAGGACAAATACCAAATTGAGGAATTAGTAATACAATCATGGATCCCTTCACCCAAACTAGGTGATTGGAGATACCATAGATGACTATGATGCCTAATTGAATTCAATTGTGAATGAATACCCTTACTTATGGATTAAGTCCTCATGAGACCAATCATTCATTTACTGATCCAGTGAGTAGTGAACTAATTACTTTTGTGGAATTGGGTACTTAGTATGATTAGTTGTACCTAAAAGGTATACAAATGTATCTATAAGGTTGTTTTAAGAATTTATGTATGCGACCAAAGAATTGGGTACTTAGTATGATTAGTTGCACCTAAAAGGTATACAAATGTATCTATAAGGTTGTTTTAAGAATTTATGTATGCGACCAAATAATTGATTTGTGTCTCAAACCTTGATAGAAGAGTCATTTGGAGATTGTTAGCCTATGTATAAAATTCCAAGTCATTTAGATTTTGCTACAAAAAGATATAGTCAATTGAAACTGAGGAGACTAATGATTATAATGATGTTGAGCTTTGATAAAACAAACAAATAGGGGACTAAGTAGAAGATTATGGTTACTGAATATATTAATCTATGCCCGTGAAATCGAAGTCATGTTGGTTTATTATGTTTTTGCGTGGGCGTGGCTCGAAGCCTAGCTTGGTGGCATGATCTAAGACCTCAACCAGTTGGATTGGATGGCTGGTTCTCATCTGCAACCTCTGACAAAAATGGAGACAAGCCTGACCGAGCCGCTGCCTTAGAACGTGAGCATATGTAGAGAATAAGATAAACCTTGAATGCTGGAATAGATCCACAATACTCGGAACTACCTAGTGACTCCTCATAGTAATGAGAGTAGATAGTTTCATCTCTCAATTGTCCCACACAACCTCCTCATGTCTCCACGGCGGTAGCAGCATAGGCTGAGAAGTAGAGCGGAGGAAATGGAAGGCGTTTTGAGGGAAGGATGACAGAGAAGAAGAATTGGACTTCCTCGTCGTTCCTCCAGCCACGACGGCACAACAATCATCGGGGTGTTTTGGTGGCATCGAGCATCCTTGCGCAGTAGGTGTGGACAAAGCTGATCACCGTTGATTGCTCAGAGGAGACCAGTCGCAGCGGAGGATAGACATGGACTCCGCGTCGTGCAAGAAAGCGAGAAGGAGAAGAGTAGTTGTCCCAGGCGGCGCCGACACTGGATCGGGGAGATGACCTAGTTTGGATGTGTGAGAAGGAGGAGAAGGAGGGATTCAGTAGTCGATTGCTCTCTGGATTCATCCCTAGGTGATGACGGCTTACGCTCACAGCCCTGGGAGTGGGCCGCTTGAATGCAATCATGCATATGGAGGAGCCACGAGAGGGAAAGATATGTTGGTGCCAATAGAAGGTCTTGAAGAGCCAGAGGAGTGTCCCCCTTTTCCCTGCCATAGAAGCAGCTAAAACTGATGAGAACTGGAGGGCGAGATGGTGTCAATCTTCACCGTCTTCCCTGCTCGTGGCGGCGCCCAACCACAGATATCCCCGCAGATCCGTCCTGCTCGGCGGCGTCGGCGCTCAGCAGAGATACGAGATCTTCCGCTAGATCATGATGGCGTGAGAACGTGAGGAACATGGAGTCCCAAATCGTCAAACCCAGCGCAAGCCAAAATCCTGGAGCAATGCCCCCTCACGGACATGTGGCATCACATGATTCGCCCATAAGGTAAATCATTTCAGTAAATATCCAGTTCATAGATAATTCGTAGAAAATATCATAGTGATTAGAAAAATACAAGAAAGGTATCGTTATTCTCAGAAAAATTAGTAGAACAATATGAAACCATAATATCAGGCTTTTGATGGTTAAATATCTGCAATATCATGTAAGATGTGTAATACTTGTTTAATGGATAATAAATAGCAAATGATGACATAAAATTATGGAAAAATGTCAGTAAATCTATAATCATGTTTATAACATATGATGTTAGATATGGTCATATTGATGCATGAAAGCATATAATTTGATTAATATGGCTATTTAGGGCTAATAACCCTAAATAAAATGCAATAAATACGTACATGCTCAATAAATGATGAAATTTATAGAATACGTTCATATCAATAACTGGAAGATAATATATAAATCTGAGATCAGTTATATATACGAAATTCATGTTATATGAAGATCACCCTTAATACATGTGATGTAACCCTAATATGGTTAATGAAAGTGACATAATGTTAAATATGTTCACATAATAATGTGACACATGAGTATATCCAGTTGATGAACTATAATCTAGAACATGACATCATTAATATAAATATAAGGAAAGAATACAAGTAATCATGAGGATATCATAATGAGATAGGCAAACCCTAAAATGGATATAAATAGGGTTAATGATGATGAGAACCTAATGATAGCATATGATCTTGTCTTAATCAGGTGCTGACCAGTTTGTCTAGATGATCAAAGATATTTATGAATCTGTGAACTCAAGTACGTGGGATTTATTAAGTATAAGACTAGTTTTCTGGTTGCATATGATATGTAATATCTCGAATGCTCGTATTTGGATATGATTGCTTGGTTGAACTAGTATGAGTTATACTTCACCAAATCTAATAGATCATAAATGAGTATGATGGGTTGTAGATACTAGAGCACATAGCCTGGTGTGGATGTATGTTTCCTAACATGGATGTATGATTCCTTGGTCCATGTTAGATGTATGATGATACTATATTGCCCACACTAGATGTAAGTCAAGTGCCAGTATGTGTAGTACAACCGCATCAAAGTGAATGCAATAAAAGGAATGTTTACCTGATTATCACTTTAAACAATGTTTTCTTTTAATCTTTCTTTCTCAAGTTATTTCAATTATGCAAACATATTAGTATGTATCTTTCTACCCACGTGCACAACACCTTGTGTGTTGATTCGCTATTTCATGTATGTTTAAGGTTCAGAGCTAGCATGGGATCAAAGAACATGATGTGAGAAAGTTGTATAGGTTTACCTATTGTGTTTAGATTCTGATTAGCATACATGTTCGTAGATTGTAGAATCTTCATTCAATATGTAATTGTAAATCATTGTGTAATAATTCATGTTGTATAAATATACATGTTGAATGTTGATAATGTCATGGTGTATGCCTATGGTTGTATGTTCATGTATGCGTATTATGCTTCCGCATCACTTTATGATATGATTGGATGATGTTTTCGGATTCTGACATCTCATTCCCGATAGGGTTTGGAGAAATCAAAATTCAGGGACATCACAGTTGGTATCAGAGCATGAACAATAGCTACACCTAACAATTGCTCACCATGAAACATAAAAATAAATTGAACCTTTAACTTGAAACCTTAGAAACTTAGTAAGTTGTTATATAGGAATAAGGTTTGACTTAGCCTCTAGGTTAGAACCTAGATGTTTGAGAACTAGGTTTAGACAAGTGTCTGAAACCCTTTCCATATAGAGCTCATATGTATTGGGTAGCTACACTAGTCTACACCATGTTCTCCCCATTTCATTAGATTACATGGCACCAGACTATCTACTGTGTGTTGGACACTCGAGTTTGCTGGTTTGATTTTGTTTCCCAATCAGCTCGCACCTCAATAGTTTTCTCTGACGCCTTCTTTCTCGGAGAAAAACTATATAATATTTTATCAGATATATGTAAATATAAAAATGTGTCCCTTACATAGGAGAGTAGTGGGTGTTCATGCAAACTAAGTGAAAGGGAGTGGCATCAGTCTATAAGAGAGAATAGATCTAGATTAGAAGTCTAGAGCCTCATAAGATTATGTGATAGATAGATAGACAAAAGAAAGATGAAGGAAATAGGCATATAGAATCATATCTAACTTTGAACTATGATGGTATAAGTTTCCTTATTAATATTTGAGTTGTATATGAGTTGAATCCACTCTTAGAGGATCTATGCTAAGTTTTAATAATGAAAGTACATTCCCTTTTCCTACTTAAGATAAGCTAAGTTATGATAGAGATGAGTGTGCATGAGCCTCAAGCTCATATACAAGGAGGACGTCTAGTGGTAGGATGAGATATGTGGTGAACTCTAGAGAGAGTAAGACCCACAGGGAGAAGGTCATAGGACCTAGCCTCTACTATATGAGTTATGTGTAAAAAAAAGTATCCTACACTAGATTACTCTTGAGTGCTGAGTTGAGTCCTTATGCATGATACAAATCTATATGTGAGAATTGGGTAAAAGAAAAGGATGGGTAGATGACCCATATGATAAAGTCAATCCTTTTGGCTGAGTTAGGTCCTAGCTAGAGTGACATATTTTGTGAATCTCATCATTAGTTGCAAGTGAGGTAATATATGAACTCTAGTTTTGAGAGTATGATGCTTTGTGCAAAAGATACTCAAAAATACAATTCTCCCTTCTTCTTCTTTTTCTTAATATATGATGATAGAAACCTCACTTGAGCTATATAGATGATTTATATATGAGGAGTCACTCATATAAGCTTGACCTATTCTATATTTTTCCCCCTATATCATACATGTAGCACCCAAGATTGAAATCATTATAAGTTTGAAAATAAAATATTCTCTTTCCCTTCATATGAAACATGAAAGATATGATGCTGAGATCATGGGATAAACTTAGTATATTCTCTTTCCCCTTCACATAATATTTGCAAGGCATAAAAAGTTGAACTCATGAACTTGATATAAAGATATTTTTGGATCATAGGATATATGATCAGAAATATAGTTTGTAACTTTGATCCTTCTCAATGTATGCTTCTAAGATGAGTATGAATATCACACCATAGGGTGAAACCCTAATGGTCAAGCATGTTAAGTAATCCCTTCTTAAGTAGAAAAAAAATCCTAATATCAAGGATGAAGATAAATCTCCTCTAGTGCTGAAATCATTGTAAGATGTTGATCATAAAACATATTAATGGTGTTAGATTTGAACGATCTGAATATCATGTCCTATAAACAAATTCCTCTTGAACTTTAAAAGTATGAACAAAACATGTACCCTTAGGGGTGATGTAATTCTAAGATATCATAATGTCATGTTATGGCTAAGACATTAAGTGATGCTTCCACATATATGAGGTGAGGTGGACACACCCAAGAAACTCTAAGACCCTAAGCTAACAACTTAGAGTGCATGCAACTATGGTGATCTTAGAACCTAAGCAATGATGATGTATATGAAGTTGAACTCCTAAATAGCCTCTTAAGGATGAGATTAGTTGAATTTCGAGGACGAAATTACAAATAAGGTGGGGTGAATGTGATAACCTAGATTTTGAGTTTTAATAACTAATATATTATTTGAGAGACAAGAATTCTATGTAGAGGACAAATACCAAATTGAGGAATTAGTAATACAATCATGGATCCCTTCACCCAAACTAGGTGATTGGAGATACCATAGAGGACTAGGATGCCTAATTGAATTCAATTGTGAATGAATACCCTTACTTATGGATTAAGTCCGCATGAGACCAATCATTCATTTACTGATCCAGTGAGTAGTGAACTAATTACTTTTGTGGAATTGGGTACTTAGTATGATTAGTTGCACCTAAAATGTATACAAATGTATCTATAAGGTTGTTTTAAGAATTTATGTACGTGACCAAATAATTGATTTGTGTCTCAAACCTTGATAGAAGAGTCATTTGGAGATTGTTAGCCTATGTCTAAAATTCCAAGTCATTTAGAGATTGCTACAAAAAGATATAGTCAATTGAAACTGAGGAGACTAATGATTATAATGATGTTGAGCTTTGATAAAACGAACGAATAGGGGACTAAGTAAAAGATTATGGTTACTGAATATATTAATCCATGCCCGTGAAATCGAAGTCATGCTGGTTTATTATGTTTTTGCGTGGGCGTGGCTCGAAGCCTAGCTTGGTGGCATGATCTAAGACCTCAACCAGTTGGATTGGATGGCTGGTTCTCATCTGCAACCTCCGACAAAAATGGAGCCAAGCCTGACCGAGCCGCTGCGTTAGAACGTGAGCATATGTAGAGAATAAGATAAACCTTGAATGCTGGAATAGATCCACAATACCCAGAACTACCTAGCGACTCCTCATAGTAATGAGAGTAGATAGTTTCATCTCTCAATTGTCCCACACAACCTCCTCATGTCTCCACCGCGGTAGCAGCATAGGCTGAGAAGCAGAGCGGAGGATATGGAAGGCGTTTTGAGGGAAGGATGACAGAGAAGAAGAATTGGACTTCCTCGTCGTTCCTCCAGCCACGACGGCACAAAAATCATCGGGGTGTTTTGGTGGCATCGAGCATCCTTGCACAGTTGGTGTGGACAGAGCTGATCACTGTTGATTGCTCAGAGGAGACCAGTCGCAGCGGAGGATAGACATGGACTCCTCGTCGTGCAAGAAAGCGAGAAGGAGAAGAGCAGTTGTCCCAGGCGGCGCCGACACTGGATCAGGGAGATGACCTAGTTTGGATGCATGAGAAGGAGGAGAAGGAGGGATTCAATAGTCGATTGCTCTCTGGATTCGTCCCTAGGTGACGACGGCTTACGCTCACACCCCTGGGAGTGGGCCGCTTGAATGCAATCACGCAGAAGAAGGAGCCACGAGAGGGAAAGATATGTTGGTGTCGATAGAAGGTCTTGACGAGCCGGAGGAGTGTTCCCCTTTTCCCTGCCGTAGAAGCAGCTAACACTGACGAGAACTAGAGGGCGAGATGGTGTCAATCTTCACCGTCTTCCCTGCTCGTGGCGGCGCCCAACCACAGATCTCCCCGCAGATCTGTCCTGCTCGGCGGCGTCGGCGCTCAGCAGAGATACGAGATCTTCTGCTAGATCATGATGGCGTGAGAACGTGAGGAACAAGGAGTCCCAAATCATCAAACCCAGTGCAAGCCAAAAGCCTGGAGCAACGCCCCCTCACGGACATGTGGCATCACATGATTCGCCCATAAGGTAAATCATTTCAGTAAATAGCCAGTTCATAGATAATTCGTAGAAAATAGCATAGTGATTAGAAAAATACAAGCAAGGTATCGCTATTCTCAAAAAAATTAGTAGAACAATATGAAACCATAATATCAGGCTTTTGATGGTTAAATATCTACAATATCATGTAAGATGTGTAATACTTGTTTAATGGATAATAAATAGAAAATGATGACATAAAATTATGGAAAAATGTCAGTAAATCTATAATCATGTTTTTAATGCATATAATGTCAGATATGGTCATATTGATGCATGAAAGCATATAATTTGATTAATATGGCTATTTAGGGCTAATAACCTTAAATAAAATGCAATAAATACGTACATGCTAAATAAATGATGAAATTTATAGAATATGTTCATATCAATAACTAGAAGATAATATATAAATCTGAGATCAGTTATATACACGGAATTCATGTTATATGAAGAGCACCCTTAATACATGTGATGTAACCCTAATATGGTTAATGAAAGTGACAATGTTAAATATGTTCACATAATAATGTGACACATGAGTATATCCAGTTGATGAACTATAATCTAGAACATGACATCAGTAAGATAAATATAAGGCAAGAATACAAGTAATCATGAGGATATCATAATGAGATAGGCAAACCCTAAAATGGATATAAATAGGGTTAATGATGATGAGAACCTGATGATAGCATATGATCTTATCTTGATCAGGTGTTGACCAGTTTGTCTAGATGATCAAAGATATTTATGAATCTCTGAACTTAGGTACGTGGGATTTATTAAGTATAAGACTAGTTTTCTGGTTGCATATGATATGTAATATCTTGAATGCTCGTATTTAGATATGATTGCTTGGTTGAACTAGTATGAGTTATAATTTGCCAAATCTAATAGATCATAAATGAGTATGATGGGTTGTAGCTACTAGAGCACATATCCTGGTGTGGATGTATGTTGCCTAACATGGATGTATGATTCCTTGGTCCATGTTAGATGTATGATGATACTATATTTCCCACACTAGATGTAAGTCAAGTGCAAGTATGTGTAGTACAACCGCAGCAAAGTGAATGCAATAAAAGGAATGTTTACCTGATTATCGCTTTAAACAACATTTTCTTTTAATCTTTCTTTCTAAAGTTATTTCAATTATACAAACATATTAGTATGTATCTTTCTACCCACGTGCACAACACCTTGTGTGTTGATTCGCTGTTTCAGGTATGTTTTAAGTTCAGAGCTAGCATGGGATCAAAGAACATGATGTGAGCAAGTTGTATAGGTTTACCTATTGTGTTTAGATCATGATTAGCATACATGTTCGTAGATTGTAGAATCTTCATTCAATATGTAATTGTAAATCATTGTGTAATAATTCATGTTGTATAAATATACATGTTGAATGTTGATAATGTCATGGTGTATGCCTATGGTTGTATGTTCATGTATGCATATTATGCTTCCGCATCACTTTCTGATATGATTGGATGATGTTTTCGGATTCTGACATCTCATTCCCAATAGGGTTTGGATAAATCAAAATACGGGGATGTCACAGTTGGTATCAGAGCATGAACAATAGCTACACCTAACAATTGCTCACCATGAAACATAAAAATAAATTGAACCTTTAACTTGAAACCTTAGAAACTTAGTAAGTTGTTATATAGGAATAAGGTTTGACTTAGCCTCTAGGTTAGAACCTAGATGTTCGAGAACTAGGTTTAGATAAGTGTCTGAAACCCTTTCCATATAGAGCTCATATGTATTGGGTAGCTACACTAGTCTACACCATGCTCTCACCATTTCATTAGATTACATGGCACCAGACTATCTACTGTGTGTTGGACACTCGAGTTTGCTGGTTTGATTTTGTTTCCCAATCGGCTCGCACCTCAATAGTTTTCTCTGACGCCTTCTTTCTCAGAGAAAAACTATATAATATTTTATTAGATATATGTAAATATAAAAATGTGTCCCTCACACAGGAGAGTAGTGGGTGTTCATGCAATCTAAGTGAAAGGGAGTGACATCAGTCTAGAAGAGAGAATAGATCTAGATTAGAAGTCTAGAGCCTCATAAGATTATGTGATAGATAGATAGACAAAAGAAAGATGAAGGAAATAAGCATATAGAATCGTATCTAACTTTGAACTATGATGGTATAAGTTTCCTTATTAAGATTTGATTTGTATATGAGTTGAATCCACTCTTAGAGGATCTATGATAAGTTGTAATGATGAAAGTACATTCCCTTTTCCTACTTAAGATAAGATAAGTTATGATAGAGATGAGTGTGCATAAGCCTCAAGCTCATATACAAGGAGGACGTCTAGTGGTAGGATGAGATATGTGGTGAACTCTAGAGAGAGTAAGACCCACAGGGAGAAGGTCATAGGACCTAGCCTCTAATATATGAGATATGTGTAAAAAAAGTATCCTACACTAGATAACTCTTGAGTGCTGAGTTTAGTCCTTATGCATGATTCTAATCTATATGTGAGAATTGGGTAAAAGAAAAGGATGGGTAGATGACCCATATGATAAAGTCAATCCTTTTGGCTGAGTTAGGTCCTAGCTAGAGTGACATATTTTGTGAATCTCATCATTAGTTGCAAGTGAGGCAATATATGAACTCTAGTTATGAGAGTATGATGCTTTGTGCAAAAGATACTCAAAAATACAATTCTCCCTTCTTCTTCTCTTTCTTAATATATGATGATAGAAACCTCACTTGAGCTATATAGATGATTTATATATGAGGAGTCACTCATATAAGCTTGACCTATTCTATATTTCCCCCCCATATCATACATGTAGCACCTAAGATTGAAATCATTATAAGTTTGAAAATAAAATATTCTCTTTCCCTTCATATGAAACATGAAAGATATGATGCTGAGATCATGGGATAAACTTAGTATATTCTCTTTTCCCTTCACATAATACATGCAAGGCATAAAAAGTTGAACTCATGAACTTGATATAAAGATATTTTTGGATCATAGGATATATGATCAGAAATATAGTTTGTAACTTTGATCCTTCTCAATGTATGCTTCTAAGCTGAGTATGAATATCACACCATAGGGTGAAACCCTAATGGTCAAGCATGTTAAGTAATCCCTTCTTATGTAGAAAAAAAATCCTAATATCAAGGATGAAGATAAATCTCCTCTAGTGCTGAAATCATTGTAAGATGTTGATCATAAAACATATTAATGGTGTTAGATTTGAACGATCTGAATATCATGTCCTATAAACAAATTCCTCTTGAACTTTAAAAGTATGAACAAAACATGTACCCTTAGGGGTGATGTAATCCTAAGATATCATAATGTCATGTTATGGCTAAGACATTAAGTGATGCTTCCACATATATGAGGTGAGGTGGACACACCCAAGAAACTCTAAGACCCTAAGCTGACAACTTAGAGTGCATGCAACTATGGTGATCTTAGAATCTAAGCAATGATGATGTATATGAAGTTGAACTCCTAAATAGCCTCTTAAGGATGAGATTAGTTGAATTTCGAGGACGAAATTACAAATAAGGTGGGGTGAATGTGATAACCTAGATTTTGAGTTTTAATAACTAATATATTATTTGAGAGACAAGAATTCTATGTAGAGGACAAATACCAAATTGAGGAATTAGTAATACAATCATGGATCCCTTCACCCAAACTAGGTGATTGGAGATACCATAGAGGACTAGGATGCCTAATTGAATTCAATTGTGAATGAATACCCTTACTTATGGATTAAGTCCGCATGAGACCAATCATTCAATTACTGATCCAGTGAGTAGTGAACTAATTACTTTTGTGGAATTGGGTACTTAGTATGATTAGTTGCACCTAAAAGGTATACAAATGTATCTATAAGGTTGTTTTAAGAATTTATGTACGCGACCAAATAATTGATTTGTGTCTCAAACCTTGATAGAAGAGTCATTTGGAGATTGTTAGCCTATGTCTAAAATTCCAAGTCATTTAGAGATTGCTACAAAAAGATATAGTCAATTGAAACTGAGGAGACTAATGATTATAATGATGTTGAGCTTTGATAAAACGAACGAATAGGGGACTAAGTAAAAGATTATGGTTACTGAATATATTAATCCATGCCCGTGAAATCGAAGTCATGCTGGTTTATTATGTTTTTGCGTGGGCGTGGCTCGAAGCCTAGCTTGGTGGCATGATCTAAGACCTCAACCAGTTGGATTGGACGGCTGGTTCTCATCTGCAACCTCCGACAAAAATGGAGCCAAGCCTGACCGAGCCGCTGTGTTAGAACGTGAGCATATGTAGAGAATAAGATAAACCTTGAATGCTGGAATAGATCCACAATACTCAGAACTACCTAGCGACTCCTCATAGTAATGAGAGTAGATAGTTTCATCTCTCAATTGTCCCACACAACCTCCTCATGTCTCCACCGCGGTAGCAGCATAGGCTGAGAAGCAGAGCAGAGGATATGGAAGGCGTTTTGAGGGA
This sequence comes from Alisma plantago-aquatica, assembly GCA_963693085.1. Classification (NCBI taxonomy): domain Eukaryota; kingdom Viridiplantae; phylum Streptophyta; class Magnoliopsida; order Alismatales; family Alismataceae; genus Alisma; species Alisma plantago-aquatica. The sequence continues at coordinate 597,606,562 of OY856410.1, read as the reverse complement.
AGGATGACAGAGAAGAAGAATTGGACTTCCTCGTCGTTCCTCCAGCCACGACGGCACAAAAATCATCGGGGTGTTTTGGTGGCATCGAGCATCCTTGCACAGTTGGTGTGGACAGAGCTGATCACTGTTGATTGCTCAGAGGAGACCAGTCGCAGCGGAGGATAGACATGGACTCCTCGTCGTGCAAGAAAGCGAGAAGGAGAAGAGCAGTTGTCCCAGGCGGCGCCGACACTGGATCAGGGAGATGACCTAGTTTGGATGCATGAGAAGGAGGAGAAGGAGGGATTCAACAGTCGATTGCTCTCTGGATTCGTCCCTAGGTGACGACGGCTTACGCTCACACCCCTGGGAGTGGGCCGCTTGAATGCAATCACGCAGAAGAAGGAGCCACGAGAGGGAAAGATATGTTGGTGCCGATAGAAGGTCTTGACGAGCTGGAGGAGTGTTCCCCTTTTCCCTGCCGTAGAAGCAGCTAACACTGACGAGAACTAGAGGGCGAGATGGTGTCAATCTTCACCATCTTCCCTGCTCGTGGCGGCGCCCAACCACAGATCTCCCCGCAGATCCGTCCTGCTCGGCGGCGTCGGCGCTCAGCAGAGATACGAGATCTTCTGCTAGATCATGATGGCGTGAGAACGTGAGGAACAAGGAGTCCCAAATCATCAAACCCAGTGCAAGCCGAAAGCCTGGAGCAACGCCCCCTCACGGACATGTGGCATCACATGATTCGCCCATAAGGTAAATCATTTCAGTAAATAGCCAGTTCATAGATAATTCGTAGAAAATAGCATAGTGATTAGAAAAATACAAGCAAGGTATCGCTATTCTCAGAAAAATTAGTAGAACAATATGAAACCATAATATCAGGCTTTTGATGGTTAAATATCTACAATATCATGTAAGATGTGTAATACTTGTTTAATGGATAATAAATAGAAAATGATGACATAAAATTATGGAAAAATGTCAGTAAATCTATAATCATGTTTATAATGCATATAATGTCAGATATGGTCATATTGATGCATGAAAGCATATAATTTGATTAATATGGCTATTTAGGGCTAATAACCTTAAATAAAATGCAATAAATACGTACATGCTAAATAAATGATGAAATTTATAGAATATGTTCATATCAATAACTAGAAGATAATATATAAATCTGAGATCAGTTATATACACGGAATTCATGTTATATGAAGAGCACCCTTAATACATGTGATGTAACCCTAATATGGTTAATGAAAGTGACATAATGTTAAATATGTTCACATAATAATGTGACACATGAGTATATCCAGTTGATGAACTATAATCTAGAACATGACATCAGTAAGATAAATATAAGGCAAGAATACAAGTAATCATGAGGATATCATAATGAGATAGGCAAACCCTAAAATGGATATAAATAGGGTTAATGATGATGAGAACCTGATGATAGCATATGATCTTATCTTGATCAGGTGTTGACCAGTTTGTCTAGATGATCAAAGATATTTATGAATCTCTGAACTTAGGTACGTGGGATTTATTAAGTATAAGACTAGTTTTCTGGTTGCATATGATATGTAATATCTTGAATGCTCGTATTTAGATATGATTGCTTGGTTGAACCAGTATGAGTTATAATTTGCCAAATCTAATAGATCATAAATGAGTATGATGGGTTGTAGCTACTAGAGCACATATCCTGGTGTGGATGTATGTTGCCTAACATGGATGTATGATTCCTTGGTCCATGTTAGATGTATGATGATACTATATTTCCCACACTAGATGTAAGTCAAGTGCAAGTATGTGTAGTACAACCGCATCAAAGTGAATGCAATAAAAGGAATGTTTACCTGATTATCGCTTTAAACAACGTTTTCTTTTAATCTGTCTTTCTAAAGTTATTTCAATTATACAAACATATTAGTATGTATCTTTCTACCCACGTGCACAACACCTTGTGTGTTGATTCGCTGTTTCAGGTATGTTTTAAGTTCAGAGCTAGCATGGGATCAAAGAACATGATGTGAGCAAGTTGTATAGGTTTACCTATTGTGTTTAGATCATGATTAGCATACATGTTCGTAGATTGTAGAATCTTCATTCAATATGTAATTGTAAATCATTGTGTAATAATTCATGTTGTATAAATATACATGTTGAATGTTGATAATGTCATGGTGTATGCCTATGGTTGTATGTTCATGTATGCATATTATGCTTCCGCATCACTTTCTGATATGATTGGATGATGTTTTCGGATTCTGACATCTCATTCCCAATAGGGTTTGGATAAATCAAAATACGGGGATGTCACAGTTGGTATCAGAGCATGAACAATAGCTACACCTAACAATTGCTCACCATGAAACATAAAAATAAATTGAACCTTTAACTTGAAACCTTAGAAACTTAGTAAGTTGTTATATAGGAATAAGGTTTGACTTAGCCTCTAGGTTAGAACCTAGATGTTCGAGAACTAGGTTTAGATAAGTGTCTGAAACCCTTTCCATATAGAGCTCATATGTATTGGGTAGCTACACTAGTCTACACCATGCTCTCACCATTTCATTAGATTACATGGCACCAGACTATCTACTGTGTGTTGGACACTCGAGTTTGCTGGTTTGATTTTGTTTCCCAATCGGCTCGCACCTCAATAGTTTTCTCTGACGCCTTCTTTCTCAGAGAAAAACTATATAATATTTTATTAGATATATGTAAATATAAAAATGTGTCCCTCACACAGGAGAGTAGTGGGTGTTCATGCAATCTAAGTGAAAGGGAGTGACATTAGTCTAGAAGAGAGAATAGATCTAGATTAGAAGTCTAGAGCCTCATAAGATTATGTGATAGATAGATAGACAAAAGAAAGATGAAGGAAATAAGCATATAGAATCGTATCTAACTTTGAACTATGATGGTATAAGTTTCCTTATTAAGATTTGATTTGTATATGAGTTGAATCCACTCTTAGAGGATCTATGATAAGTTGTAATGATGAAAGTACATTCCCTTTTCCTACTTAAGATAAGATAAGTTATGATAGAGATGAGTGTGCATAAGCCTCAAGCTCATATACAAGGAGGACGTCTAGTGGTAGGATGAGATATGTGGTGAACTCTAGAGAGAGTAAGACCCACAGGGAGAAGGTCATAGGACCTAGCCTCTAATATATGAGATATGTGTAAAAAAAGTATCCTACACTAGATAACTCTTGAGTGCTGAGTTTAGTCCTTATGCATGATTCTAATCTATATGTGAGAATTGGGTAAAAGAAAAGGATGGGTAGATGACCCATATGATAAAGTCAATCCTTTTGGCTGAGTTAGGTCCTAGCTAGAGTGACATATTTTGTGAATCTCATCATTAGTTGCAAGTGAGGCAATATATGAACTCTAGTTATGAGAGTATGATGCTTTGTGCAAAAGATACTCAAAAATACAATTCTCCCTTCTTCTTCTCTTTCTTAATATATGATGATAGAAACCTCACTTGAGCTATATAGATGATTTATATATGAGGAGTCACTCATATAAGCTTGACCTATTCTATATTTCCCCCCCTATATCATACATGTAGCACCCAAGATTGAAATCATTATAAGTTTGAAAATAAAATATTCTCTTTCCCTTCATATGAAACATGAAAGATATGATGCTGAGATCATGGGATAAACTTAGTATATTCTCTTTTCCCTTCACATAATACATGCAAGGCATAAAAAGTTGAACTCATGAACTTGATATAAAGATATTTTTGGATCATAGGATATATGATCAGAAATATAGTTTGTAACTTTGATCCTTCTCAATGTATGCTTCTAAGCTGAGTATGAATATCACACCATAGGGTGAAACCCTAATGGTCAAGCATGTTAAGTAAGCCCTTCTTATGTAGAAAAAAAAATCCTAATATCAAGGATAAAGATAAATCTCCTCTAGTGCTGAAATCATTGTAAGATGTTGATCATAAAACATATTAATGATGTTAGATTTGAACAATCTGAATATCATGTCCTATAAACGAATTCCTCTTGAACTTTAAAAGTATGAACAAAACATGTACCCTTAGGGGTGATGTAATCCTAAGATATCATAATGTCATGTTATGGCTAAGACATTAAGTGATGCTTCCACATATATGAGGTGGGGTGGACACACCCAAGAAACTCTAAGACCCTAAGCTGACAACTTAGAGTGCATGCAACTATGGTGATCTTAGAACCTAAGCAATGATGATGTATATGAAGTTGAACTCCTAAATAGCCTCTTAAGGATGATATTAGTTGAATTTCAAGGACGAAATTCCAAATAAGGTGGGGTGAATGTGATAACCTAGATTTTGAGTTTTAATAACTAATATATTATTTGAGAGACAAGAATTCTATGTAGAGGACAAATACCAAATTGAGGAATTAGTAATACAATCATGGATCCCTTCACTCAAACTAGGTGATTGGAGATACCATAGAGGACTATGATGCCTAATTGAATTCAATTGTGAATGAATACCCTTACTTATGGATTAAGTCCTCATGAGACCAATCATTCATTTAATGATCCAGTGAGTAGTGAACTAATTACTTTTGAGGATTTGGGTACTTAGTATGATTAGTTGTACCTAAAAGGTATACAAATGTATCTATAAGGTTGTTTCATATGTACGCGACCAAATAATTGATTTGTGTCTCAAACCTTGATAGAAGAGCCATTTGGAGATTGTTAGCCTATTTCTAAAATTCCAAGTCGTTTAGAGATTGTTACTAAAAGTTATAGTCAATTGAAACTGAGGAGACTAATGATTATAATGATGTTGAGCTTTGATAAAACGAACGAATAGGGGACTAAGTAGAAGATTATGGTTATTGAATATATTAATCCATGCCCATGAAATCGAAGTCATGTTGGTTTATTATGTTTTTGCGTGGGCGTGGCTCAAAGCCTAGCTTGGTGGCATGATCTAAGACCTCAACTAGTTGGATCAGACGGCTGGTTCTCATCTGCAACCTCCGATAAAAATGGAGCCAAGCCTGACTGAGTCGCTGCCTTAGAACGTGAGAATATGTAGAGCATAAGATAAACCTTGAATGATGGAATAGATCCACAATACTCGGAACTACCTAGCGACTCCTCATAGTAATGAGAGTAGATAGTTTCATCTCTCAATTGTCCCACACAACCTCCTCATGTCTGCACGGCGGTAGCAACATAGGCTGAGAAGCAGAGCGGAGGAAATGGAAGGTGTTTTGAGGGTAGGATGACATAGAAGAAGAATTGGACTTCCTCGTCGTTCCTCCAACCACGACGACACAACCATCATCGGGGTGTTTTGGTGGCGTCGAGCATCCTTGCACAGTTGGTGTGGACAAAGTTGATCATCGCTGATTGCTCGGAGGAGACCAGTCGCAGCGGAGGATAGACATGGACTATGTGTCGTGCAAGAAAGCGAGAAGGAGAAGAGCAGTTGTCCAAGGCGGCGCCGACACTGGATTGGGGAGATGACCTAGTTTGGATGCATGAGAAGGAGGAGAAGGAGGGATTCAGTAGTTGATTGCTCTCCGGATTCATCCCTAGGCGACGACGACTTATTCTCACAGCCCTGGGAGTGGGCCGCTTGAATGCAATCATGCAGAAGGAGGAGCCACGAGAGGGAAAGATATGTTGGTGCCGGTAGAAGGTCTTGACGAGCCGGAGGAGTGTCCCCCTTTTCCCTGCCGTAGAAGCAGCTAACACTGATGAGAACTGGAGGGCGAGACGGTGTCAATCTTCACCGTCTTCCCTTCTCGTGGCAGTGCCCAACCACAGAGCTCCCCGCAGATCCGTCCTGCTCGGCGGCGTCGACGCTCAGCAGAGATGTGAGATCTTCCGCTAGATCGTGATGGCGTGAGAACGTGAGGAACATGGAGTCCCGAATCATCAAACCCAGTGCAAGCCAAAAGCCTGGAGCAACGCCCCCTCACGGACATGTGGCATCACATGATTCACCCATAAGGTAAATCATTTCAGTAAATAGCCAGTTCATAGATAATTTGTAGAAAATAGCATAGTGATTAGAAAAATACAAACAAGGTATCGTTATTCTCCGAAAAATTAGTAGAACAATATGAAACCATAATATCATGCTTTTGATGGTTAAATATCTGCAATATCATGTAAGATGTGTAATACTTATTTAATGGATAATAAATAGCAAATGATGACATAAAGTTATGGGAAAATGCCAATAAATCTATAATCATGTTTATAACGCTCAATAAATGATGAAATTTATAGAATACGTTCATATCAGTAACTGGAAGATAATATATAAATATGAGATCAGTTATATATATGAAATTCATGTTATATGAAGAGCACCCTTAATACATGTGATGTAACCCTAATATGGTTAATGAAAGTGATATAATGTTAAATATGTTCACATAATAATGTGACACATGAGTATATCCAGTTTATGAACTATAATCTAGAACAGGACATCAATAAGATAAATATAAGGCAAGAATACAAGTAATCATGAGGATATCATAATGAGATAGGCAAACCCTAAAATGGATATAAATAGGGTTAATGATGATGAGAACCTGATGATAGCATATGATCTTGTCTTGATCAGGTGCTGACCAATTTGTCTAGATGATCAAAGATATTTATGAATATCTAAACTCAAGTACGTGGGATTTATTAAGTATAAGACTAGTTTTCTGGTTGCATATGATATATAATATCTTGAATGCTCGTATTTGGATATGATTGCTTGGTTGAACTAGTATGAGTTATACTTCGCCAAATCTAATAGATCATAAATGAGTATGATGGGTTGTAGCTACTAGAGCACATAGCCTGGTGTGGATGTATGTTGCCTAACATGGATGTATGATTCCTTGGTCCATGTTAGATGTATGATGATACTATATTTCCCACATTAGATGTAAGTCAAGTGCAAGTATGTGTAGTACAACACCTTGTGTGTTGATTCGCTGTTTCACATATGTTTTAGGTTCAGAGCTAGCATGGGATCAAAGAACATGATGTGAGCAAGTTGTATAGGTTTACCTATTGTGTTTAGATCCTGATTAGCATACATGTTCGTAGATTTTAGAATCTTCATTCAATATGTAATTGTAAATCATTGTGTAATAATTCATGTTGTATAAATATACATGTTGAATGTTGATAATGTCATGGTGTATGCCTATGGTTGTATGTTCATGTATGTGTATTATGCTTCCACATCGCTTTCTGATATGATTGGATGATGTTTTCGGATTCTAACATCTCATTCCCAATAGGGTTTGGAGAAATCAAAATCCGGGGATGTCACAACTACTATAGGAAATATGAACTACAGTAGGTGTCAACAACATAGATGAATATGCAAAAACTAAACAACATGGTCATATGACATGGCTTCTTCTCTTCATCTTCTCTCCTCCATCTTATCTCTTCCATCTACTCGTCTTACTCTATTCTCCTTCTCACACAAATTACAAAAAGGATCATGGGAGTGGTTGTGGTGGAAAGTCATAAAACCTAGTAGAGGAATGTATATGTAAAGGACAAAATAGAAATAAAGCACTACTGGTATAAAGGCACGGTAGGAATAACAAAGGAAAAATAAATTCATAGGAATATAGGCATTGTGTAATACATAGCATCTATAATCCAAACAAAGGCACTAATCCATGTGAGTTAGGAGAACATCACAGACAAAAAGAATGATATTATGGTGCTCGTCTCTTGTTTTTTTGGTTGGTGCTTTATAAACTAGCACGCGATCTTTTGTTTCAAATATGCAGATGAGTAACCGATAATATGTGTCAATGTGATACATGGTTTGATTAAATAGATTTGGTTAGAAAAACAAATGGATCTTTGTGAGGCGGGGATGTAGGGGAAGATCCCCCTGGTATGGATCAGGTAAAATGAGATCCAAAAAGGGATCCAAATAACAATAAGTGAAATGTGCATTGGGGCAATCACAAAAGATCAAATCAGAATGGCTTTGTTGATGATGTATTTGAGGAAATGAGATTTTCCTTGATGTAATTCCTCTTTATATAGTCATCTCCAGTCCAAAATTCGCCCCGACTTAGCACAACAAAAAATGGTTCTAATATGGGGGGTGAATACCCCTCTAAGTGTAGATAGATGGAGGTCTGAAAACCCACAAAAAGAAATGAAGCTTTTCCCTTAAACAAATCAACACAATATAAAAGGTGAGTCGATAATCCTTCTACAGTTGCTTGGATTTTGATGATCTGGGTTCACCATGCATGTTTATCATCCACAAATGACAACATGTCAAGGAAGATGTTGAGGGATGATGAGAAGCCACCGAGTCTATTGACGTTGTGGAGGAGACTTATGACTATAGCCTCTTCATAATCAGTGCTAACAATGAGGCATTCAAGCATCTGGGACATACACGACCTTCAGTGCCAAGATGGACATAGGTGAGCTCCCTTATAATCCTCTCAGCTTTGAAGTCATTGGCAGATTTGACAGGACATGTGTCATACTCAGATGAATTCCTAAAAAGATATTGGTATACGGGCAATGTTCGGAGGTAAATTTCAAGATGCCAAGACTTATAGGTGGTAGTTTAATGATTAAATCGAGTATATTAGATTTTTTGATTAGTTAGTAGAAAAAGTGTACGTGCAATCATGTGTTATGGCATAGAAGTACTTTTACCAATATATAATAGATGATCAATATAATAGATCTTGAGAAGGACTTGGGGAAATTGACAACTAGATCTGGCTTGGGGTGGGGAAGACGATGGTTATGGCTAAGAAGACAAGCGTCGACACTATGAACTTTTATAAAATAAGAAGATAGGAGGCAAACATGGAGTCCCAGATGATGTCTAGTGGGTTATCAAGTCAAGAAGAGGTGATGGTCTTATGAGGGCTAAGGTTGTCTCTTTTTCTCCCTAGGTTTGGGATCAATGAATCGATACCATGTGGGAAATAAGGTGGAGGTTGATGAGATAATTCTTATTGATAGACATAAAACTCCTCTCTCTATATGGAGAGAAGGTAGGTACACATAAGTAAATTGAACCATGTTGTGCCAAGACAATTAGGCCCATATTACAAATATGCGGGCCTCCTAGTGGGAGGTCCACAATGCCAAAAGCGAGAGAACCCACCCCTCTCTTTCCTTTTTGCACCCCATGTCGCCACACGGGAGGGACATGGGGACGTAAAAAAGGGTATCCTATCAACTTGTACTGACCTAGGATAATAAGCTCATTAGCTTGGTCTTACTTCACCGTCGAGAAAAAGAATTTTCTTCATTATTAAATTATTAAAATGAAAATTAAATTAATAAATTATTTTCAAATAAAATAAATAAGATATTTTCTAAAAATTTACATAATAACATACTCTAACTAACACATGTGACCCTTACAACTAAATAGAAGTGAGTGGAAGAAGATATATTCTATTGTAGGGGCAGTTAGAAATTTATTGAGAGGTGGTCAAAACTCAAACTAGATATTGAGCACCCCATGGTTTTCAAAGTAACATTCATGAACCTTTGTCTTTAGTTTTGATGTAGAACTCAATTGTACTAAATGCTTTTCTTAACACCTATAAGGAAACTATGTTGTGTATGTAGTATTTATCATGTAAACCTTGAAGATGTTGTAAACTCCTACTCAAAGGGTTGAACCATATAGGATTTTTATGTACACTATGTAAAAGGGGAATGATATGATGTCCTCCTCATGCACATACATTATTTCACTATCAATGGAAGTACAACTATTGTACATATATCGTGATCTAAACTATAGTTGATTTCTATCAAAATAGTTTATGGATTGATAAGTTATTTGATAGATATGTAATTTGATAGCATATGTATGCATATTAATTGTCATTTCCCCCTATACATTAGCTACATATTAAATTGTAGTAAATGTTATTTCCCTTTCACATTAACTACTGATACAATTGTAATAATACAGTTGGCTACAATTACAACTCTATGTGCATATATAAATCAATTTTAAACAAAATCTATGCCTACATATGTAGCAAACCACTCCCTTAATATCCATAAATGATGATTACATAGGAAAGGGTGGTTTTCTCATATTTTCATGACCAGATTCACATGAATAAACCAATAACAGTTACCATTTCAATAAAAACATATGCTTGAAGTTTTTATGGGAAAGAAACCTCCCAAAGGAGTTACAATATGAGAACTAAATCAAGAAAGTAAACCAAATATCTTGTAACTAATAACTAAAAATGAAAGACTATCTAAATACTCTTATGGTTTTAGACTCCATCATCATATGATTTAGCCACAAGTTTCCCTTATATTGGATTATGGGTTTAATTCAAAATCTCAATAACCAACCATCAACATATTTCTAACCACAACAAGGCACATATCAGTAAAGTACGTGGTAAGAATATATCACTAAATTGAAAATATTAGATCAAAATTTTAGTCCATTATTTTAGAATTTGAATTGGTGAACCATCATCTTTTCATAGACCGACATAATTGTCCTTGTCTGTTTTCCTAGTGATTCTTTGTATTATACTGGATTTTGTTCATCTTCACAGAGATTATTTCTCATATTTTTGGGGTGGATTTCTCCTTAAAGCAGGGAGTAGGTTTCTTCCTAAAACAACATTTTAAGATTGGATCTGGGTCCAAATATCATACTAGTTTATCTTATATTCATAAGTTCTGACAATTTCAAGAACTAAATGAATTAGTCATATTTTCATAATAAGCAAAACTTATAAGAGTTAGGAAATTAGGGAACAACTAAGAGTAGATAACCATAGATAACTCACATACCTTGATATGAAGCAAAGTTACCCCTACTCAATATCCAACAAACAATTCAACCCGCATGAACAATAATGACTAAGTAAAGTGTTACAAAACTATTCATAAACCATAGCTTGGGTTTGGGGAGTTAGAAATGGTTTTAAGTCCATGGTTGGGTAGATCTATAAGTTGAGATACAATTTAAGGGTTTTTATGATTTAAATCCATCTTTTGAAAGAAAAAAAATCCTAAGAAGTCATGTTTTCACATTCGAAGTATGTTCATACATGTTGACTCATCAATGTTTGTCTCAAGATATAAATAGGGATTGTCATTATCATCAAATATACTCTTTTTGTGGGGTAAGGTAAAATAGTACTTCATCTAAAAAATGGTACAAAAAGTATAGGGCGTCAAAGTCCCATATACTATACATGTGGGTAAAGCAAAATCCCACCAAGGTAAACACATGTATCCTAGACACGGGGTAAGCTACAAAATCCCAATGTTTAAGGACCATAGTATCGATACCCAAGATTAGCTTAGGTTTAGCTTTAACTATTCTATATCAGTGTTATGTATAATCTTATCAAACACAACCAAGATATCATTGGGGGCCTACCATGTAGCCTCCCATTCCTCTCATCCCAGATATTAAAGCACATGGATGTTAGGCAAATTCTCGCCAAGTTCTTCAGTTTATTCCTCTTGGTTTGAAGGTGCATTCGGTGGATACACTCTGAGTGCAGGGGCGGGGACCCATCATTCCAACCCATTTTGAGTGATATTCTGGACCAGAGGTAATAAATGATTGTGTAGTTGAGGAATAAATGATCATGTGTCTCCTCCTCATTGCATAGAAGGCAGGTGGGAGAGACATTCATTCCCCATCTTCTGAGTCTGTGCGAGAGCTCCATTTAGGCACATGAGATTTGAGCTAGAGAAAATGGTGGCAAGGGACTTCCTGATTCTATATGGAGATAGTCTAAGGGTTCACCTCCACATTGTAGATGACCCAAGTATTACTTTCAAGGTTGTATCACTACTGCACCTCAGCCCATGTGTGAACCATCCTCCTCCAAGTCTTGGAGCACATTTTCCTAGGTTCTTGGCAGATTAGACTGGTACCATATCTGTCCTCCATCCACTCTGTCCAAGGTGAATTCTTGCAGTGAAGGAATCAACCAATCCTCCTTACGATAGATGCCTTTGCCAAATCATCAGGGTCATGTAGGTTTAGACCTCCCTCTGAGTAAATTCGTGCCATGGACTCCCAAGCTACATTATGGTTCCTATCCACCCAAAGAAAACCTGCCATAATAGAGTGTATCTGGCCAATAATGAAGGGTGGAAACTCAGTCTGTCCACACCAAAATCATACTTTGTTGGTCAGTACAGACCTTACCAGTACCGCCCAACCGGCCAAGGAGGGTCTGATGCCTACCCATCCATTGGCGGTTTCTCTGATCTTGTCAAGACATTGAGAAAAGTCTGATCCTTTGCTTCTTCCTCCAGATATCATAATGCCTAGATATATTGTAGGAAAGGACCCCTCTTCCAGAACAATATGCCCAAAGATACTCTTCTATAACTAGGTTAGGCATTATGACATAGTATAAGATTTAATCCATAGTAATAATATTAATCTGCCTCATCTATTTATCATAGAATCTTCATTTAAGGAGGGCACCCATAAATGATTTTGAACTAGAGGTAGAATCATATTGCAAAAACATTTTATTGGATTCTACTCATTTTCTCGAATAAAGAGGTATATATTTTTACTATGATTGGACATTCCTAGTATTTTCTATGATTTTTGAATGATTTACCTTGATCTAATCAATATTGGTTGTTCTTCCTCGATCCAACAATTGAGTATGCAACACATGTCATCCATGGTATGTGATCCGGAAGAGAGTTGGCCTCTCAGCCTTAGCTGGTCCGACTAGATGTCCTTTGGGCTTGGCAAGCATGGGCCCACCCACTAACCGTCCCTCACACACTAGAGGCTGGGATGCAATCCTCATGCTAGTTTGGGGTGGTCTTTTTTACTCTCTTGTTATAGCCCATGACAAGGTGATGCTCCTCAGTGTAGTCTTGTTGTGTGCCTTCTTTCATTCAGGAACCACACACATCACATGTTTCCACATTTCTTGCCTCTAGAGAGCTTAGTCAACATGGTCCCATCCCAAACCAATGTTGCTCTGGTGACTCGGAGAACCTCAAGCACACACAATATTAGCTTGTCTGCTCAAAATCCTCAAGATTCATTAGATGAGACTTGTAGTTGAGAGGGCTACCACCATCTGTTTGTAATGATGCAAGAGAGAGCATTCCATCTTCCACACCCCAGACACCAATTAAGATCATAAAAGGTCATTCCCCATGTCATTGACATCAAGGGTGGTTGTAGAGATTAAATGTGATGTATGGGAAGGCCCTTGTCTCTCCCCCACTCTTTGGTCATTGTATGTGAAAAATGACAATAAGTGTGTGGGGGAAGAGAGGGGTTGATGATGATATATATAAAAGCATTTCTTGTGCTTTAGGAGCCAAAAGGGGGCTAAGCTTATTTCAAGAGAATTACTCTAATCTCCAATCATGTTAGAACATGATTGATTTGGAGGCAAGAGGAGAGATTTAAGGTGTTGTTGTCCTCTTATTTCCATGTATCTCTAGAGGTAAGAGATGAAGTAAAAATTATAAGATCCACATGTAGGGGTCCAAGAAATACCCACACATTAATGGACGTGCCCCCTAGTCTAACCAAGACCTAGGTGACATAAATGCCACACTAGATTGATTTAATCATTTACCTAGATCCAAAACAAGAAACTTTATCTAAACACTTCCTATCTTCTAAGATATATAACTCCCAAACTAAAAAGATAAAAGATACATAATTTCAAATTTCTTTAAAAACCAACCAATCTACTATTTGACCAAATTCCAACCCAAAAAAGAAATGTGTTACACCCCGATCTCACAATTACCATTAATCATGAGATTAGGGCATAAATTGAGGATTTAACGTAATACTAAGATCACCCTTAACTTTTTGTTCTTTTTTAAACTCTTTGTTTTCTCGCATTGAACCACATAAACTAACTTTACAAGGGAATTTAAACATTGATTTCTTTAATATGATCTCAACATAAATGATACACATCCATACATTCATTCTCTAGTACATACGACATGATAATCATATGCATTCTCTCTTATTAAGGAAACAAAGATACAAAACATTACTTACAACACTCTCACATATATACTAGGACCTAGAGTGACAAGGACTGACTGAACTTAACTATACTTAGACTTAACTCTTGTGGCAGATCTACTCTGATGCAATGATATCTTCAATTCCACGTGATTTCCCTAAAAATTGTGAGTAGAGGGGTGAGCCTACTCGCTCAATGAATGAGTACTTCAAAGAAATAGTCTAAAGCACTAATATAATTACAGATATACTTTTGAGCAACTGATAACAATTATAACAGCAGTAAGCTTTAAAGAGATTGATCATTGACAATCATAAATATGGCAGGATACTCTAGATATCAACAATAGTAAATCAATATATGAGCATGCTTGTTTAATTTCAATGAGAACTAATAATTCAAAAACATATAAAGAATAATTGCTGGGAAATTTTACTCGAATCTTTCTTGCCTTTCTTACTTATAATAAACTCTTTAAACCTATATGAACATATTTTAGCTTATGCCTTGATCATATGTAGTGTACTCTACATATGAAGACTTGTAGCAAACTAAGATCTCCCCATACAAGACTTAGCTGACACACCCGAGAATGTGAATACTGACTATGTCGCTGGTCTGTAATAAGAAAATGGCTCTCTGGCCTCAGCACACCTATTATGTCGTAAAAACTGGACTCCTCTAACCTGAGCACACAGGCGGAGAGTCAAGCCACCTATTGGCTTTTCTGTACTCTAGTACCACCAGGACCTCTGGTTGATGTTGGACACTACATGTTATATATTAAGGAGACTTCCACTAGGGCTTTATCCCCCATACCACCTGTTAGTATGTTCCAACCCCCGTATGTTGGACACTGCCAGGGTTAGGTCATTTCATCCCTACGACACAGACCTCTCATAGGGAATCTACAGTGTTCAAGGCTCTTATGTCTATTATTTTATTTTTCTTAGAAAGCTCTTACTATATTGTATCTTTTCCCTTACTTATACTTGACTCTGGTATCTCTATGGTACCGTGTCTATTTATTTGAAGTTTATAACACAACATGTATATCATCCTTAACTTGGCAAAGCAGTATATTCAAACACTATAATATACTGAGAAATCAACATACTATACATGCAGGCGGACTGAAATACTTAAATAAATAATGCGTGTCCATTTGGCACTTATACACTAGAATCATGCAATTAAACATCTTAATATACTGATAAGAGCTAATTACTTGGCATACGAGTAATCATTATTTGCACCCATAAATTATTTGCACTTTCTTGGAAAATGTGCACATCGACCCAAATCCTGGGTTGTGCATCTCATACTGAGAACATGGTAATCAAAATGCTTAATTCATTGAACACCCTATCCTTAGGGTTTCATTTACCTCATTCACTTAGTCAATTATTAAATTATATATAATTTTCTTATGAAAACAAGTCTTATATACGTAGAATTCAATTTACCAAATTTCTAGATCTTATAGATATTAATATGTAGAAGTTGTACTAAAAGGTCCACACATCAATTTGTATGAGTCATAGCAAGTCACTTCCCCTCTCACTTTCACCAATGAAGGTTGATTTTTTTAGTCTCGTCCAATAAACGAGACATGTTTATGTTAATTCAAAATCAAATGAGTCTTGATAACCATCTTTATGGAGTATGAAAATGTGTTTCTCATTTATGTTCCCTAGACAACAATGCCATGGGCAAGTTTTATTTGACTCATCAAGTTATAACTTCTTGGTATTTATGTTATATACACTTGTCTTAAGATCTAATAAATAATGACCATAAGACATTGGGGTGTTTTCATAAAATACCTCATCCCATGGAGTAGAAATATGGATATATTATTAGAAATTAGAAACTATTCTTCTCAAAATAGGATATACAAATAATGTTTCTATTTATGGAAAGTACATGGAGTTCTCCAACTCTATTACAAACCCACAAGGTAGTGATGAACTATAGGTTCTTACATTGGTGGCATCAATATTTCTCCATTAACAACTCGTAGTTCCACCTCTTCCTTAAATAAGGGTTTACTTCTTTTCAGATCATGCATATTAGAGAATATGTGAGATCCACATCTAATAGTCGATATCAAATACAAAGAAGTAGATACATTTATCTCTATCACCTATATACCTATGATGGAGATATTGATCCCCTCCTTCTTCTTTGATTCCTCAAGGTAAAAAGCAAAATTTATTTTCCACAAGTCCAACCTAGTGACATTGGTGACAATTTCCTTCCTTGCATACTCCTTTATCTTCAAGTGTAGAAGACTTGGACTTTTGGCTAGTGTTAAATTTGTCTTATCTTTTCCCTTGCCCTTTCACTTGCCCTTTCCTTTGCCAACCATAAACACATAATTTGTCTTGTCTTTCTTCATATGAGTCTCACCAGTTCTCAACATGCCAAGAAAATCTGACAATAGTTGAACAAAATTATTCATGTTATAGTTCATGACAATATGTCTGTAACATTTTGGTAATGATTGTAATATTACATTAGTGGCCAATTCTTGGCCTAAGGGGAATCTTAGTTTCTATAGGGTTTCCACATCCAATAAAATTGAGTACACGTTTCCTATCTAGATTGCCCTCAGTCATGCTGCACTTGAACATGGACTTATAAACATCACACCTCTCTTGCCTTCCTTGTTCTTGAAAGATAATCCTAAGATGTGTGGAAATTTCCAAAACTTCAATGTTTTCATGTTGCTTCTATAGCTGATGATTCATGGTGTGAGACCATGAAAAAGGATTAACTCTAACACTCCTCAATCTTGCTTTATTTTTATATCTATGCTTGATTATGATTTCATACCAATTTATTGAGAGATGTCTCTAATTTGGTTTAATTTACACTTTGATTTTCTAAATTCATGTTTCCTTACAAGTTGTGGATTTAATTATAAATTCAATGTAGTATGACAACCTAATTGCAAATTATGCGTAAAGTATCTAAACTTGTGTTTGCCTTAATACTCATACTTTTTTTTATCCTTGATATCAATTGGTTAAGAAATGTCTGTTATATGACTCCAATTGTACCTTGTTTGCCTTGATTTGTAATTTCATGTATAATTGTGGCCTAATATGCAATTTCACCCTAATCAAGGACCTCATTGTAAAATTGAGTATATGGTCTTGAAGTACATTCTTTTCTTCGTAATAATACTCAAATTGATGATCTTTGGACGGTTTTGTATGGGTTTTCATCCTAGGGTTTCAACCCCAAATATTGTCTAGTGGTGGTTGATGAGGACCACTGGAACTCTCAACCAAATTAGAGTCGTGGTCCTCTCAAGTAATGGATTTCATACACCTTTTAATCTATGAAAATCCTAGACTCATCAATTGATAAGATTCTTGTACTCAACAACTAGTGAGAAGGCATGCTTGACAACCACTGATGTTTCTAGGTTATCAATTATGGAGCTTATAATTACTCAAACCAATAGAATTTTTAACCTATAGAATGCTAGACTAGAACAATTGTATAGGGAGATGAAAAATGTTTCCCAAACAAATAAAAATACTAGAATGACTAATGCAAGGGCTAATTTGATAATGAAAGCCCTACATTGACCAATGATAATTATACACACTAGTTATGGGAAGTTTTGACATTTGCACCCACTCTAAACCTCTACCTGTAACATCCCAAGTTTTCAAGAATAATTTAAGCCTTAGAATGCGGTATTTATTAAACAAAAATAGTTGAGGGTCTTAATGCAAAAAGGCCATGAAATGAAATTTCTTAGAGGATAATAAAGTGAGAATAATAAAATAAGACCCAAAATACTATATGTCTTCTATATGTACATTATGTGTTGCAATTAATTCAAAAGTATGTAACATTATGTTCCTTTTCCTTTTTCTTTATCCTATTCTTGAAATTGTTCAAACTAAGTAAAAGAGAGACATAAAAGGAGTACAATACAAAAATACGGGATACATTAACTTGGACAAGAAGTTTCCATTTTTATAATTCTGAACATAAGAAGAAAATATCATCAACCTCTTTCTCTGTCCTCCTTCTTGGGTTACAAAAGGGAATGGTAACTATCCTCATGCACTAATGATGAATATATGTGATAATTTACTCACCAATGAATGTACTTTCCAATTACCTAACCAATTTATTTATTAAAATAAGTGAAATGACCTAAATGGAAACTATTGCACAAACTTGTGCTCAATTATCAAATCAAGGTATTCAAGTTCAAAATTGTTAGTATAGACTTTTCCTATGGATAGTTTTAGTGAAGTGAGAGATACTCATGGAATTTTTTTAATATAATACAATAATATGAAGAAAATAGACTTTCCTTCAAATTGTGTGTTTTGAGTATTAAAGTCTCCAAAATGCAAAATTAACTTCAAAAGATTATTTAGGTCCTTATAGTCTACCTACCAAATTTCGTTTTAGTTGGACTTTATTTACTCATCTAATTCAAAAGGAAAGGAAAAGGAATTGAAAGCATATCACTTTGCTCGGATATGCATTAAATGCATCGATTCAACTATAGTCTGACAATTTATTGTTGTCACATCCTAAATTTACTCCCCTTCTTACACGTACACGTCGCCATCCTTTCCATCGAGATTTGATGACATCATCATCCTACCTCATGATTTAATTGTAGATCTAAACCTGACCAATTAGTTTCCTTCCTCTATCCTGCTCTCTCTCTCGTTTCTTGTCTTTACATGTGATTCTTTTGCCACCATCTTCGTCTCTCCCTCCCAGTATTAATGAGCAATCACTCACTACCTCTCTCCCTCCATATAAGAAGTACCCAATTTAGGGCTTCACTTCTCCGTGATAAGGACACAACCTCCACTCTGAAGCCTTGCCTACTCTTTCTATGCACCCTAAAGCATCGCAATCCCTCTTTGGTTCCTCCACCACCTTCAATTAGATTCTCAAAGGACTGAGCCTTCCCTGCCTACTCGTGCTCCTCTTTTTAGTGATCTCCACCATGCCACACCCCCAGTGCACCTTCAGGTGAAATTTAGATCGATGTACACGTCCCTATATTCCCAAGTTTCTCTTCCCTTTGTCCATTTACCTTGTAGCCACCCCAATCACCGTGTCCTACAACATGTGTTTTGGGTCTTCACTAGTGCTAGTTGCCATGGAATTTCAGAGCACCCACAACAACTAAAATGGATTGAATGGCTTTGACTTGCTTCAAGGAGTGATTTTCAATTGTCAGTTGGTCTTATTCTAGTCTTTCTCTTTTGTTTTGGACCTTCAACCATCCTCCCCTATTTTGCTCCATTCTCCGGCAAGCTGATGATTCCTGGCCTCTTTTTCTCCTAGTATTGGCTCCCTATTCTCCGGCAAGCTGTGTGGAGATGTTTCTCTCACCTTTGTGCATTTTTCATAGGGTTTTCATCGGGTTGAGTACTCTAGTTTCTCCTTGCCATCCCTAGAGCAAATCTTGCACTCTAGTGCATCTCCTGACCTCTGATGAGGATCGTTGACCTTGGATTGAATTGAGGAGCCTGATACAAGCCTTGTTCCTTTGGTTGCAGTCATGGTGCTTACGTGATTTAATTTGGAGAGCTTCTGTCGAGGAGGACTCTTACCATGGATCAAACAGGAAGAAACCAGGTCTCAAAAAGAACTAGATACCCCAAAAATATCAATCAAGTGATTAATATCACATTGGAAATTTTGGGCTTTCTACTTTTGCTTTTGCTTTTCTACACGACAAGATCCTATTAGGCCACACTAGGAATGGGCCCGAACCAGTTGTGCGGCGAGTTGGATTTCATCGCCCACGTGGGTTTTTGATGATTTTTGATTGGATTATTTTTTGAAAATTCATAACAAATCACTGGATTATCAGAAAAATAGGCAAAAAATATTGGAAAAGATTTTCAATTTTCTCTCTATTAGAGTTGTTTTAAGAGTCTATTTCCCTTTGTACAAACCCTAGTTTACTAAGGATCTAGAATTAGGGTTAAAAAGGTGATGAGTGAAATACAAAATGTCATAATCCATGTTATGAACATGATATTTAGGGTTCAACGAACCCTATGAATGTGACCGGGGTGTCTTCAACCTAAGAAGAGCATATGTGCCTTCTCTATGTGAAAGGTAAGTGTTCCATGCCCATGAGTATTCATATTTTAACCTTAGTATATTTATATGTTTCTTAATAAGACTTTCATGATCTATGCGGTTCAATGTTCTAAGATTTTTATGTTAAGGTATGCAAGCAAGATTTTCCCCAACATTCTATGATTATGTAAGTTCATATGCCCAAAATCTCAAATAGAGATATGTTTCTCAAAATGGTTTGGCTTCATGGACTACGTCCATGAGAAAATTAAAGAATCATGTTCCTACAAGATTTCATAGCAATGATTTAAAGTAATGAATAAGATTTCAAGATAAGATATGCAAGTAATATAGTCATACTTAGTTGATGAGTTGGGAAAACTTTGTACTAAGATTTTAAGTACAAATATGCAATTATAATTTCTCATATTTATAGATATACCATATATTAAAATTCCAAGTAGAAACATGCTATTAATATTTCTTATATAAGTAGATATCTAAGAACTTAGAATATATTTAGATTTCTTAGAATGATTAAGATCCAAGATTTAAGTAAAATACCATAACTTAAGTTTGAGTATCTCAAGACATGACTAATTTTCCTAGATGAAGATTATATTGATATTAGAATGTATTGTAATCGAGTTCATAATGATATTATAAGATTATGATGCATTAAGTTATGATTAAGTTACAGGATAAAATTTTATAAGATTCGTATTTTAAGATTTATGATTTAAGCTCATATGAATACATTAAGATCAAATTTAAAGATTTTATAGAGATTGATTTATCTTGTCAAAATCCATGTTTTAGATATTTGATACTTAAGTGACTTTCATTTTGTATTTATTTATATATATAGTTGAATTTATTTTCTTAAGTCTTTAAACTCAAATATCATAAAACTAATATTCAAAATAAATTTAGATTTTAAATTAGAGTTTTGTATTAGGAGTATCTAGATAATAAGAATATCATATTTACATTGAAGTTAGGTTACTCATTGTGTGAATAGCTAGATATTGAATAAAGATATAGGATAAGGGTTTTAGACCCAATCTCAATTATGAAGTAATTGGGATTCATATTCACATTCAGATGTAGATTCAGTTGATATTAGAGCAGAGATTCAAATTTAGAATTAAGTAATTTTAGTACTCAATATTAAGTTTCAGTATAAGATAAGCTCAGTTTCAGAATTTAGTTAGATTATACTTAAGATAATTAATTTAGAACCTGCACTTAATGAATTATATGATGAGTGCTCATTCAGTAGTCCTGGGACGATTTAGAGGCACGTGTTGCAAATTTGTAGGAATGTTTACTCTAATTTAGAGGTACTTCAGTACCAATTCAGAGTCACCTCAGTGACATTTAGAGGCATGTAGTGCCAATTCAGAGGTACCTTGGTACCAATTCAGGGTGTAGATATGCCAATTCAGGAGGGTATAATTATGGCTATAATCAAATAAAAGTCATAAGTAAAATATACCTTATATTAGAGCACGCCCATAATATCATCCATGAGTATGATGAGAGAAATTTGGATATGACATTTGTGACCCAGACACTTGGTGTAGGTCTTGAGACCCAGGTACTGGAGTATAGATTTCCAGAGAAAGATAAAGTAGAAAGATAAGAAGTAAGTCAAAGAAATAAAAGATAACATGTTTTAGATTTTATTCAAAGCTTGATGTTAGTTTCACGTCTATAATGTCCAAGCATATTTTGTAGCATTTCAGTTCGTTAGTAATGTATATTTTGGAATACTCAAGCCACTAAATCTAATGACCATTTTTCCCAATGCATGGTTGGGCATACGATGTCTGCATGATTTGGAGAAATTGTTGATCAAAATAACAAGAAAAGGACTAGAAGATTTCCAAGTTGAGCTTGTTGGGTGCCATTTTCCAAGACGATCTAGAGTTTATATTATGTTTGGTTATTTTACCAAATAGATTAGATTTTTATGGATGAACATGATGTAGTTTTCTTTTGACAAGAACTATGTATGAATCTGATTTCAATCAATGAAAAGTGTTTCATTTATTGAAATTGCAAAGATTAGCGTTTTGTTACACCCCCGTGAGTATTATTTCTTCTTCTTAGTGACATTTGTATGTTGAAAAAAATCGGGTGTTATGGTATCAGAGCAATTTGGTAAATGGCCACTAGGAGGATATGATCTGATAGTCACCCTAGAATGAGAAATATGAGATTAGGGTCTAGGGATAGGTTCCCAAAGAAGTATACCATGACGTATAATGACTAAAAGTTTTCACCTTCAAAGTGATAGAGATGTCAGAGATAGTTGTAAACCTAGTTTAGATCTCGAGTATCAACCTAACCCTAGCTAATGAGATGGGCTCTCCATTCTCAATGGTTATGGCCAGACACTTGAGAATTGAAGAGGGATGGCATAAGCATTAGACTTTGATGCATCTGTCCTTTCTTACTACTTCATGTGGTATGAGACACATGTATTAGTAGGTTAGTGAGAGGTAGCATTCAGGATCCCACATCTTTGGGTATGTTCCTGATCACCACATATTTAGGAATGTAGGAGTTACCTAAAGAACCTATGATTCGACAACCATCTAAACCTAATGTTAGGAAGTCATAAAAAGGCTGAGGTAGATTCCCTAAAGTATAGTGTGTTGGTAAGGTATGCCCATAGAGCCAATCATGTGATGGTTTCCATGGCATATGCCATATAGGATTTGATTAATACTCATAAAGGTAAGCTTCCAATTCATTATATTTCATTTAGCTAAGAGATAATGAGGAAACATTATGAATGTCTAAAGAATGACAATACTGAATGACATATGTCTCCAAGTACATGACTTGGAGAATGAGATCATATGAATGCTAAGAGTATGTACGTTCTTATTATTTCCCTAGTCAGTTGTTACTTTGGAAGGTAGATAGACACCAATAACACGTAAGACTAGAGTGTGGATTGGTTAATGACTGGATCTCATTAGTCATGATATGACAATATCAAACCAAGCACACATATACATGTTAGGGAATAGTGTATTGGATAGACCCACCTTGAGAGTGACACATAGAAACCATCATTTGTAGTCATAGTCACCTCTCATAGTGAAGGTGGTGATTGTGATTTTTAGACCTAAAATCATTGCACTCATCACATGTCGTTGAGTATACTTTGACATCATAAAACACAATCCTGAAATACAGGTTGCCATAAAGGTGATGATTGGGTAGCTTTGACACATGGGGATAGACTATGAGTGATAGAGATGGGATTTATCCCTCCTACTAGAGTTTCATATCTTGGCAGCTTGATAAGTGAGACTGAGAAACTCATGTACATGCACATGTGAATCAATATATGATATTGAGGTCACATTATCTTAGACAACCTACTCTTGGTTCAAGAAACATGAGATGAACATTGAGAGGATGATGAGTCCATACCTCAAGTTCACTCAGGATATCAGAGACAAAGGAATTATAAAATCACTATAACACCTTACACAAATTGTAGGTTGAAGTTGTTCTCCAACTTTCCATTCACTTGGGTAGCACCGATGTGCAACTAGGAATCACTCTCTACTTGTGATGTCATAAGTTAGTTATGAACGTTCACTTCCAATGTGATACGGGACCTATAGGGTCACACACAAAGGAATTCATCTAGAAGAGGAGTTTAATATTTAATGATGATTTATTGATTATTAAAGTATTTAGGTACTCAATTCATGTAATAAGATCAACTAACTTCAAGGGTTGAGATAGGCGTTTGGAGAGTCAGGCTGATTGGAACTGAATTGGCTGAACTTCTGCATGAATTAGACCCAACTGATCGGCCCACTGGGTGAACCGATTGACTCGGTTGGGCTGGTGGAAGGTTGTAGCAACTTTCTCAAATTCGTGAGAAAGTTTTATCATTTTGATTATACAATTCTATTGATGCAAGAAAATTAATGCTCACATTAATTGGAAACAAAATTTCCAATTTCGTATGCATTTGGGAAACTTCCAGACAACTGTTTTGTAGAGTGAAATGACCATCTCTCTAGCCAAATGACCATTTCATATGTCGTAGGTTGTGAAAATTCAATATCTTCTAGTCTCTTCTACCCCCACAGATCCAGAACAGACTAGCAACCCTAGTCCTAACCCCACCTATAAATCAAGGGGTACTGGGGCTTCCCTGAGTACAACAACAACATAGACAATTGAGAATCAATAGCTCTGACAATTATTGTCCTCTCTGGTTGTGGTAACCAAGAAAAACCAAGCAAGTCCTACCTCACTAGGGAGGGATAGCGATGGGAGAGAACAATTGAGGATCATTGTAGTGGGAGAGCAAGTTGGTGACTAGTATGCCAATAGAAGGGGCAACTCCTTCCTATTCATTCTAGTTGAACGATAGGAGTTCTAGTTGGTCTATGTGGACTACTCTAGAGGCAGGAGTCCTTTGACTGCTGCTTGGACAACAACATCAACCTATAGTCTGTTGTGAAACAACAAGAGTCACAACAGAAGCCGTCCAGTCCACCATTCGTGGAGAAGACTAGGAGCTACACATACACCGTCCAAGAGAAACTAGAAGATAGTTGCACTACAACGAGTTGTTGTCACTGGACTTGCTCCAAGAACACATATAAACTTGTTAAACCATACTCCAAATTTCATAGTTTTTGACGCAATCTTGCTTTCATGGGGTATACAAATAGATAACATTTTTTTCCACTGCCTTACTCTGTGCCAATTTTTCCCAATAGTGGTATCAGAGCCACATCGATTTACAATGTTTTAGGATAATTGATATGATTGGATTTTTTTATCATTTATTTATTGCACATGATCCAAATATTTAAATTTTCTCATATGCGCATCTGATCAAAGACCACATAATTCCAAACTAATATGTATATATATATGCAATTTTTACATGTCATCCTAAAAGCACTTTTGATGGTGGATGTGTAGCATGGATATGGCCTAAACCCAATATATACATGTGGTTGGATGGTTTTCTTTTATTCCTATCTACCTCAATCTACGTATCGAGACTCTACCTTCTTAATCCCAATGTAAAGTTAATTCTTTCCTACCTTTTCTCCCCTCAAATGTAACTCAAAGTTTCTCTTTATAATGTAATAAAGTAGCAATAGGATAGTTTCCTTTCTTGAAACAATGAATAAGATGATCATTTCCAGATAAGGTGATGAGTTCATGAGATGAGTCGACTGTCTGGAGGACCATGGAGGATAGAGCGAAGGAGCCAGACAACTGTCTGGTGGGCCCAACTGACCGTCTGGAAAGGGTCGAAACATCAATTAGACAGGAGGCCAGATGAGCATCTCAGAAGGCCCAAGTGACCATTTGGAAGGTGTTCAGACATTTGTTGGATAGGAGGACCAACCGACCTGCTGAGAGGTAAGACGAACGGTTCATGGGTTGAATCGATCTACCCATATTGGCAAGAACAGATCTACACCAACAACAGGTTCATACATGCGATGTGATGATTGACCTAGGTGGAAGTAATTCCTTGTGGCTCCAAGGAATTACATTAGGCATAGTAATAACCATCACTTTATATTTTATATTGCATGTTTACATTGTGGGATATAGCATGCATATGTCATGTACTATAAATGTGGTGATTGGATACAATATATGTATATATATAATATATGTATATATAATATATGTATATATATGATATATATAAATCCCTCAATCAAACATATTAAGTCTAAGACTCTTCCCAATAGAAATACACATGAAAAGCTTGTTCGACTAAGCATAGGTTTAAGTCTAAGACTCTTCCCAATAGCAATACACATGAAAAGCTTATTCGACTAAGCATAGGTTATGCCTTCACGTGGTGCGCTGTGTACCTTATAGAAGTGTGATGGTAGATATGTAGGTTCAACCTTCACAGGGTGCATATCTATCATATTAGCTATTGGGTAATGCTTAACTAGTGATTCTTAGAGAGTCTAAGCCCAAAAGCATGCATATGATTATGGCAAGGAGATGCGCATGTCGTCTACCAATAATTGATGCAATTGGAAAAAGTTGCCTACCTTAGTAATTAACTGTGTTTTGTGGCGTTCGTAGGGCCATAGTTGAATTATCTTGGATCTTACTCATTAGAAAATTAATTTGCTGCAATTTTTTGAATTCATATTTGGGATTTATCAATTTGAATAAAAATAATGAGAACAATAATTAACAAAAGACCTAATCATTATTGCCCAAATGTTAATCAAATCAAATCAATTCAAAATAAGATTTTGATAAAATTGCAAATATTTTTGTAGAATCAAATGGCAACAAACAACAATCACTTTTCTCTGCAATAGGTCCTCAAGAAAGACAAACTTAATAGGAAAAAATTTCACGACTGGTTCAGGACATTGAGAATCGTTCTCATACAGGAGCGCAAGATCTATGTCCTAGAGACGGCATAACCTGATGAACCCCTTCCAACTGCACCTAGGGCTGACAGGGATGCTTATAAGAAGAATACTGAAGATATCATAGATGTCAAGTTTCTAATGCTATGATTCATGAACTATGAGTTGCATCTCAAGAACATGTTCAAAGATCAAGCAAGACATGAGAGATACAATGTCTCCAAAGCATTGTTCAAATGTAACATGGAAGAAGGAGATACAATAGGTCCTGATGTGCTCAAGCTTATTGGGTATGTGGAGAACCTATCTAGACTAATATTCCCCTTAGGTTAAGAGTTTGACCACTGATGTGATTCTGCAGTCTTTGCCAGAATCATACAGTCAATTTGTCATGAACTACAACATGAACTACTTCTACAAATCATTCACAAAGTTGTTGGGCATGTTGATAACAGCTGAGGGACAGATGAAGAAAGACAAGAACAAGACTGTGATGGTGATCAACAAGACAAAGGGGAAGTCTAAAGGCAAAGACAAAACTAAGAAAAAAAATCTAAAGTTGGCCAGAAGCCCAAATCTTTAGATCTCAAAGCAAATGGAGGAGTAAAGAAAAGAGACAAATGTCACCATTATTACCAGCATGGACACTGGAAAGGAAATTTTCTACTCTGATTAGAGAAACTAAAGAAGAAAAAGGAAGGCATCAATGCCTCCACTTTAGGTATAAACATTATAAGATAAATTTGATTACTTCTTCTTGGTATGTGATACCAAATAGAGATTTGACATGCTTGATGTGCATGATCTGACAAGAAGTAAAAGCCCTCATAGGAAGGACAAATGTGGACAAATACGAAGCAAGAGTTGTCAAAGCTTTAGTCTACATTTAAATTTATTTTAGCCCAGTGGGCATGTAATAGAGTTAGTTGAACCGCTATTTCATTATGTCAAGAAAATAGAAACATTTACTAAAAGCATCTTGTATGACAAGATTGATGAATAAATAAAGTGATATATTAGTGTCTCTATTTCATAAGATATGATCTTGCATGGCAATGCCCAAATATCTAATGATCTTTACTTTGAAAGAATCTTAGATAAAATTTTCAATGTTGATACCAAAGGATTGTAATTGATAACTCAAGAATATCATTAGAAATAGTCACCTTGGATGTATATAGAAGAAGTGCATATATAGAATACATATTGATGTTAATCTAGACTCCCTTGGTTATTGAACCTAAGGAAATATGGAATTCTTGTTTATACATAACATGACATAAAATCCTTCACTAGATGTAGTGGTAGGATAAGTCTTCCATCAGACCTCATAAATGTGATGCTTGAAGATCTTATGGAATGAATTCTATAGATAATAGTTTATACCTCATTTCATTTACTAGTAATATGATGATATGTACTCAATAAAATAGAAACATAAATCTCTTTAAGTGTTCAAGGAGATTATAAATAAAGTATAACTTAGATGACGGTATTAAGAAACTTTGATGAGATCAAATGTTGAAATACTGATGGAGATCTGACTGAAGGCCTTCAACACCTTGTATCAACACCAGAGCAGTGCTCACATGTCTATAACTCATGCAGATTGAGAAGTAGATGGTCTCCATGAGAGTATGGTCTCTTTCCTTGGGTCTTGCCTCTTCAGGATTTCTCATGACAATAGATGTTGGAGGTAATGTCTAGGATGGATGCTAAAGGCTCCAGGGATCCCTATATATACATATCTAGGAGAATCCCTACTAGCTACTAAGAAGAAAGAAAGTAAGAGAGAAAGAGAGAGAGAGAGAGTCCCAATGGTTTGGAAGAGAAAGTCCACGATTTCCTTCCTCATATAGTCGTGGGTCATAATGGAAAGGTGTTCCTATTCACATAAAACACCACCCTTCTCGTTTCCTTTATCCTTTCTCCCTTGTGTATGAAAAACACATATTACTACCTTTACATGACCACTAAAAGATGCCTCTATTTATTCAACAAATCCATCACCAACAAAAAAGAATATATTCCTCTCTTTGGCTTTTAATCCTATGAAGACTAGGATTCAACAACAATAAGCCATTAAGGAGAACACATAACTATTTGGTTCACATTGGATAATTAGTAATTTGAAACTATTTAAGAATCACTTTATCATTGGAAGTCTAGATTATTCTTTTCTCTCTCTCTTTAATGCATTCATCCAATCAATTATCCTTATTTCAAGGAACTCACCAATACCTTTTCCAAGTCATACTTTTTATTTGGGATTCATTGAGATGTATTTCCTATACAAAACTTGTTCCTTTAAATATTTCATTAAAATATTTACCATTATGTCATGGAATATCCTTTTCCTCCCAATTGCTAGAATCTCTTCCTTTCTTTATTATATTCAAGTATCCCAAAGTCAGGCTGAGATAACAACATTGTGTTTCCAATAATGGCTAATAATTATTCATTTAATTGTCTAACACACCATATACTTTATTTTCTTTTAGTAACTTGTATATTATCTTATATTTTAGTTTTCCTATAATTAATAAAGTCATAATTCTTTATTTATGAAAATATCTCTTATTTTCTTAACTTATTCCATAAGACCCTATTTGTAAAGAAAATAGTCTTATGGGCATTTATATGGGCCATGGGTTGCACCCATGCCACAAAAGTGACTTTGTTATCATAACCAGAGAGGACAACAATTTTCAGAGAAACTGGCTCTCAATTGTGTGTGTTGGGAAGCCTCCAATACCCCACTATTTATAGAAGGAGTTAGGTTCTGGGTTCCCAGTCGATGTGGGTGTAGAAAGGTCCAAATATTCCATGAATTTTGCAACTTGTGAGAGGTGAACCGATCGACTGACACATAATGTCGATCGATTCACCCAATGAGCCAATCATTTCATAGTGTTTCCCAATCACAATTGAATTAACAATTTGTTTCCAATTAATGTCCAACAATAGCCTTCATACCAATCTAATTGAGCAAAGTGAAATGATCAACTATTCTCATAAATTGAGAAAATCACAGGAATCTTTGGTTGGTATGACCGAGCCGATCTGTTCACTAGGTGAACCTATCATCTCAGCTGATTAGTTCACCCAGTGAGCCGATCTGTTGGTGTCCTGACTCATGCAGAATTCAGCCAATTCAATGCCCAATCAAACTGACACTCCAAATAGTTAGTTCAACACTTGAACTTGATAATTTTGAGTCTAGTCAGTTAATTGGTTGTTTAGTTGAATACCTAAACACCTTTAGTATTCAATCTAAACATCATTCATCAATATACTCCTTTAATCCAAGTTCATTCCTATCAGTGTAACCCTATAAGTCCATAATTACGTCGGCAATGAATTTCCATATCAAATAATGACATCACAAGAAAAGAGCAGTGCCTAGTCACACATCATTGCTACCCAAGTAATTCAGAAAATTGGAGAACAACTTCAACCTACAATCCTTGATCAATGTTACCGTGATCGTATAGTTCTTTTGTATCTGATATCCAGATTGAACTTGAGGCTTGGAATCGTCATCCTCTCAATGTTTAATCCATGTTCCTTGAACTTGAGCAGACTATCTAAGATGTATGTGAGTTCACATATCAATATACAATTCTCAATCTCACTTATCAAGAGGCATGACCATCAAACTCCCGTAGGAGGGACAAATCCTATCTACATCACTCACACTCAGTCCCCATGTGTCATAGCTACCCAATCATCATCATTATAACAATCCTTATTTAGGGTTACATTGGATGATGTCAAAGTATATCGAATGGCATGTGATGAATATAGTGACATCAGGTCTAAGAACCACAATCACAATGAGAGATGATTCTGACTACCGTTCCATGGTCTCCATGTATCACTCTTACGTTGGGTCTGTTAATTACACTTTTCTATAGCATGTACATGTGTGCTTGACTTGATATCACATATCACGACTAATGAGATTCTATCATTAGTCAACACACACTCTAGTCTTATGTATTACTATTGTCTATTTTGCTTCCACAGTAATATCTGACCAGGGACATAATAATAATGTATGTACTCTTAGCATATGTACGATCTCATTGCTCAAGTCATGTACATGAAGACATACATCATCGAGTAACATCATTCTTTTGACATCTAGTATGTATGTGTCATCGTCTCATGATTGAGACAAACATAATAGATGAAATTACCTTTATTATTATCAAATCAGGTATCCAATGCCACAGTCCAATAATCATATGATTGCTTCTCTGGCCATACATACCAACACACATATCACCATATCATCAAAAAATATAATGTAGTCCAAATAGCTATCTCTAGCTTTTATTCTAAATGTCTTTGTAGATCATTATGCACAAGTCCTAATAGAATACTTATTCTCTCACTACACCTAGTGAGAGGTGTTTTGTCATGTTTTGCATAAATAAGACTTGCATGACTTTTATTGGTTTAATAATCAAAAGAGTCTAGATAAACATCAATATGGATTCTAGAAATGCATTTCTCATATATGTACTCTAGATGACAATGCTATTGATTGTTTGAGTTATCAGATTGTAATCCTTTTGGTATTTAAGTTATGAACACTTATCTTTAGATCCTTTAAATAAAAATCACAAGACATTTTGGGGCATGGACACTCAAGATCATATCTTTAAAATAGAACATCAACTACTCTTTATTCATAATCATCCTTGTCGTAAAAGATGCAGAAAGTAAAATTTTCCTTAGGCATAAATGAAATAGTAGTTCTTCTAACTATATTACATGCCCTGTGCGCCACGATAAATTCTAAATATAGTCTAAAGTTGTAGCAACTCTTGCTGCACATAGTCCATCCTTGCCCTTTCTTAAAGGCTTACTCCTTGTCAGATCCTATCAAACATATGTCAGATCTACATCCTGTATCATATACCCAAGATGAAGAAGTAATTTAGATTTATCTTATAATGTATATACCTAAAGTGGAGATATCTACTCCATCCTTCTTCTTCTTTAGTTCCTCAAGGTAGAGAGTGAAATTCCTCTTCCAATGTCCAGGCTAGTGACAATGGTGACAATTGCCTCCCTTACTTACTCCCCCCTTTGCCTTAAGTGTTGGAGACTTACAATTCTAGCCAGCTTTAGAACCCTTCTTAGATTTGTCTTTGACTTTAGAGTTCCCCTTTAGTTTTCTAAGCATCATCACAAACTTGGGTTTTTCTTTCTTCATTTGTGCCTCAGCTGTTCTCAACATGCCTAGTAACTCTGCCAACGACTTGTCAAAGTCACTCATGTTGTAATTCATGACAATAAGTGACTCTGGAAGAGTCTACAAAATCACGTTAGTTGCTAACTCTTAACCCAAGGGGAATCCCAGTCTAGAAAGGTTATTCACTTACCCAATGATCTTGAGCAAATGAGGACCTACTAAATTTCCTTCTGCCATATTACATTTGAACATCACCTTGGAGACATCATTTATCTCCTATCTTGCCTGGTCTTGGAACATGTTCTTAAGATGTGTGACAATCTCAATAACATCCATGTTCTCATGATGTCTCTACAACTCATTGTTCATGGAGCATAAGATTAGGCATTTGACATCAACATCATCTTTGTGTGCTTCTTGTAAGCATCCTTGTCAGCCTTAGGTGCATTGGGAAGAGGTTCATCCATCTCTGGTTCCTCCAGGACATAGAGCTTGCAATCCTATGTGAGAATGATTCTCAATATCCTGAACCAGTTGTGGATGTTATTCTCATTTAACTTGTCCTTATCAAGGACCGATCGAGATAAAAATTGTTGTTGTGTGTTTTCATTTATTTCTACAAGAGATATTTGCAATTTTGTCAAAACCTCATTTTGATTTGATTTGATTTATATAAAATTTGACAATGTCTAATTAGGCCTTCAAATTAACTATCACTCTCATTATTTTGTTCAAATTGATAACCCTCAATTATCAGTTCGGAAGATTTCAGCACACAAACTTCTGATGAGCCAAGATCCAAAACAATTGAGTTATTACCCGACCAACGCCAATGTCCATAATCAATCATTAAGGTAGACAACATTTTTCAATTGCATCTTATGCAATTCTTCGATAGATGGTATGCACAACTCCTTATCATAGTCATATGCATGCCTCTAGGTACTTAATCTCATTAAGGACACCCATTTAAGCCTGACCCAAAAGCCAACATGATAGAAATGTACCCCACTTGACAGGTCCACATAACTACCATCACACTTCCATGAGATAGATAGCGCTCCACGCTTGGCGTGCCCACACATTATCGATCAAGCTTTTCATGTGTGTTGCTAATAAAAGCATCTAAGATTTAATATCTTTGATTGAGGAATTTATATATGTCTTATATATACACACACAACACACACACACACAGATATATATATATATATATATATATATATATATATGTATATATATATATATATACACACACACATGCTATATCCCACAAACATAAACATGCAATATAAAACATTAGTGATGGTTATGGATATTCTATTGTAATTCCTTAGATCCACAAGGAATTACTACCACCTAGGTCTACATCACATGCATGAACCTGTTGTTGGTGTAGATCTATACTTGAACCAATCCAGATTGATCGGTTCAACCCTTGAACCTGTCAGCTCACCTCTTGGTTGGTCGGTTTGATTTATCGAATTGGTAATCTAGACTCTAGTCCAACTGATGTCTGGACACCTCCAAACGGTCAGTTGGGTCACCAGGTGATCAGTTTGTCTCCTGCACTCTTTTGTCATCCTGGGTCCTCCAAACAATTAGCTCATCCTCTAGACGGCCGGTTTAGTGCTGAGTGTCATCTTCTTTGTAAAAAGAAAAGAAACTATCTTATTTCTATTAAACTTATTACATGGTAATGAGAAACCTCAAGTTACATTCGAGGGGAGCATGAGAAGGAAAGAATAGTACTTTCACATTTGGGAAGAAGAAGGTAGAGGTTCGATATGCAAACTGAGATAAAAGAAGGAATAAACAAATCATTCAACCACACATAGATGTTATGGTTATTGTCCATAACCATGCTACACATCATCCATCTAAACCAATTTTAGGGTGATGTGTGTAAGTTGCATATATATCATATCATATATATATTAGTTTGGGTTCATATGTGGTATTTCATCAGATATACACATTAATCATTTTAAATATTCACATCGTATGCAATAATTAAAAGGTGAAAACCAAAATATGATCACATCAATTAAATCCCAAAACATAGTAGATTGATGTGCCTCTGATACCACTATTAGGAAATATGGCGACAAAGCAGGAAACAGAAATAATTTTTTTTTACTATCCTATTCCCTATGTATCAGTGAACTGCATCAATAACTATTCAATGGAAAGGATGGCTTACGAGGTCATACCTGGTCCTGGAGCAAGTCTAGTGACTAATCCTCATTACAATATGCACTTTTCTACAAGTTTCTCTCAAACGACGTCAACATCATCTCCTCATAATCAATAGCTTGATGTTGTCCTCCTAGCAAGAAAAGCTCCATGCCTCTATGGTAGTCGACACATACAACTAGGAACTCTTGTTGTTCTAGTAGAACTGACAGGAAGGAGTTGTCCCTCCATGTTGGTGTAATAACACCAACTTGCTCTCCCACGATTTTTCTCCCTTGCTATCCCTTCCTTTATTGGGCAGAACTTGCTTGGGTTCTGTCAATTACCACAAACAGAGAAGATAAAAAAATTGTTAGAGGCAATTGAGTTGTATCTAAGAAGCCCCCAATACCCCTCTATTTATAGGAGGGTCAGGGTCAAGGTTCCCAGTCTGAGTGGGAGCAGAAGGGACCATAATTTCACGAATATTTGCAAGCTACATGTGGTCAAATGCTCAGTTCATGGGTGAACTAATTGGTTGGTATGTGAGTCGATCGGTTCAACCCTTGAATCGATCATTTCATCATGTTTCCAATTGCAATTGTATTGACAATTATAATCTAATTTAATACACAACATGATGTCAACACAAATCGTTGAATAAATTAGATTGATTCACCAACTGCTCAGTTCACAACCTGAGGCGGTCAATTCATGGACCTGAGTCGATCAATTCACTTTTTGAACCGGTGGGTTCATGGTCCATAATTGACAAAATTGGTTCAATTGACCTGACACACTGAAAAGATTGGTTCACTTCTTGAATCAATTGGTTGACAATTCAATCAGCCAATATTCAACCAATGTCGTTTACATTGAATACCGAACTCCTTAGTAATAAAGTTTAAACCATATCCATGAATGAACTCCTATTCCAAGTGTATCCTATGTGTATGACCATATATATTTCAAGTTATGTTAGCAATGAATGTACATAACCACCTTATGGCATCACAAGCAAAGAGTAGTGTCTAGCAACACACCATTGCTACCAAGTAACTAGGAAAGTTGGAGAACAACTTCAACCTACAATTTGTGATTGGTGTTATAGTGATTGTCTAATTCATTCATCATTGATATCTAAATGGAACTTGAGGAATGAAAACATCATCCTCTCAATGTTCAATCCATGTTCCTTGATCCAAAGCAAACTGTTTGAGATATATGTGACCTCAATATCATATATTGATTAACATGTGCATGCACATGCTTTTCTCAGTCTCGCTTATCAAGTGGCATGGATATCAAACTCCAATAGGAGGGAAAAATACCATATACATCACTTGTAGTCATCCCCATGTGTATAGTGCATCTGACCATCACCTTTATGGCAACCCTTATTCAGGGGTACAGTGGATGATGTCAAAGTACACTGAATGACACGTGATGAGTGTAGTGATTTCATGTCTAAGAACTAGAATAACCACTTTCACTGTGATGGATGATTACGACCACCAATTATGGTTTCCATGTATCACTCTCAAGGTGGGTATGTTTGATACATTATTCTCCAACAAGTATCTATGTGTTTGGCTTGATATCACATACATCATGACTGATGAGATTTTGTAATCAACTAACACACACTCTAGTCTTATGTGTCATTGTTGTCTATCATCCTTCCACAATGACACCCGACTAGGGACATTATCAAGAATGTACATACTCTTGACATCTGTATGATTTCATTGTTTAGGTCATCAACCTAAAGACATACGTCATTGAGTAAAGTCATTCTTTAGACATTCATTATGTTTTGTCATTATCTCATAATTTATTGAAACATAACAAATTAGAAGATTTCCTTTATTGTTAATCAAATCATCAACATGATATGCCATCACAATCATCATATGATTGGCTCTCTAGGCATACTTACCAAAAATAGAACCCTGGTAGACTTATACTCCTAATGGAGGATGAGATAATAAATAATATTTCCAACATGGAGACATAAGTTCGTTACATTGAATATTGCAGACAATTCATATATATATATATATATATATATATATATATAACTTTATCATAAGTACTATATATCATTGTCCATGTACAAATACTAGAGAATGCAATGACTAAAACTCCAATCATAGAAACCCAATTCATAATGGTATTTTGTACATGTATTAGATATCAATATCTATATGTCATATATGTAAAACATGCTTAACATAATAACCTAGGATACAAATAATACTTGATAAAAAGTTATAGAGAACAACAATTATGATGGTGTACAAACCCTAGATATGTATGCGTCTGATAATACAATACATATTGGAAGTATATATATATATATATATATATATATATATATATATATATATATATATATGAAGAAAATGGTATGTGAAGAAAATGTTACACCATATCCCTAGTAAGGGCATACTTGTATATAAACATATTTGATTGTAGTGACAAAATATAATTGTATCATATATAAGAGAGAATACTATTTATAATCTAGTGAAAATTAAACAAAACAATTGAGTATGTAATATTGATTATATATATAACCTAGATAGAAACCCTATAAGTGAAAATAATGGAAAATATGGATAGCATTACTAGATGGAAAACCCTACTCACAAACAACAAAATAAAAATTGAATACCAATTGATTCCAAGCTAGCAATAACCATATTATTCCAAATTGTAGATATCTTTGTTCATTAAACCTTGGAGATGTTTGATATTGATCATGTAAAATTTGAAACTCTATATTTGGAATGCCTAGATTTTATTCGAGGTAAAATATTTCTATTTATGTTTGGAAAGTTATTCCCTCATTGATTGTATACATAGTTAGATAGGTTGGTTGGACTAAAAGTTGATTTTGAACCTTACTCTTCCTCTTTAAAAGGCCACTAACATTTATTCTTGGAAAATACAACACATTATTTAAATTTTGAAAAGGGCAAAGTGGTGCCCAATAGTTTAAGTGGAATAACTCTTCCATGACTCTACACAGAGAGGACATGCGGTTCCTCGGTGTATTGAGAAATGCAATTAGTGTGTTGTCGTTCTCCATGGAGAAATCATATGACTTCCCCAACAACATATACATTGACATGTGCTATGTTAAAAAAATTGAACTACTAGTCTCAAAATTGAATGTTGAATCCTATTAAATTTGAAAAACCATTGTTTCCATTTGATACTTCCCTACATTGTCTATTCTTTGTTTGTAGTCATGAAAAATCCTCTATAGATAGGTTTATACTTTTACTTCTCAAATAATGGTTTTGTACCGATCATTTGATTGACCTATGTTTCCCTTCTTGGGGTCCAAGTGAGGTTTTATTTTCTTTGGGAAATCATGGACATGTGATCAAAGAAGACCTACAAGAGACATGCAAGAAATGTCCCCTATTGCATAATAGATAGGAAAAAATGACAAATTTTGTAATCTTATGTAAACTTCCACGACTCAAATGTAAAGCATGATTGTAAAAAGATTTGTCAATAGTTTTTGATGAAAATTGTAAATATATCATAAGGACCAGGTCTTTACAGGGTTTTTCATCTATCAATAAGAAATATCTCAATAGCTTCCATCTTATTTTTCACAGTAGTGTTCATCCTACCATGAAACTTATCATATTAATAATGATTTTTAGCCTACATATATATTATTAATAAGAAACAATTGAAGCTTACATTCATATGCAATTTAGACTCTAATATTTGACTTTAAGTGATTAGTCTCATTGATAAATATGCTCCCTTGACTATTGAATCAAAACCAGGAAATAAACTAGAAGTGTAGTCTTCCCTTTTGTTTGAAAGAACAACATCAATATTTAGAATCAAGAGTGGGGAAATGAGAGTAATATAATCATAGCCAATCAGTTTTTGATGTGTGAAATATCCTTAAGTAAGAAGCCTATAAAAATAAGGAGATATCCACATCAACGAGTTACTATAAGATCTCTAAAACAACAACCAATTGTTAAACTTGTGGTGGTACTCAAGATAATTTGGTGTTGCTTGGATATTTATGAATCTATTATACTAGAATAGGCAATTTGTAACTAGCCATATGAATGTTGGAACTTGGAACATGAAGTTTTTAAAGTCTATCTATGCATCTACCTAGAATACTTTAATCAACATATGTTTTTAATTGTTGTACTTAAATTCAGTATCACATCATCAACAACTAGTTATCCACATATACAATAATTCTATAGGAAAGAAGTGATTTAAATATGATAAATAACACTAAAAGTAATAGAAGGCACTAAGAGATGTTGACAACACATCATATGTAGGACAATGATAAATATAATTGTTCACAAATGAAACATGACACAAATTATTCTAATCATAATATCACTAGCTAGTGCCTTATAGTAAATATTTGAACTTGATCAAGTTCAAACACTCTTATTCTATGAATTGTAGCACTTTCTTCTATGTAAGTTAGACATCATGTCTAGATTTGTTGCTACCTAGATAAAAGAATTGATAGACATAGAAAGTTAATCTATATGCATATTAATTGGATGAAAATATTATATTTTTTGTTCGTGCTTGAATATATAATAGTTTATTTTGTTAATTGAGTTCCATTTTGAAGTGGTTAGGGTAATGATAGTAACGAAAATTATTGACCATTACATAACAAAACTATTTTTAAGATAAGATAAATACTTGATATATGCAAGTGATCATGTTACTCACCTACCAAATACTATATTTGTATAAAAAGGTATTTGCATACATTAGTTGTGTAGATCTTTTAAACAATTTTCATGATCTAGCCTCAATCTATTTGTCCATGTGGTATGTGACTTGAAAGAAGGCATCATAAAAATCAAATGAAACTTTATATCTAGTTGATTATTAAAGAACAAAAAATAAGGATATTAAATAACGGCAATCTACTTAGAAACTCAAAGCACTCAAAAGTTATTAAGATATTACACCCACTAGATATATTGATATCTTTGCAATTGTTTTGTTGGTAACTTAAGCTTTAAGCTCTGGGTTGGATAAACTCACGAGAAAATAGTTTTGTGTTAGATTAAGGGCCTTCAACTTGATATGATATCCATGGAGAAAGTTTCTCCTTTATCCCAAAGACACTAAAACTATACTATTTTTCATGATAAAACACTTAGAAATCATTTGTGTATGCTACATTATCTTTTTTTAGTAGATGACACTGAAACTAGATATTTATTACTCTATGTGAACCAAAACTTGTATTTAAACATTCAAAACTACACAATGTACAAATTTTTATTGTACACGTGTATAGAAAGGATATGTGTCCATTGAAATGAAACTACAACTAGTCGCTAAAGAACTAATCACTTTCAAGTAGAAAATAGAATTGCATAATAAGAAATTGGGCACATCAAGTTTCATGACTTTTCAAGGGAATTCTCTTGCATCCTCACATCTGGATCCATTATGATAGCACACCATCATCAATTGGACTCCTACCTTGTCACCCTTGAATAAGATGTTTCCTTTCTTTAACTTATAGCCAAATATTCATATGTTGCTACTATCTTATAAACTATTTATTATTAAAATTGAAAACTATTCCCTTGGGACTTTTTGTAGTTTCAATAATATTCGCTTACAAATATATAAAAAGCAATAAACAAATAAACAAAAACCCAATTCAACCTTCACATGTATGAACAACCAATAAGTTTGATCCAGTAATATAACGAGAATGGTTCCCCTCATTAGCTAAAAATCTTGCATTGTTGATTCAAAGTTATATTTGGATAGTAACAATATCAAACCTACTTAGAGCCTGTTGCATGTTCAAACTAATCTTAGTCACCTTTAGAATAGTTGAATCTGATTTTTAAGAAACACCAATATATGAACCAAATACTTTTAGAAAATTGATCATGTATGTTCAAACCAACTTTTACAAAGCATCGACGTCTAAACCAAATCAGCATATAGTGTGTGACAGTTCAAAAAAACACATAGAAAACAAAATAACCAAATGAGGATGTTTTTAAAACTAACTAAGCCAAGACGTTGCTGGTTCTAGACAAGAAACATGACATTAATGGTTTCTAGCTTAGTTTAGTAAACAACAATAGGTAAAACAGGTCAACATGTATAACTAGTTCAAAGTAGCACTATTGATGTACTCAAGAGGGTGTGTTTATCAAAATCATAGTACAATCTGACTTCTACAAGGGTGGATCCCAAAAATTGGTACACATATTGGTTGTCATATATATTGAAACATCCAATCATAAAAAAGTAAGAATTAGTTTTTAATTGAATCCATAGGAGCATTAAAAGCATATCTTATATTAAAAATCTAAATAATTTATGAATTCAAATAAGAGTGAAAATATACATATTATCACTATTATATGCATAATTACATAGAGTAAGAAATAATGTATACCAAATACAATAAACTTCTTAGTGCATATCTCTATTTACAATAGTTTGCAAGTATTTGAATAAAAACTCGATATGCAATATGATATAGTAATGCCTATAAAATATATATTATCTTCA
The DNA here is from genome assembly GCA_963693085.1 of Alisma plantago-aquatica. NCBI lineage: Eukaryota > Viridiplantae > Streptophyta > Magnoliopsida > Alismatales > Alismataceae > Alisma > Alisma plantago-aquatica. The sequence goes on along the minus strand of OY856410.1, from coordinate 597,566,070 downwards.
ATGAATACAAGTTATGAGAGATGTCATTAACCAGATTGTTCCCACACCCATTTATTCTCTCTCTTAATGGCTTGACGCATTATAGTCTTCAAATAAAAAATAATACCTTGTTTTTGTGATCATCTTTATTTTTTTCACTAAAATAACATGGTTTATTGTATCATCCAAGATAAGAAACCTACATAGTTTTTAAAGAACCTCATTATCCATTTAAATAAATGATGACTTATAACTAAATTGAATTTCTACCTATAAGAATGATTAGACCAACTTGATAACAAGGGACAATGAATTGTATGATATATTAAGATTACCAAATCTAGATGAAATTGCCATTAAAATTGCACTTATGGTATTGGTTTTGCTAACCAACCAAGGTGATTTGAAGAAAACATGGCCAAGAGAACATTGGTACATGGAAATACAATTTAGCTTAAAGTAATTTAAAGAGTACCAACGAAGGAGTTATACCATTGATGAGCATAGTTCATAATAAATTTTATACCCTAATTGTATGCATCTAATTATCCAAATTTCATGCTTTGGCTACCTTTTAGCATGCAATTGTGTAAATAGTAATTTTAACTAATGAAGTGTTTTTAATTCATATATTATGAAGTTTAGTTATTTTTTGAGAGCAAAAGGATTGATTCATTACTTGTTATCCATACGGCATCTATAATTGGGATGAAAGATACAAACAGAATAAACAAACATCAAGTTCAGTAACCCAAGAGCACTACAACTCATATTGGAATGAGAGTGGGGCATTTCTGCATTGATTCTTCTTCTTTGAGGCTGTTTTAAGCAGCTTTTCATGAAGAATTCCTTCAACCTAAGCATTGAGTAGTGGTAGAGGTGCTGGAACAAGACGGTATTATGCTTGTATATCAACTCAAACAACGCCATATAGCTCAGTAACAAGATCAATCCAGAGCAACAAGGAGATCTAGCTGTAGCTAGAGATCTCATCGCTCTCCTGAAGAGAGGTCGCAACAAAGTGCGACAGATAAAACGCCGACTAGCGGTGACCAATAAACGTCGACTTGCGGCGACAAACCAGGCAGATAGACTGCCACTGACCCTACCGAAAAGAAAAAACCCCAAATAGTAAAGGAGAAGCACCTTGACACCCAACACAAAGGGGATTGTCAGCTCCCAAGACGCCGCTAGAGAGACCCCTAAAACCACGCACCCTCAACGACACAAGGGCCGTCACAACTAGCATTGTGAACCGTGCCGAGGCAGAGATCCACATGAGCCGACAGGCAGGGTCGTCAGGCGGAAGCTTTGAAGCGGAGGATCGCACCTCTCGTTGGGGAGTCACAGCCGGAAATCCCAAGGGGGAGCAGGGTTGGCAGCCACGGCGGCCAGACCCCCTCCCCCAGGCCGACGGAGATCTAGGCGGAAGCCCTAGAGCGAGTCACCAAAGCAAAAACCTACCCGCAGCCGGAAAGCCCGCGAACATTATTATGAAGTTTAGTTCATTTGAAACCAACGAAACCCTTGCCAATGGAAAAGGAATTCCAAAAACTCAAATCAAGCACCTTCTAAAGCATGACATGCAAACTCATGCAAACGATGTGCATCAGGAAAAAACTACTTCCATGTGCACGACAAGCATCATCTAGTCACATCATGTGTCACATCAGTAGTAGCTTTTTTGGTGATCACTACCATGTAGGACAATCACCACCATGTAGAACATGCTCGTTCAATGTCACATTGTGGAATCCTATCAGTGATTGTTTCTGACAATGTCATAAACAATGTGCACTCCTTGTACATGATGTATTGAATGGTTTGGAGCTATCATTTGGTAACTACTAGCATGCACAACATGCAAAATCTAGTGCTTGATGTGCAACTCCATATAAGTGAAAAAATATAAAGATTATGAAGAAGTTTATTGAATAAAATCTTTCATTTGGTCAGTCCAAACTGAGGAGAAAGGAGAAGGGGAAGCTCAACTCCAAAGGAGGTTGAAAGGAATAAGAAAACTTTAGCACTAGATTTCCCTCTCTCTATGCTTGGTGATCTTAAAATGTAGCTCCATTGTAGATATAACTCCTATACAAGTGTTTTAACTGGTTTCTCTTCTCTTATTTCTTGTTTTTCTTCACTTTACTCCAGTAAAAGTTTTTAGCTTCATGATTTCCAACCTATTTGTGCATCATCAACAATTATAGAGTAGATTTCTTGGTATTTTGGTGATTAAATGGCACCTATAAGTTATGTGATGAATACCAGTTTCAGATATTACAAATTTCCGCTCTTGTTTGTGTAATTGTTGTTAAGTGTTTGTGAGAATTGAAGCCTAAGTTCTATAACTCCCCAAATATGTGACTTGAGAGAGGCATGGACTTAGTTGAGGGAAATTTGAGCTCTAATTTCTATAACATGAAAGTAAATATGGATTTCTACATGTTTTAGTCTCCATGTTGTTCGATGATGTTGAATTTCATGATTATCTTTGGAGTTATTTGAGAAAGCTTAATATACTTTTCTAGATATGAGTCGATAGATGTGTAATCTAACCACCTACATGATTAATATGTGAAAGAAATTAATCATACTATAGAGTGAGATGTCGACAAGAGAGAGATTTACAACTATTTAGTGTAATTATTCATCATGTGATTGATATGTTCCTAGGTACCAAGTGTATTTGTTGGAATTGTTTTTTTTTTAAAGATAGAGCTTGAAACAATTAATTTAATTTAGGATTTAATCGACCAGCTAGCTTTTCTAGTTTGGATTGCATGTTTGACTATAAATTTTTAGTGTTCATTTGCCTTGGCTCTTGGTGGTTTTGACTCGATACTATACTATTTTTGACCCATTTTATTGTGAGTGGCAAAATGAGCATTGGTATTTGTTATTTACATGACACTCTATGTACATCACCAATATTTGGTTCCATTGCCAGGGAGCCAAATTATTTTTCTAATTCAACCTTAACTAGTTTTAGTTAATTGTATAAATGTATAGAATTGACCTCCTATAATTGTATAATTCTTGCATTTCATATCAATTTTTATAGAACTAAACCATTTTCTATTTTTTTCTCAGTTGAATCCATGCATTCCCCGATTTATTTAAAATTCTTTCATATAGATCCTTGACAACCCTGATGTTGTGTTAACCTATAGGAAAACATGAGAAAGAAAAAAGCAAAACAAAACTAAGGCACTTGTCATTTCCCCAACTATCATGTCAGCCAAGAAGGCATTTCTTGACTACACCTTCTCTCATCCTAATGATGTTTAACTTTGGAAATAGTGAGACCAACCACTGATGCTACACACTTTCTCTTATAACCAAGTGTAATAATCTTAATGCAACAAAATAATCTATTTGAGTTGATACATGGGGATCCGAGTCTTCATGTGGAGAACTTCTTGAACTTAGTGAAATGTTTAATAACAAGAGATGATCAATAATGAATTATGACTTTGACCTTTTCCCTTCACCTTAAGAGGGGAAGATGAGCAATGGATGCAATGAAAGGAAAAGGATTACATTCAAACATGGTGTTCCCTCTTGAAGACCTTCCTATAAAAATTCTTCCTACTGAGCAAGAGGAATGTGATGAAATGGATTTTTCCACATTTAGGATCCAAATTTCAATCATGATCTTATAGTATCTAATGTTTCCCAAATCGACCCCACTTCATCACTCTTATGATCAATGGATAAAATTTTGACACCCAAATTAGAATTGTGATGCCCAATGTCCATAATTTGTACCTTATGACACCTAATTTAGTTCTTTGTGACTTTCCTCAATTGAATTTATTGGTGGATCAGACATTATGTTTTTGATTTGAAAATTTTTATATAGATAGGTGAGGTGTTGATAAATCTTTGGTTAAAATCTAGCATTTTTCAAAGAAAGTGAGAGATAATAATTATACAACAAAATACCCTATAAATACCCTCTTTACTATATTTATTGAACCTAATTGGACCCAAGTTCAGACCCGGATCCAGGGAGGATGCTGCCTAGGGGAATCACCTCTCTCACCTAGTTGTTATGGGGGAGAACACTTAGGATGGGACACAATTTCAAATACCAGAATCTCCCTCCTCCCAACTCATTTCCAAGTCAGATCTAGCTCACTAGTTTTGGATTTCTCCTCCTCTTTTCAACGATCTCCACAATCCTCGATAACGATCCCTATCTCAAAAATTCCCAATATCTCCATGGACCTGGACCATCAACACCCCCTTGATGTAATCCTAGGCCTCATGGTTCCTATTAAGGCTCTCAGTAGCTCGAAGACAATCCCTTTATCTATACGAAACCATTAATTAACCATATTTAGTAATCAACTCCTCCACCTAGCTCCATTTATGTACGCCTGAAATAGAGCTCCGTGCTCATGCCTCTAGCCTTCTCTTCCATATTTGTCTCACCTACTCCATCATGTCACTGCAACACAACTCTTCCCACCATCATTAAGAGCTGTGATAGCCTGAAGGGCTCTACCAACAAAGCCCGTCTATGTGTCACCTATCGTGACTTCAACAACCTATAGCAGAATCCTTTGAGCACTACCACACAGATCTCGGATAGCTAGATGACTCCCCAGAGGCCTACAAAACCATCCCAATCCTTTAAGATCCCTAGATCCTCCATGACTGTGGTACAATTCTCATTCTCTTATTCTTCCTGTAACCTGCAACTTGACACGGTGTTTGCTGTTTGGGTTAATCATTTTAGCCACACAATTGCCCGCTGACCTCACACTGCCTCTATGAAGTGATTAGCAATAGGCTTAGCCCATTTACACCTTTCAAATCCGTCTTCTTTGTCATTAGCCTCTTTGCTTGTAGCTCCAATGGCCTGAGTGTGATTTGATCTGAACAATCATGTGTTGAGTGGTACTGATGTGCCTTCATTTTTGTCACACGTTCAATTTTTGTGGCATGGGCATTTCAGTCCATGGAACCCCTATCCTTATCCCTTTGAGACAAGTACAACTTACGAGTCAGGTAGTGGATTTGCAAAATCAGATCCCTCCCCTCACTCGCGAAGCCTACTGACATTTCCTTTTTTTTCTTCTAATTTTCAATTTTAATACCCATCAATTATCTGATTGGTCCATATTGTTAATTCAATAAAAAATAGCCCAGTCATCAGAAAAATGCCCACAAAATGTCAATCTTTTTAGAAAAATGCCTAGGACAACATGAGATCATTTCTTGACATGTTAATGTACAGTTTGAGGATAATAATTTATCTCTCTCTTGCTATGTTAATTAGGGCTTTCTATTAATATATCAAACCCTAATCTTACTTCAAACCCTGATTTACATGATATATAATCACATCACAACCATGTTGTACTCTGATTTAATATTGATGACTAGATCTCATGACTAAGAATGCTAGATCATTGTCTAATCTACTATTGACATATTTGTACATGAAAATGACTAAATGATTTAATATCATCAATCCTTGATATCTTGCACATCAGATCAGACCTACTTTGAGATATCAAACCCTAATCTCAATCATATGATCCTATATTAGTATTATCAATGATTATAGGGAAAGAAATACAATGATAACAAGAATACATGAGTCAATGCCCTAGTAGGTCATTATAGCAGCGAACTATATATATTGATACATGCTTGTTCTCATGTTGTACCATGATCTTATACTCATTAAACTTGTTGATTTGGATATTGATAATACTCTAGACTCCAAAAGAGGTATGCTTTTATATTTATTCCTCCTTGAACAAACTAGTGGTATTGAATGATACTTGTATGCACTCTTGCTTGAAAATCTTGGTTGTGTACTTGTTTGAGCTACAACGTTACCTACCAAGTGATCTTTTGATTTGTGTGTGTATATATATATATATATATATATATATACTCTTGAAAAACCTTGAACATAAATGGTAATACCCCTTATGACTGCCTATAATAATGATATTGATATTGGGTGCAAGCGACCTCGTCCTATTTGAGGGTGGAACTCATCCAACATGGTGACCTCCCCCATCTTGTTGGGGTAGTAGAGCCATACATATATTCATGCATGTTGTTCAACATAATGGGGAAATTCATCATAAAAATTGAATTGCTCAAAATAAAGATGTGTTTTGAATATCAAATTGAATATTTTTCTTATAAGTCCTGCCAAGTATAATATTTTGACATAAATGTTTTCAATTATTAAATATTGCTCTTTTCAAAATGTACCCATGCATTTGCATCGGTTACGTCTTGATTTACCTAATTTTAGGTATGAAGACTTGATGATTTGATACATACTATCTGCCATACTCTTGCCAGTATCTGCCAGAATGAAGAATGCATATCACATTGGATTATATGTAAAGTGAATGTAGTATCTAGTTTGTAGTTCTCTCACCTTGTAACATTTCCTTTCCTTGTTGCCTTCGAGCCCTTGATGTAATAGAATCCTTAATTCTTTTTCAATAAAATTAAATGCTATTTATTTTTGCATAAAATGTGTGTGTGACTTTCAGGCCACTCAGAGATGGATTCTCTAAGCCCCTTAATACTATTTACCGAGGTAGTGGAATCAAAATTAGGGTAAGAATGGTTCCGTGACAAGGAATAATCTCTTAAAGAGGATATTAATCTTTGAGAAAAAAAAACAAAATCTTTAGCAAAAACATGGGAAAGATACAAGGAGGTACTCTGGAGATATGCACACCATAATTTTCCTAAGGGGACACAAATAAACACTTTCTATAGTGGATTTTCATATGACAACACTTCTACAATTGATGCAACAACAAGAGGAAATTTCTTGCTGTATAGGGTAAGTGAGGGATGAAAATTGCTAGAGACAATGTCCATGTATCAGCTAGCTAGAGGTGTGGAGATATGGAGTAAAGGCATGTGTATGTTTGATACAATCATAGCCAAGATTGACAACATCACCAAATACCTCAATTCCATAAATGTCAATCAAGTGTAGAAAATCATGAGGTGTGACTTTTGTCATGAACCAAAATGGGTTGTGGATTGTAGTATAGGCATGCCACTTGAAGGTGTTACAATCAAGTGAATTACATAGGCTAAAATGAAAGGAACATCCAACATTCAATCTTCTACAATCCAAGATGCATAAGCCTACCTAATTTTAGTTAGAGGGATAAGGATCAATAGCCCTATGATATATGCCATGAGGATAAGCAACCACCACAATAAGACAAACTCTCTAGTCTTGAAGGTATATTGGTTAAGTTCATGAATGATACTTCTAACCTTTTGCAGAACCAAGCCCAATATATGAAGGGGTTGATAACTCAAATTAAGTATCTTGGTAGTGCCATTATGACAAAAAGAATAGGAAGTAAGATAGTGTAGATTCCAATCAAAGGGAGCATGAAGTTAGGAATATAAGAGAGGTTGAGAGGCCACTCATAAGTTCGCCCATCCAAAATGAAAAAAACACTACCATCACAAAAGACGAGCTAATTTTTGCCATTGAAAAAGGAAGAGAATCACCAATGGTGGATGAGAAACAAACACAAACATATAATACTTCAATTTCATCACTCCTAAGGGATAAGAGAGTGAAGTACCTTAACCACATAGGTTGCACCAAGAGAAAGTTGACAAACAATTTGATTATCTTGTCAAGGCATTTAAGAAACTAGATATAAACATTCTACAATATACTAAATTTTGGCACTAGATTTTATTTTGAGCTATTATGTATAATTGTCTCTCTTGAATATCTATATTGATAAATCTCCATTAATATTTGTAACCTTTTCAATTGCACTAGACTTAGGGCACCAAAATGCAATTATGCTTCATATTGATCAATTAATCCTATTTGAAACCCACACTGAATACTTGAACATATTTATGGATTAATGACATTAGAGTACATTATAAGATAACTTAGAATGTTACATTGTATATGTAGAGTGATTTATGGTAACAATTAAGAAAAGTTAGAAATTATATATTATTGAAATTTATTTCAGGTCTTATCCAATCTTAAGAATTGCATTTTGAAGTAAGTAAAATGTCCTCACTACAGTCCAAAAATTACTAATATTATATTTAATATTGTACCAATATTTATCAATATTGTAATAATTTCTATTGTGATGTACCCATTTAATAGTGATCACAAAGTCGAACAACAATAGAAATGACAAGAAAGGTGGGAAAGTGAGAGTTTTTGTCATAAGTGTAATGCACACACTACTTCTATTTTGTATTGGAAAGGTCGTGGCACTATTCAGATAGAAGCGCTTGCATTTTCATAAGCGGGAAAGACAATAATTAATAGGTACCATTATCATTGCCATGAGGATCATCATTATCACCTTTAACTTGCCACACATGTTCATATTCCTCTCAATTGGGAAAACAATGACAAAATGAATAACATTCATACCTCATCAACAACCCTCCTCACACATGTCACAGACCTTCAATTTATTCTCAATTCAAAGTTACCAACCACAACAGACACCTCCAACAAGATTAAGATCTGACCTCAAAACTGCCACCATGAATGTGATGAAGAAGATAAATGATAAAACTTCCATGCATGAGTATTAAATACTCCATAAACTTCTATTACCTCTAGCCCATCATCTTCAGTCACTGAATCTATAAAAACCATAGAACAACTCCCTTCACCCTATATAACAACAAAGATCCCAACCATGATCTAAACACAAGCCATCATCAGACATGCAGACACCATGTCGACTCTATCTCCTTAGCATTTTAGCAAAATCAAAAGATACATAAACATTGTCCCTTAATCTCCTAGTAATTTTGTGAAACCCAACATCTACACCTTTATCCCTAGTTGGCTTTCACTGCTTTAAAGTTGCTAGCAATCTAAGACCCCAATACACCCATCTTCTTAACCTGTAGGGTGAGATCAGAAAATATGTAGACCTATAAGCATACAAAAACTATCTGTCATGGTTGAGCTTACCCTCTAACCTTTCATTAGCTTAATAAAGCCACTAGATCTAATGATCTAGTTTGGAAAATCCTCACCTACACACCACAAACCATCTGTGCTGCCACCCATCTAAAACCCCTCTTTGTAACATCGTACACCAACATACAACCTACTAGATCATGTGGACAAGTACCTTTCCTTTTCGTATTGCAGCCAAGAGAAATGGTGATAGAAGTCTTACCACGTGACTTTGGTTCTCACATCCAATGGAGCTTCTGAATTTTCCGACCCTATGACTCCCTGACAAACACCCATGATCTATATCCAGTTTTCTTGATCCTCACTTTCTTGAAGTCATTTTGACACCTTCCCCAATCTCTAGACTCGAGTCAACAATGAGGAGGTGGCCCTCAGTTCTACCATTACCCTTGCAACAATGATACAAATGACCATATGTCATATCCCCCAACCTCATATAATGGATAATGGACATAAAGGTCCCCCAACAGGGGTTACTCCCATATGCAAAAGTGTCATTCTCTCATAGAGGGGATAACACTATGCATCTATCCTTCGAGAAGGAAAAATATCAGATAGAATGTGCCAATGGACAAATCACTAAATTTGATAAACTTTGATATCTAGATGTTTGTTTCTTTAACATTGTTATCCTTTATAGTTACCACCTTGAACTATTATCTGTACTTGAAGATAGTATCACATCAAGATAACTTTCTTGTTATTCAGATAGTTCACCAAGAAAAAGTACCTACATTCTACTACATGGAAATATTTATTTTAAAATAACTCAATAATTGAATTTAGTACTAGGTTTGGTGACCCAAAATCCTTCTTTTTGGTCCATGTTTGGTTCTTCCTACAGTGTATCATGGAAATGTGATGCAAAGAAGACATATAAGAAGAATGTTGGAGATGTCCTCTATACTTTAAGAGTATATAGGATTTATGTTTGTAATATTTAGCCCATATGTAAGGAGTGGGACTCAATATGGGATCCCATTCCTACTTAATTTGAGGAATAAATCCATCTAATTCAAACACACTATCAAACATGTTGGGATAGGTATACATTTTTTGTCTCTCAAATGATGGTCTCCAAAAAGACCAAACTATAACAACGAAATAAAAGTATCATGACTATATTCAATTTAAAAGATTACATAAGATACTCCCACTTGAGGATACATGAAAGTAAAAACACCAGGATCTAAGTATAGGGATATCCAAACTACCCCAATCCTATCTCCCAGGAGTCATCTCCTTAAGCCAGGTCCACATATGTATGTCATGTCCTCCATGTCCTTCACCTAGGGGTTGGAAGCATACCCCATAAGAGAAGAAAAAGATGGAAATTATCAGCATAGAAGCTGATATGTGCATATTTATTGAGGATTTAGAAATATAAGGGCATAAAGGACATTCAATATAACAATGATTCCCATAGAAAAGGAAAAATACTATCCAACTGGATATCAAAATAAATACATTTAAAGAAGATAAACAATAAGAAATTTCTTGTCTTACAATACCACAAATACAAGAAGTGCATGTAAACAACATTAGACTAAGCTTATTTCAAGCAAGATTGGGACATCATAGGATCTCAGCCTAAAAGCATTGGGTGGAAAAAGTGCACCCTAGGTGGAAATAGCACACATTATATATAACAGGTTGAAAATCACACTTGGGGTAGAAAAAGCATGCCCTATGTATGGTCGTACTCATGTACCACTATAAGAAATAAAATAAGTCTAGCCATGCAAAATGTAGAGGCAAGAATAAGTTCAAGATCGTGTAAAAGAATGAGAACATCCAATAATTGTAATGTGAGTCCAAAGGACCCATAAGAAAATACCAATCATGTCCACAAATAGGTGCAACATAAGATCGGAAAGTCCACCATAGGAAGATCAGGGTACCAAATATTCAAATTAGGGTTTACACATGTAATAAAATGAATAATATATAAATAAGAGTCCAATAATAATATCCAACAAAGAATATGATCACAAGATCAGAATAACATATAATCTTTCACATGAAATAAATTCTCAGAGGAGAGAGAACTTGTGTAGGCTAATTTGTCCATAGGACCAAGATAGAGAGAGATGGTATATAGGTGATTGCTCAATATGATGATACATCACATGATTTCTATATATGTCCAAGGGAAAAACCTTAATTCCATATCAGTCTACAAACAACCTATTAAAGGCATATATGACATTAGGATTAGGCTTACATTAAATGCATAAAACCTAAAAAGTCGACCTTTGTTGTCTATGAATTAGGTTATAAAAACCATACTATATTGTAGATTTTTTTTAAAGTTCATAGCATATTTTACTTTTATTTTTGACTTATAAATGATTAGTTATGAATTTTATGATTTCTAACCAATTAGGAAAGTCCATTAAAAACCATGTATGTATTATATGAGAATTAGTTGATAAAAACCATGCCATATGTTAGAGAATTAGTTCACTGATTCTAAAAGATATTTTAGTTCATTTTTAGGATTTTAGATAATTTAATATGAATTTTAGAAGAACCAACCAATAAAAATATCTCTAAAGTCACGTGTATAAAATCATTTGCTTTGAAAATCAAAGTGACATGACACAATGGAAATTGGCCATCTTGCCCAGAATTCTAGTTGACTTGGTATCCAACTTAGCATGATAAAACCAGAAAGGAAATGGTGAAAATATAGAGTTGCCCATGGAGGTGTCACATGAATAAATATTCAAACGAGGGCACATGCGTAACTAAAACAATTGTCATCCCCTCTTTGCTTCTTTGTGAGATTAAGAATATAACTACTACTCTCAATTCTCGATTCACAAATAAAACCCACAACCATCACCTCCTTGACAAATGGATATGATCCATGCAAATAATCCAAACCCAACAGTGTCAAAGAGCCCATGAAACAAGGAGATAGGGGAGCATACACCCAAAGACTCCTCTGTCCACCTTCCACCATAGATGGATAAGAAAAGAAGACCTAACTAGTATGTAACAAATGAAACCAATAATGACATCAAGACCACAAGAGGAATATACAAAGGTATAAAACCTCACAAGATGAAGCCAAAAGTCCAAGCAGGATTTTTCGGCATGATTGGCTTGGGAAATCGGAGAGAGAGGGAAACCAGAAAGACTAAAAAAGAAACCCTTCTCCTTAGACAAGCCAGAACAACACATAAAGTCACAGGAACACATGAAGTGAATAAAGAACCGAACATGTTTCAGGTTGGTGAACCAAGAAAAAAATAGGAAAGAGGTGAAAACTGAGTATTACCTATGATCAACGACCGATGACCATAGGTAAAATCATCGTTGCCCTCTGCCAGATCCCTTCATGATGATGTTGTAGAGTGTAAGGGGCAGAAGACCACCACCAATGAAGCACTGATGGGAGATGATAGCTGGGGTTTTGTGGTAGACCAACATCCTCCCTGTGGGTGGTGTTTCTGTGTCTTAATAGGGTCAGTGAAATTCGAAAGCCGGTGTCGTGATAGCATCAAGATAAATTTCTAGGCTAAGTGTTCCATTCTATAGATTACAATGTTCTGAGTCGTGTTCTTAAGTAGAGGAATAGTCATACAGGGAGGTCCCTAGGACTAGAGAAGACTGTAGTTTAGGTGTGTTGACGCCATGAAGATCTGGATTTGTCTATTGTAGATAGAGTGGCACCGACAAGCTGAGGCTGTTCAAAGACTAGGCCACAAAATGTTAGAGGAGACTATAGGGGTTTGGATGACTTGCATTAGGTTGGTGAATGGTTTTTAGAGTATGGAATCTAGGTATGAAAGTATGGTGAGGCTGTAGGAGGTTACATAGATGAAAACTGGGAGGCGAAAGGAAAAGAGAAGGTTGGGGATATGTAGATGATGAAACCCTAGAAATAGGGCTCGCTCGATTTGGAAAGATGATACAAATTTGAAAGAAAGCATGACATATAAAGTACCAGAGAGAGAGAGAGACCAGAGGTAGAGAGAAAGACTAGAGGTAGACAGGAAAACATGAACTATCATAGGCAGATAATGAAGGAGTTGGAGGTACGGTAAATAAGGGAGGCTGCTGGATTCACTAGACCTAGAAGTAGATGAGGATCTGGTCATCCATTCAGTGATCCCACATGTAGGTAAAAGAAACTAGATACATGGCAAAATAAAATAAATCCACTTTAGGGAAACTAAGTATTAAAGGCATCAAACTTAACTTTTTAATCATATTCTTTCCTAATCTATTTGAGGGTTAAAACAAGTGCCAAATAAAGTGAAATTTTACATGTAGACTAATAAATACATATAAAATCCATTTCTACCACTATTTTTCACTTTTAGGAATGTTTTCTATTTTATTTAATATTTTGAACCTTAAATTATATTCTCCATCCTAAATAAATATAGGATAGATAAGATTGTCCAAATAATGTGAAACTTGGCACCCAAGTTAACTTGGACCCATGGAACATGATTTTCATGTTAGATTTGGGTTCTAACATTTCCTTTTATAAGTATTAATACATTTATGGTCTAGGTTGTTTATATTCATATACATTATTATATATCCTCTTTTCCATTGATAATCATCCCTTAGAGACCCATTATCTTCAAATTGTTGCCAAAAGAGTATCCTTTTGTTATTATGCATTAATTTCCATATTGTCCTTATTTATCATATTAAATCCATCAATTCAATATTTATTTAGATAATGATGCATTATCCATGTTTATGGACTTGGAAACTCCAATTGTCATTCTAATATATGTATTAAGTATATTGTGCCACTTACTAGATATATCTGAGCCATCATGCGAAAATTGGCTATCAAACAGAACATATATAGCTTATGTTATGTTTAGTGATTCCATTAAATGTATTATATTTGTTTTCAATCTATATATATTAGCGTTACCATTGGGTTAACCATGTTATATGTATTAATTATATTCTTTAGTGTAGCCAACATTTCCTTAAGGTGTAACTTCATCCTTGTTTGGTCAAATCTAAGAAATCGAGCCCACTAACCTTCTAATCATGGAATAAGGTAAGATTCTAGGTTTTGGTTCATTACACCATATGTATAGGATTATAGGAACTCTAGTATAAAGCATGAATGTAATAAGATTTTTTTATATATTATGATATAAATTTTATAAAGATTGTTAAGATTGGGTCCGTACAATATGTTATCAGAGTTATAAATCGTGGATAGTTATACATGTCTCATGGAAATTAAGTTTAGTTAGGAAAACAAATGGAATACTTAGGACTAACACACATAGTTGACAACAAACACTGATATGTCTAGCCCATTTATTAATATATATTTAGACTTCAAGTAGGAACACTAGAAGAACATGTATGTTTCTTAATATAGATAAACATGGAATATCTCCTCCTCATCTACTAGAGTTTGGACTCCTTTTCTAACCACATATTTACTTGAGTCATGGTTGATGGAGAAGTGATTGAAATATATGTGTGTACTATTGAATGTTTTGTTGCAAAAACCAATTCACTAAGATGGATCACCCTAGGTTTTAAACCTTCATTAAAATTGCAACTAACTCACTCACAAGTAAATGGATCAACTACAATGTAAGAAAGGGTCAAACTCAAAGCACAAAATTTTCAAAAAATTGCCTTAGAACCAATCGTTAAAAACAATATTTAAAATCTAATGAATGAATCAAAAGAAAAGATTATAATGTAAGGAAACATATTCAAAATGGGTTTGAATCAATATTAAAGAAAGTTGGGACAATTGGATTTCATTTCCATCACCTTTGTACCTATCCTAAGTGTAACAACTTTGAAATACATCAATTAAACTAGAACCAAGTAAATTCACATCCTTTCAGAATGCAAATTATAGAAGGATTGAATTTCCCATGGAATCAAGGTTTCTTTACCCATAGATAATAATCCAATCATCTTGTAGGATCCCTTCCTCAACCGCATACAGAATCCTGCACATCCATTTGGGGATCTAATTAGTTTCGTGGTTTCTATGCTCATGATTATATCATACATTCTAATTGAGGGACCAATTCAATAAGAAATCATATACTGAATGGAGAACCATTTAATATAATAAGAATTGGGTTTCCTAACATCTAAGATAAGAGTGTGGGCAATGCGGATACTCTCCATGTCCCATTGAGAAGGTATACCCACTCATAGTCATGGAAAGAACACAAATACAAGAAGAGAGGGGAGAAAGCATGTCACTAATGTAGAGGAAAGAAGAAGGCAAAGCTCTTTAACTTTCGTAGTCCTCTCCATCAGTAATAGGTATGAAGAACCATGCTAGGATGGTCTTATCCTTTGGATCCTTAGTCTAAAACATGCTCTAGACTGAGAGTGAATGAACTGCGTAATAATTAGGTCATTCTTGGTTTTTGTTATGAAATAGCCTTCAGTTGTTGGCTTCATAAATTTGCTATGTCTATCACGCTAGCTAGTCAGGAAACTAGGTAGTCTGGTGAGCTGATCACCCACATGACAACATCCCTAACGGAATCTTGTTATCCAACCAATGGGGATGATCGATTGATCATCAGTTTGAATAGTCCCCTACAGAATGAGTGCATCAATCAATGTGTGAGTTGGATCAGATGATCAAGTGGGTGCTCAAAAATGCTGATGAATTCTAACTTTGGATTCATATATTCTAGTTAGTTAACTAACAAGGTGGATTAACCAATCATGCTAATATATTACGCAGTATGAAAAATGAGATAGAAGCAAAGACAATTATCATAGAATGAACTTATGTTCATTACAAGTTATTTTCCCCCAACATGGTATCAAAGTCACATTTTAACCCCAAACAGCCCACCACTAGGGGCTTAGCTAGACATAATCAAAGAAAAGATAAAAGAAAGGGGAAGAAGGGGATATGAATCCATGGAGCTCATATTAGATCTTCCTTCTTCACCTCCTAGATGTTGTAGGGTGACCTCCTTCCTCCAAGGTGGATGATGGGCATGGAAATGGAGGGGTTTATGGTAGAAAACCTAGAAAACTAGGTTTCTATGGTGGAAATGAAGTGGAAATGGTGGGTGGAGAGAATAAATGCAAAGGGATTGCAATGAATGCTCAAGGGTGGGTGGGGAGGAGTAATGGAAGCTAATTTATTGTTGTGGCCACTGCCCATGTATATATAGGTGGTGGTGGAAGCACTAGGGTAAGTAGGGGCATTTTTTAAAAAATAATGCAGAAAATGGTAGTGTTTAGGTGGTAGCACGGTCATGCTGGGAAGCATGGTCGTGGTGGGTAGAGGTGGGAACGCTCGTGGTGGTGTGGAATGGTCATTCCAAGAAAATGGAAAAATCACTGGTTGAAGTGGTGAAATGGAGGCTGGTAGCACGATCGTATTGGGCAGCACGACCGTGGTGGAGGCTAGGTAGAACAACCCTGTTGGGTAGCACGACTGAGGTGGTGGATTTAGAGGGGAGGTCGTTCCCTTTAGCATGCTCGTTCTATCTTCAACTAGCATGGTTGTGCTGGGTAGCACAGCCATTTTGGGGGCTTCATGACATGACCGTGTTGGGTAGCATGGTCGTGGTGGCAATGTTGTTGTAGCTTACAATTTTTGGGATTTCCCTGTAACTTGTGCATTAGCTAGCACGGCCGTGCAGGGGTCTTCAGTAGCAAAATCAACTTCAATCTTCATGATTAATGGACTTCTTTTCTTGATGTTGAATCTTGGCCATTAGGGGTAGGTTAAGGGAGATTTGGGGTTTCCTTTGGACCCCTCCATGAGTGGAGGAACCCTAGAACTCCTTCCTTCTCTCTCATCCATCCAAAGCATGGTCCAAGTACTTGAAAATTATGCAAAGAATCTCCATAAGTGCATTTGACAATAATACTCAAATTGGGGAATTTAAATTGCATTCTACTATGTTTAGATGTGAATAAAGTACAAAATAGCACAAGATGAATATCTAAAATAGGGATGCATCACTTGCTTTCTAGGATTATCATTTCACCTATTTCCTTTTGAAGTTTTTTTATTTACATGATTAGCTACATGTAATTGGGCATTATCTATTTGTCCTATATTTAGTTTATGTTTCATGTTTTGTTTTGCACCAATCATC
This sequence comes from Alisma plantago-aquatica, assembly GCA_963693085.1. NCBI lineage: Eukaryota > Viridiplantae > Streptophyta > Magnoliopsida > Alismatales > Alismataceae > Alisma > Alisma plantago-aquatica. The sequence continues at coordinate 597,548,991 of OY856410.1, read as the reverse complement.
AATGTACCCCTTATTTGAACAAAATGAATCCTTTTTGCAATGATGAATCACAATTATCAATTCTAGAACCTATCATGCCAAGTATGATGTTAAGTAATATCACTCCTTGGAAAATATGGCAAGTTGTATGGGATTGAGAGGAATCAAATTGTAGTATTTCTCTTATGATTAACATAACATTCTTGTGGAATTATCACCACTTTGCAATTTACATGATATGATTTAGTTGTTCTTGAAGTTTGTTCATATGCTTTGAATTCCCAATTTTGAGATGCACAACTTCATCCTCTTCTACACTTCTTCTGCCAACTTCTAGCCGCATAGTTTACCAAAAATAAATCAAAAAGTCAAAAAGAATATGTCAAACTTCATGTTTGGGGTGGGACCAACCATCTCACCCCTTTGCTTCTTCCATACCCCTAGTATGTAATAGAGGTGTACCATAAATAAAAGATGCCAAAGTGCACAACAAAAAGAAAAAAATGAAATCAACGTAATTCATAAAATAAATAAAGCTATCTTGAGTTGTAAAGAGGAGAGATTCACTAATTTTCCCTTCTATACCTCCATCCACTCCAATTTCTTCCCAGTAGCAGCAATCACCCTAAAAATAATTCATCCATAGTTGAACACTATGTGCCAATCTCATAGGAATATATAGCACTATCCATACACAAGAGTATAGGTATAACGACCCTTCATTGCACATGTATCAACTAATCAATTACATGGCATCTCGATCTATCCCCTATCCCTAGATGTCAGTTTCACCTTCAACTTAAGATATCCGTTTTACACTCACCATGTGATATCAGTTTTACCACCTTCTCAAGATGTCGGGTTGGCATTAGCATAGGATATCGATTTATCATCAACCCTAGGTATCAGTTTCATCACCTTCTCAAGATGTCGGGTTGGCATTAGCATAGGATATTGGTTTATCATCAACCCTAAGTCTCAATTTCATCACCTTCTCAAGATGTCGAGTTGGCATCCACATTGCATCACGGTCTTAACACCCACTAGGTATATCGGTTTACCTCATAAAGGTATGTCTCAATTTGTAACATCTTGGATGAACCTTTGATATATCAGTTTCATCTTCTCCATGGGTGTCGGTTTAACCTTACTTGAAAGTGTGTCAGCTTCTCACTCAACAAGGTAGTATCTTAGCTTAATCTCACCCTGATGTGTCAACCACTTACTCCACAAAGTGTGTCGGCCTTTCTCCTATAGGAAGGTACCTTGGTTTAGTACCTACATGGTGTGTCGGCTTGACCTTATGAAGGTGTATCGGCCTACACACTAACTCTCATGTCAGCCTAGACACATTCACTTGTGTTCACTTAAGCTCCTCACTTTGTGTCGGGTTAGACACATGTATCGACCATGACACTCGTCACTTGTGTCGCCCATGGAACATCAAGGTGATATTAGTTTTGAGGTGCTTAAAGTGATATCGAACATAAGCATAACATGGTGTATCACCTTCACCATATCTGAGTGTATCATCTTCACCTCACTTTGGTGTTTCGGCCACACCATACTTTGGTGCATCAGCCATACCATCATCTAGTGTGTCGGTTTAAGTGCCAATTAAGCATGTTAGTTCAAACACCACAAGGCATGTCGAGTACTCACAACCTAGTGTGTGTGTCGACTTGTCATATTCAACCTTAGGATATTATACACTATTTAAACTATTATAATGGAAGGAAAGTACAAGATATGGACACCAAACTAAATGAGGTTCCTTCGGAAAATCAGTTCTCAAGACCATCATTAACTACTAGCATATATGAAATAAACAATTTAGAGATGAGAATCAATATAATAACATGAAAGAGTAAAAATATTAAGGAAGACTAAGAGTTATATAACCCGCCTCAAGAAGATCTCCACCAAGGGTTCAAGCTCCATGATCAAAGCTCCAAAATGCACATTTTCTCAAAGTTGAAGACGATCCATCAAGAGTCCCAAACTCGACTTGAACATTATCTCCAAGAAAGAAGAAGAAGATGCCAAGGTTATGATAGCTCAAGAAGGAATGAAAGAGAGAACCACGACCAAATAAACCTTTATTCAAGGTATGATTCATGGCTGAGAGGGGAAGAAGAAGATGAAGAAGAGAGCTCAAAGAAATCATCATCAAAGAAACACAACTCACCAAGATGGAAGTTAAACAAAGAATCACCATGAGTAAGGAACTCGACCTCCCAAGATCCATGGGGACTTCCTATAGCTCCTTAATCTCCCAATCTCGTCCATAAAGAAGAGAAGAAAAAGAATGGATGAAAGGGTTCCTTTGTGTGAAGGGGGAGAGGGTTATATACTTGAGGGAAGAAAGAGAGATCAAAAGAGAGGTGTCATCGCCTTAGGAGTCTAGGTGACACTTGTCCACGTGCAAAGGCCACATACAACCACTTTAGCTTAACATACAAGTCATGGTGATATACTCTAGGTAGAGTATCGACCTCTTGGAATCCTACCAAGGGCACCACATTTCCAAACCAATACACTACACTACACCAAACTGATACACTACATTCCAAGGTCAAAACACACATTGTCCATAGATCATTATTACTACGATGATGCCACTTCTTGCCCGAGATCCAAACTAGGCACACACCTCTTTGTCTATCTTCCAAATGATGTCAAATAAGAGAAGGAATACTCTAGAGATGGTAAATTGCATGTTAATCATTTACTTTGGATAAATTGCAATTTACACCAAAACTAGTACACAAGGCACAAGCAACTTCCAAACCAACTCAAACTTAAAACTTAAGCTCTCCATGAGGCACCCTTAGCATCATTCTATCCCTTATGATGATAAAGCACTAAGGGAACGCTAAACATGTGACATATTGCAAGATAACCCCTCATCTTGGGTAAATTGCACTTTGGTCCAAAATAAGCAAACATTGCTCAACCATTATCCAAACAGAGCCAAACTTGAAACACTAGTGTGTCACATGATAAAAAAAACACCTCAAAGGATTAGATTAAAGTTATAAGAAAGTTACATAGGCAAAAAATAGGGTTAGTCCAAAACCCAAGTCAAGGTCCTTACAATTTTGGTCTTCAGGTGTCGGTACTACCGACATTGTCTCGGTAGTACTGAGTCATTCATAATTCTCGATGCTTTCGAGTGTGATATCGGTGTTTCAAACCTAGGACTTTAGTTTGTAGTGGTACAACCAAGATAATGTCAGTAGTGCCAAGTCCTTATTAGTGAACTCAACCCCTTTTTCTAAAAAATGTCGGTGCCACCGAACTTGGGATCAGTATTATCAAGTTTTCTTGAATTTTTACTCGTCCAAACTGTGATGTAGTCGGTACCATCAACTTTGTGTTTGGTAGTGTCGAGTTGTTTTGTGAAATTGGAACCTTTTCCCTGTGACCTCATCAGTACTATCGATTGTGGTGTCAATACTACCGACTAATACTCAACCTGCACACCACACAATATTCATCAAGGTACTTTTTTTACATAAAAAACAAATAAAATGCAAACAAAAGTAAGGAAAACTACAAACTAGAATGTAAGGAACAAAAATTATGGTTGGATTGTCTTTCAAAAAGTGCCTTCATTTTACGTCATAGGCTCGACGATCTAAGCACATAAAATTATTGAAGCTCAATGAGCTTCAACTCCTCTTCCTTCCTAACCACATCTTCCCCAAAGTAATATTTAAGCCACTGGCCATTGATAAGGAATGGATCAGACCCATTTATTATCTCTACCACCCCATGGGAAAAAACTTTAAATACCTCAACAGGCCCACTCCATTTAGACTTCTGTTTACCAGGGTGTAACTTCAACCTAGAATCGAACAAAGCACCTTCTATCCTAGACTGAAAATTCTATGTAGGATGTGGAAATCATGGATCTTTTTGGTTCTCTCTTTGTAGATCCTAGATATTTCATAAGTGTCAAACATAAGCTCATCTAGCTCATTCAATTCTAACATCCTTTTTCTCCCTGCATCATCCAAATTGTAGTTCAATTTCCTTAGCACCCATTTAGCTTTGTGCTCTAACTCTATGGGTACGTGAAAAACTAGCCTATAAACCAACCATAAAGGAATGGTTCCTATATGTGTCTTATAGGAAGTCCTATATGCCCATGGAGAATCATTAAGAAACATGCTCTAATTAGTCATGTTGGTTGAGATTGTCTTCTATAAGATTTTCTTAATCTCCCTATTAGACACCTCAACCTGTCCTAGGGTTTGTGAATGATATGGAGTACCTACCATGTGATTCACTCCATATTTGCTCAAACGTGCCCCAAATTTCCTATTGGTGAAGTGAGATCCACCATAATTGATTATCAACTTGGGCACCCCAAACCGTGCAGAAGATGTGATCTTTCACAAACCCGCATCAACTTGGGCATCATTGATGTGGATTGCAATTGTTTCCACCCACTTAGAAACATAGTCAACTACAAGTTTGTATGTATAAATTTGAATTAGACAACATGAAAGGTCCCATGAAATCCATTCCCCATAGATCAAAAACCTCAATTTTTTTAAAAAACATTTAATGGCATCTCGTGTCTCTTTGAGATATTACCTACACGTTGACAAGCATCACAATGAAGTACAAAGTTATATGCATCCTTGAAAAGTGTTGGCTAATAAAAACCACTTTCTAATACCATAGCCAAAATCCTAGAACTAGCATGATGAACCCTAGTAGGTAAGGAGTGACAATGTGCCAAAATACTCTCAAACTCACAATCTAGCACACATTTCCTCAAAATATCATCCCTACATTGCTTGAGCAAGATGGGATCATCCGAAATGTAATACCTCAAGGAATGGAGGACTTTCATCTTCTCCTGATATCACCAATCCTCTGGAAACTCTCCACATGCCAAGTAGTTCATTATATTTGCAAACCACAAATATTTTCTTTTCATGACAAAGAGCTGCTCGTCTGGGAGTTCTTCCACAATGGGTATATCTATGTCCTTTTCATCACCCCTTTCAAGATTAGATAGGTGATCAACCACTACATTCTTGGTGCCTGATTTATATTTAATTTCAATATCAAATTCCTACAATAACAATATCCATCTAATCAACCTAGGCTTTGCATCCTTCTTTCGCAATAAATATTTAATGGTTGCATGATTTGTCCAAACAATGACCCTAGCCCCTATCAAATATTGATGAAATTCTCAAAAGCAAAAGCCACAACCAATATTTTTTCTGTGGTTGTGTAATTTTAATTGGGCATCGTTTAGGATTTTTGATGCATAATAGATGACAACAAGGACCTTATCTCGACATTGGCCTAAAAACAGCCCCTACTACGTAATCTGATGCATCACACGTCAACTCAAAGGGTTGGCTCCAATCTGGAGCCTGGACAATAGGTGTGGAGACCAATTTCTCCTTCAGCACCTCAACACCTTCAAACACTACTCGTCGAAATTAAAATTAGCATCGTTTTCCAACAACTCAGAGAGCAGCTTGGAAATTTTTGAAATTTTTTTTATAAATCACTGGTAAAATCCAGCATGTCCTGAAAAGCTCCTCACTCCCTTCACCAATGATGGTGGAGGTATCTTGGAGATGACTTCTATTTTTACTGGGTCATTCTCCATTCCCTTATTGGACACCTTGTGTCCCAAAACAATCCCCTCACTCACCAACATGTGACATTTTTCCCAATTCAAAACCAGGTGAGTGTCCTCGCATCTTTGCAAAACCTTATCTAGATTGTCAAGGCAATCATCAAACGGTTCCCCCTACACTGAAAAATCATCCATAAATACCTTCAAACATCGCTCGACCATATTAGAAAAAATAGCGAGCATGCATCGTTGAAAGGTAGTTAGTGCATTGCAAAGATGGAACGACATCTGACGATACACGAAAGTGCCATAAGGAAAGATGAAGGTGGACTTCTATTTGTCTTATGGCTCGATAGAAATTTGGTTGTATCTGAAATAACTGTTGCGAAAACAAAAGTGATAGCGTCTAGTGAGCCACTCAAGAATCTTATCGATAAAGGGAAGTGAAAAATAATCTTTCAAAGTGGCAACATTCAAACATCAGTAATCAATACATACTCGCCACCTAGTCACCAACCTAGTAGAAATCAATTCATCATTTGAATTAGTTGTGACTGTTATTCCCCCTTTATTAGGAACAACCAAGGTTGGACTAACCCAGTTAGAGTCAGAGATAGCAAAAATTATACATGCAGATAAAAGTTTTTCTACCTCCTTCTTTACTACCTCAGTCATGATGGGGTTGAGTCATCACTAAGGTTACACTATGGGCTTGGCTCCTTCTTCTAGTTTGATCTTTGGTTGACAGAAACTAAGGGAGATCACCTTTATGTCTGCAACACACCATCCAAACACTGCCCAATGGTTTTTCAAAACAACAAGCAGCTGGTCCTCTTCCTGAATGCTCAATGAAGCTAAGATGATGACTAAAAGTTTCTCTTCTATTGCCAAGAAAATGTGCTTCAAGTGTGGTAGCAATGGCTTCAGCTCTAGATCCAAAAGACTAAATAAAGATGGGACTAAAGGTGGAGGAGGTGGTCCTAGATCCTCAATGTTTCTGGTGTAGTTACACGGTAGTGCCTTGAGAAATAAGACACACTCCTCCAAAGAACAATGCCAGGTATAGTCATCCACTGAATTCATGATACATGCCTCTAAAGGCAATTGTGGATATGCTTGCACAAGAGAGGAAGAAGCTGCCTCTTCAATTGTAGTTGGGCAATATTCCTCCTCTTCTTCATCTGGATGTTGAACTGCCTTTGTCAATGAAACTTCCTTAGTGTTCTCCAATATATCCATTACCAGTGTGCCCTTGCAAACCTGTATCATCACATGATCCATATCTAGGAATAGCCTACCAAGATATAAAGACATCTTTCCTTGGACCCGCTACAACATATGACAGTGTGCCTTCTCTTCAGTCATCTTTGTGGACTCAGGCATCTTGATTTCAAAACAGTCATATTTAATCCCCAGTGTCAATTTTCCTCTACCCATATCTAAGATCATATCATGAGTGGCTTAAAATGGTCTCCCAAGTAGTATCTCATTGCCATGATCATCTTGCATCTCCATGACTACAAAATCTATCAGAAATACAAATTTGTCCACCTTGACAAGAACATCCTCGCATATACCATACATTCTAACCATTGAGTTGTCCCCCACATGTATGGTCATATTGCTTTTTCTGGACTCCTTAAGACCCAAATTCTTGAAGTAATCAAGGGCATAAGATTAATGCTTACCCCTGAATCACACAAAACTCTCCAAATTTGGTCTTTTTGATGATACATGATATGTTGAAGCAGCTTGGATCTTGACTTTTTAGTGGTAGTGTTCCCAGAATGAAAGCGCTAACCTGCTCCTTCAACACCACTATATATGAGTCAAATTTCCTCCTCTTCTTATTGATTATATCTTTCCAAAATTAACCATATGGAGGAATCTTCTCAATTGCATCTATGAGAGGAATGTTGACATGTAATTTTCTAAAACCATCCAGAAGCTTCTAAAATTGTTGCTCAACCTTGGTCACCTTCAAGCTGTTCGGAAAGGGCACATGCTTCATCTACTTCCTTTGGTGTGGTGGAATATATGCCTCCTTCCTTATCTCCTTTGGTTTCTCAATTTCTTCATCATCTTCTTTGTCCTGTGCAGTAGTATCGGGGTCAACTTGATCAACTACAATAGTAGTCACCTGTGATCCTGTGTGAACCACTTTATCCTTAGCCTTTGGAACTGTCTTCTATTCATTCAACAACTTCTTCCCACTGCATAACAACACAACCTTCACCTATTTCTTAATTGGTATATTAATGTTTTCTGGGAATCCATGCTGACTTGGCTTCTTCAAGGATGCAACCTCTACTACAATATAAGAAATATTAGTTTCTATACTACAAATATGTACTCCTTGATTCTGTAGTTTCCTCTGAGTCTAACCAATGATCACCGCATTTTGACTAACTAGTTTGCTAAGCATGTCTTCAATTCGGTCTACGTTGCTGAGGTCCATGTTCTGTTTGTATTGTTGTTGTATACCAACCTATTGTGGCTTGGCTTGCTGAGCTTGTGATGGATCCTACTAAAAATTATTGGGGTCCTTCCAAGAAAACTTGGGATCTTTCCTCCATGAATAATCATTACCCCTATAATTATTCTATCGTCTGAACATGCACTCTTCTTCCTCTCCTCTAGAAGAGCTTCCATACTTGGAACATAATTTCTTAGCAATCAAGTCCAGCCCCTCATTCAATGCAAATATCACCTTGGACTCTCCAAAACTTTTAAGGGTTTCTAGGCATTCTCTTTCTTCTCCCCAAGACTAGTTTTTAGGCATATTGTTTAGGATCTCATGACACCTAGATGGCTTGTTGTTGAGGAAGAAGCATGTTCCTCCACTGTCCAGTGTAGTCCTCTCCCCTTGATGCATCCCATAGTAAAAAAATATTTGTCTATCCATACAAATTGATCCCATGATGAGGGACCTTCCTCAATATATTCTGATATGTTTCCCATGCTTCTGTGTAAGACCCCTCTACCTGCTTCTAGAAGTTGTATATATTTCTAACCAGGTCAATAGTCTTGTGATGTAGTAAGTAATGCTCAAAGAAAACATCTATCATCTCCTCCCATGTTTCTATCGACTCGGGTGGTGGATTGTAGAACCATGACTTCACGTTGTCTGCCATGATGACGGAAAGAGATTTAGATATACCACAATCTTTAGTACTTGGTCAATCTTAACCATATCACAAATTTCAACAAAATTGTTGATATGTGTCATTGGGTCATTAGTATTGTGGCCATGGAAAGCTTGTGATTTGACCAATGTCGCCAACCCAGAATCAATCTTGTATCTGCCCACATTTATAGCTTGTCTTTTGATTGGCCCTAGCTAGGCTGTCGAGGAAGATGCCTTGATCTTCTCCCAAATGGTCTATTCTTCTGTTGGGTACGCCATCTGAGCTGGTCCGGGTTGTTCTTGTGGAGGTGTCGTAGTCTCAGTTAATGGTGTCTCTAGTGGTGGAGTATAAATCAATTGTGGTGCAAACCCACTGTATTCTTGTGATGTTCATAGGAAATCCTCCTTAAAGGCATTCTGTGGCGATGATGCACCGTAATTGGTGCTTCTTGTTTGCACATTATACTAGTACATGAAATAATTAAAAATAATGTGAGAACAGATACAAATGTTTGAATAAATGATATTTGAAATTCAACTTAGAAAGAATAAAAAAAATAAGAGGTGTGGCCTAGAGTGGTCGATCACAACACTCATAGTGATGAAGTTACCATTTTCCCGACAACGGTGTCAAAAAATTGACACTAGTAAACTACACGTCAAACACAAGTGTACATATCAATGTAACATAGACCTTAAGAGGCCCATATGTCGAACTCAAGGAAATGTTAATCTAGAAACTACTACTAACTATAGTGCGATCAGCTAGGCCGATGAAAACTTTGATTGAAGGTTTAATTATCTAAAGTAGAAAATAAATAAAAAAATAAATTGGTTGTTGATCTCAAATGGAGTGAATTTATTAGGATTACGATTTCACCTCGGTTAATATTTCAATGAACATCATAACATTAATAAACATCTCTCCTAACCCTGGACTAAGAGACCTATAGCAAGAATTACTCTCTACCATGGCGTAATTCACTACCTAATATAATACCAATCCCACTCTCGTAATGATTGTGTTATTAGTTAGGTGATTTATCAAAAACTCAGGGTAATCTCTTCACATTCGTAAGCCTCCTTTCTTAAAGGGCGATATAAAACATGTATTATATGAACTCATAACCATTAATGCCTTTTTAGAGCCATTAAAGGTCTAATTAACTACCTATGATGATCAAGTATGGATAGTTCATGACAATATCATATAAACAAGTTCAGAAATTAAGAGAAATTAATATATTAATGCATAAAAGTCAATTACAATGCATAACCGGGCTAATCCTAGTTCCTAAGGAACAAGGGGTTTAGCCTCGTATAGTTCCCATTATCAAATAATGAAAGAGAAGAAGAAAAATGTGGGAAACATTAGTAAAACTAAAGAACCCCTGAAGAAGATGATTTGGATGACCCTCTTTGATGAACGTGACGATTTGCTACCTTCTAGATGCAAATCTATCCTCTGGAGTGCCTAAATCTTCTGGAACGTGGTCTTCTTCTCCGCTTTCTCCTCTCCTTTCTCTCGACCACCATCCAATCAAACAGAATGAGATTATTAGATCTGATCGAAATCCCCCTAAGTCATAGAAGTGACTTAGGGCATCATTAATTTCCATCTATTGGATTAAACTCAATTTTTAGATCTACCTGATCCCACTATATCGATAATACCGACTGGGTGTTAGTACTACCGATGCCTTTGATAGTTGCGGTCGCCTGCTAAGTTGTCAGTACTACCAAGTTGATGTTGGTAGTACTGAGATTTCTTTGAGAAATCCCAAGTCTTTTATATGATGCTTTCGGTAGTATCAACTTCATGGTCGGTACTACCGAGTCTTCTCGGCTTCAACATGTTTCATACTGAGCAAGTATCGATAGCATCAACAACAAAGTCACTACCCAACTGTGAAGATTCTTATAAATTTACCTGATATCCACAAAAACTGAACATAAGCTCTCAAAATATATTAAATCATTCAGAAATATTAAAATTACATTTATTTGATGCAAATAAGTATCACATGATAATGATATTCAGTAATGCACAAATTAATACAAAAATGAACAATAAGTGCACAAAAATCTATTAAATAGCCTATGAAAATGACAATTATCCTGTGCATTAGGCTTACCCAAGGATAATCTAAAATGGGGTAAATAATCCATGTTGTGAACAACTTGATAACCTCTAGATGAACTACATCCTTCATGTTTTGGCTCTAATTATGTTGGGGGTCTGTAGATGGGTTTTAGTATTCTAGCATAGGGATCTTGTGTGTGCAGATGGATTGGTTGATACTAGTCAAATAAACCATTTTGTATCCAACACTACCTTTTTTATCTTGGTCATGAACTCATATTCTTGTTCTTGAGTGAGATCTCAATTTATGATCACTAGGAAGACTTGTTGCTCAATAAGGAAATTATATCCCTAAGGAAGGGCCTTCATCTCTAGAGCCTTGGGCACCTCAACCTTCTCTTCAACAACACATATCATTTCCACTTCTTCAAATTCAACATTGGGTTCTTCTTCAATATTTTTCAAACAAAAACAACACTAGCTTACTCCCTCATCATCAAGGTCAAAATCTATCTAGGCTTAGATAGCTTGTCAATAAAATCAATCAAGAAAACCTCCTCATGGATGATAGGGGCCTTCATGTTTTCAAACACCCTAAATTTGAGTGTTTCTTATCCTAGCCTCAAAAGAATGGTGCATGCATCTACATTGATCAAGACTCGAGCAGTGGCAAGGAAAGGACATTTGAAGATGAGAGGATATCTGAGATCATCCTTGATGTCCATAATCACAAAGTCACAAGGGACATATGCATCCTCTCCAACTTTCATGGGAACGTATTCTATGATACCCATGGGCTTCATCACAGAGAAATCTACTAGTTGAATGGTCATCGCAGTAGGGAGATTCTAAGTGAATCCCAATCTCTGGCATAAACTACATGACATGATAGAAATGACAACACCTAAATGTACAATCCCTTTCATGCAAGTATTGTAACCAAGATAACAACATATACCGAAGGAACTAGGATCCTTTTTCTTCTTTGGCATTTCATTGAGAATGATGTCTAAATTTGTACATGATAATTTAATTATTTCATACTCCTCAATGATATAAATCCTCATTAGTAGAGTCTTTATATGTTTTGACCATGTTGGGATTTCAAAAAGAGCATACAAGAAGGGAATGTCCACATGAAGCTTCTTCATTTCTTCCTTCAATCTCATGAATCCAACGTCTAGCCTTGTTTGCTTGAGACATGCTTGATATGGAGGATTTGTCTTCAAATTGGCACGTCTGACTCAACAGAATCAATGTGTGGTTTTTCAACACCAATAGTCTTACCTGTATCAACATCAATAGTTGCATCCTATACATATTCCTTCTCAACCATCACGGTATAATCATCATTAAATTCAATAGGAATGGTGGCCAGCATCACTGGAGGAGGAAGGGCATTCATATTTCCAAAACATGTAGAAATGACCTTCAACTTCTCAGGATGCTTGGGATTACACTTGGGTTGCCCATCAAAGGTACATGTAGGTTGCATAGGGAAGCATATAGCTAAGCCAACTGAGAATAAATTGTATTATGGTAACCTTGTTGATTGAGGAGCATAGTCTACTGGCTGACAATCATGGAATGCTAAGATTGAAAAATCTATTCAATGGCAACGAATTTATCATTTGTGGAGGAAGAGGGAGTGGGTTGCGGTATCTGTGGAACTTGGTTCATACTCTATAATTGTTTCCCTTGATTTTAGCCACCATTTTGGAAGTTCCCCCTATAGTTATCTTGGTTCCTAAAGTTTTGTTGTTTATTGTATTGGAATCTGGGAGGCGCACAACATTGGTTGTTTACTTGAGGTGAGTGATTCAGTGATGCATTCTATGTACCGGCCAAATGATCATACTAGAAATTGGGATGGTTTCTATCTTGTTTTGGATGGTAGTAGCCTTCCCCAAGAATGATGCAGATGGATTTGAGGTCCTCCATCTACCCTTCTCCATCATAGACGTAGGAATTGTTCATCATCACATTATATAAGAGCTAGAAATTGAGAGTGGACGGGTCATGGCCCTTGCACTCCTCATAGAAGAGGTAAAAAAAATTGACTAGATACTTGAAATGATGTGGTTGTCCTCTTCTTTCATATGCATTGTAAGAGGTTTCAATGTTATTTTTCTTCAAGACTAGCTTTTTTAGAGACTCCATTATATATTTGAATTCAAACTATCTTCATATTTGACTACCTTGAGGAAACCTCCTTGTCTTAGGATGGAATGGGACCAAGAATGAATTTTATAACCTCTTTTGACAACCTGCCATGCACTATCAAAGTTTTGGAATATGAAGTTTCCTCCAAATAAGGAATATATGAACTCATTGGTGTCATCATCAACACCTCATTAGAAAGTATTTATCAATTGAACCTATGAGATGCTATGGTGTGTACAATGACATAGAAGCTCCATGAATGTTTCCTAAGTCTCATCTAGTGATTCACATAGGACCATGTTGAACTGTGCAATATGTCCCCTTATCTGGTAGCATGAGAGACAACGGCCAATACTTCTACTAAAACTTGGATTGGAGACCTTCCCATGTCATGATGTTGTCTCCCTCCTTGGCTTTATACCAAATCCTTGCATTGTATGTCAATTAGTACTTGAACATTTGAAGTTTGAGGGCATCTTTAGAATCATCAGGTCACTTGTTGAAGGTGCAAAAATCAACAAATCATTGTAGGTATCTTGAGAATCATCACCTCTATTTCCAGCAAAGGTGCTTCTCTATAGCATGGTGATCCTCTAAGTGTGGATCTCAAATTTTTGGGATAGTGATAGTGGTAGGCACCACATGATTATGTGCATTAATAGGCATAGTGATTGATAAGTCCTTAAGCTACTTCTATCGTTCTTCTTCAAGTGTTGTTTCCTCTATCGCTTGGTTCTTTGTGGACATAGCCGCTCTTGTCTCCTAGACAAGGGCTTCTGAGGATGTAGCCCAACTGACAATGTGGTTTATTTCTTCTTCCTCGATCATGTTCTCAAAAGTTTAGTTCAAGTCCTTGTTCATGAAGACAATGCCAACTCCTAAACATATATGTTGTTCACATTCCTATCATATACATTGTCAACAATCTAAAATGAGAAAAGGCCTATCGTTGGATGAACAATCAATCTATTGATTTCTTAACTCCTAGATCTCTGACTATTTTCACCTCTTTTGAGGTCATGTAGATATGCCTTCATCTTGGTATGACATAAACACATCCATTCCACTTGAAGTGAAAGATTTCTCCTTGATGGTGGATTTGAATGAAGGGTAGAACTCATCTCGATATTAAGTTGTGTTTCAGATAATATGTTCAACTAGATTGTTTCCCATGTCCCACCTCTTACATGCAATGGTCATTAAGGACAAATTTAATTCCATCTTTAAGTATTTTCTTATGCTCTGAACTATTGACTTGAATACAACAAGAATCTTTATGACTAGTACATTACATCCATCTTATGAAAATTACCATTGGGGGTACTACTATATTTTAAATGTCTATATTCTAATCTTATACATTAAAAATGTACGCACTTAAAAAATGAAATGATGGTGTAAGGTAGACTTAAATTTCAATGAGTAGTTCTACACTAACCTTGAAGTAAATGAAATAAGTCAATCATAGAAAGGAATTCAATTGACCATGGTCTATAATCACGTCTACATTTGACAATAGTGGTGTATATCTTTATGTAGAGATAGCATTGCTCCTCTACAAATCAATTAATCAAATTAACTGCCAGATCAACAATAACTAAAATAGATCCATAAAAATACATTATAAAGAAGAAAAAAGGAGGATTTGAGATGTTCCAGGTTGAGTTTGAGCATATTTAATTGTCCAGAGATGTTCTACAATAATTTTATCCGTACTATCATTGTCATGTAGCCTATGTCTGCACTGAGTAACCAGACAGTCAATGCATACCTCAATGGTCGAGTGAGGTTTTCTTCTCCTTATTCACTAATGGACATAATAGAGGTGCTTTGTTGTACGATACAAATTGATGTCCACCAGATCTAGGTTGTTTTCAAATAAGGATGCGAAGGCAAAGGCATCCGAGTTAGTCTTCACATAGTCATCCTCGACTACGACCTTGCTGAAGGATGGTTTGGTAGCCTTGTTCGTTGATTGTATTTCTACCTCCTTCCCCATATTAGGGTTTGAACTATTAGGATAGGTCTCCCCGCCCAATGTGTGTCATCTATTACCCTAGATGCTTAAGTCCTGATGACAAGGGTATCATCATATCCACATTCCCATCTACCTCAATGGATGGAGTGTCTGTAGATCCTTGCATCCCACTAAAATGGAAGGATATTGTGGCATCCAACTCACAAAAACAAGATTTACTTAAGAGGAAGCGAATCATTTACAGCGGATTACCGAAAATCACTAAAAATTAAAACTTTTTACAAAGAGATCCAAACATAGGAAAATCTTTCATCAAGAACCAATGTATAACATTTACATCCTGGTTCTTAAGTACATAACTTGTACCATCTCTTCTCGAGGATTACAAACATCAACAACCTTATTAACCTTATATATAGATAGCATAAGAACCTTGAGGCATCAAGCCAAAATCTCAGATCGATTTGTTAAAAGCACTAACTACTAACTCCGAGGACCTGAGAGTACAGAGACGATACATAGGACTACTATCTATCTGACTTGACAGACAGTATCTCCACCTGAGATCTCACTATTGTCCCTACTGTTGTTGTCCTTCCTCTACTGTAGGGATTTCTATTTCTTTGCCCGCGTCCACCTAAAAACATTGGATCCCACGGGGTGAGACAATTGTAAAATTTCCCAGCGAGAGATATAACTCTCCGCCAAAACATTATTATTGCAGTTTGTTAAAATAAAACTGAGCAGGGAAATCTTATATATTTAACAGCAGATGGATCACTGTATGAACAAAGTAAAGTAATCTCCTTTCCCAAGGAGGACATTGCATCTACCCATGGTAGAGTTATAATTCGTTCATCTACTTGCAATGAATATAAGGGGATATAAATAACATCTATCAACTAGAGATGCATAAATGAAATGTAACATCAGCCAGTAAATTTCCGTATTCAATCCTTAAGCAAACATGCTATACGACTGATTACATTTTACAACCACACTTATGCCCTGAGGAGATGAGCCATACCACTCATACTCCAACCGACCACTACGAAGTCAAAATTGGTACCATACAAGGTCAATGGAAGAGCCGGCTTCCAAGACCTCCCACATCTCGGTCAGTGTGAGATCACATGCAGGACATCTTGTGTCTCTGCTACATAGCTTGCCAGGGTATAGTGGCAACTTTGCTATAGAGGCAGGGTCAGCTGCACTCTCTTCACGATCGAGAGATTTCATGTTTACCTCCATTGATCCAGCATTAATATTATTGGGAGATGTGTATTGCATCTATCCAAATTATCGGGAGATTAGTGATACATCCATCCTGATACATATAATGAAGGATTGAGAGGTTTAATGTTTACCTTCCATTAATTCCCCCAAGAGGACGTAAGGATATTTTCGCCCATTGACCCCCACATACTCAACAGTATGCACGCCGGGTTTTTGCCGCGGAGCAACCCGTTTCACCATCGCCAAAATACTGACGATGATGGTTCTATGGTCAAGGATCTACATGATATGATTTCACTTAATTAATTAAGTACATTATCATATTCTTTTAGCATCAGTTAAATTCTCAAACAGGAATTATTATGACAAATGCTATGAAGGTACATATACTTCCATCAATATTTTTCAAAACTTTGTAAAACATTGGGATCTCTATACCTTATATCATTATTTGGAAGATCTCACTTCTCAACAATATCATCATCATGATTACTAAATCTGGGCATTCAAACCCTCAGTTCATGACTGAACATGTTACCACTTCTTAGGTAACTAGTACCTTCAGGTCATTTGACCAAGGTATACATGACACTTGTTACACAAGCATCTCACATGGCTCACCAGGCCACTACACATCTTGTCACCTCTCATTGGGCAACAATTAATATAATGGCTCATAAAGCTCATACACATCTTGTTACTTCTTACTAAGAAACAAAAGCATAATGGCATACAAGGCCAATCAACATTTCTATTGTATAAGTATCATAGCTTAAATCTGGCTATGTTCATCATCTCATGATATCTGCATGGTTAATACACATGATAACAGTCATGATAATTTCACATCACACCATGCAATACCATAGCAACACCAAAATTCCCTTACCAGGGTTAGGGTTTACCATCAAATAGGGATTTTCATCCCTTTACCCAAAATTAGGGTTAGGGTTCTCCATTTCACATTAATTAAGGTTTTATGTTTATATTATCAATCCAACCCTAATTTATTGTTCCACTCCACTAGGAGCATTCATTGATATCATAAGTATTCACTCATGCTTATAACTCTCATCATGTATCATTAATGATTATCAATTCAAGGTATGAGTTCATCTCTCATCCTTACCATAGTATGAATACATCATATTGATTATCTTGGCTTAACCCCTTTCTCATAGTATGTTAGTCAACACTTGTCAAAGTGCATTGAATTCATTACATCTTTATTGTAACAATTTATATAATACACACTTCTTGTGTTTCTTATCCCAATATATTGGATTTGAGGTGAATCAAGGTATGTCAACCCTGAAATGCTAAAAGTGATATCTATCATATCTTGATGTATCACTTTCCTCATTACTTCCAACTTTCTTGAGTTATCAAATTATCTTGGATTAAGGTATTTCACATATTAATACCTTCATCCACTAACCTATCACTCTTACCATGAAGTGCATAGGTCAAACTTAAGAATGGTCCAACTATCTTTAGTGATATGGACTCATTTCAGGTTAAGGATTGCTTACTACAAGGTTGCCTAATATCAACTACTTGATATATTTCACCTTTATAAGGTATTATCCCTTATTTTATCATTAGGGATTCTCTCATACCATTACCTAGTAATTATAATTATGGTTTATCATCATATTGTCCAAGATTAGGGCTTCATATATTATAACTCAAAATTAGAGTTTCATATACCTTTACCCTGTATTAGGGCTCCTCATCATACCATTGTATAGGGTTTCACATAGCATCACCCTCAATTAGGGTTTCTCATGGGATCACTCTCAACTAGGGTTTCTCATGGAATCACCCTCAATTAGGGTTTCTCATGGAATCACCCTCAATTAGGGTTTCTCTTGGAATCACCCTCAATTAGGGTTTCTCATGGAATCACCCTCAATTAGGGTTTCTCTTGGAATCACCCTCAATTAGAGTTTTCTATTCATCCCAATTAGGACTTCACATTCCATTACCCATAGTTAGAATTTCTCATGTTTTACCCTTGATTAGGGTTACATCTTTACCCTAGATTAGTGTTAAGGTTTATCAATCTTCTTGATTAGGATTTCATGATCTCTCCATCAAGGATCGTATCCTAAATTCATCATTTATTCATATTAAAGGTGTTGAAGCTTATCCATTACATGATTATCCTACATGTATGGATTCCTCTCTCTCTCATCCTATCTAGGATATTGACTATGTCAAACTTAGTTAGATTAGGTCAACCAACCCTTCAATTAAGTACATTCAATTAGGGTTGACATAGTATATTGAAGTATTGCTTATTTTCAGCTTCAAGGATTAACTCACCTAAGGTTACCAATCACTTGGTACCTTAAAGGTGTAACCCTAATGATTATCTTTGAGATAAATCAATAAAAATTATAGGGTAAATTGATCCTTCATCACAACAAGTTTTCAATTGATATGATCACATTGAATCACTAAACGTTCTTGATCCTTTAATCTTTAAATGGTTTGAAACCGTTTGGGCAAGAGTGTGTTAAAACCGATTGGGCTTCGATCTCCAAATGGTTTGAGACCGTTTGGTCTAAAATTGCCTTGAGACCGTTTGGACCCAAACGGTCTTGAGACCATTTGGACTCAAACGGTCTTAAGACCGTTTGGTCCAAACCCTCTCAAAACCGAATGGACCAAAAAGTTCTTTCAGCACTTACACGATTCATTATTTTAATGGATGAACTGATTATCAATTGAATCCTTGATTTCTTTGTCACTTGAACTATTGAATCAACCTTCAATTAGACCATCAATTAGGGTTTTGAACCCAATTGATCTAGAAATTCTACTCAAGAAACCTTCAATCAGGGCTTTGAATCGAGTAGCCATCAATGATCAACATTGTGGAATTGATTCCATTGCAACTAATGAATAATCATAAAAAATTTATATGACCTGACCCCAAACGGTCTTGAGGTTTTTTGGATAACCTCCAAATGATCTTGAGACCGTTTTCCCCATTCCATCCTTGAAATTTGTAGAATTCAATTAGGGTTTGGGTCATTAGATTGATCATCAAATCAGCAATTGATTGCATTTCAATTTGGTATCTTTGGACCTTAAAATACTCAACCATACTTAACCCTAGACTTCCAAATGGTCTTGGTTGACCTCCAAACGGTCTTGAGACCGTTTAGGCTAAGCAACCCAAAACTCTCAATCAATCAATTTGAATTTCAGCACTTAACCCGATTAGGGTTTACTAATTGATCAATCCTCAACTGATGAACCATTTGGAATTAATCAATCAAATTTGATGGGTCATTAACCATCAATATTAGGATCAAATTTTCCAAATGGTCAAACATGGTCAACTCTCCCAAATGGTTTGAAACCATTTAGCTTCAAACGGTTTGATGAAACCATTTGCTTTCAAACGATTTTGTTGAAACCGAATGAACAACTTGTTGAAACGGATTGGAATGTAATTTTATTTGGGAAAAGTGCCCAAGATGATGTCATCATCATCTACCTTCGTCCCTGTAGTTCTTAGTACTTCAGATTTCATGGAATTACCCATTTCAACAAGCAATTAATCAAGAATTAGAAGAAATCATTATAATTGCAAGATTGCTAGTTGAATAATAATGAAAATGGGTTCAAGTTATATAACCCACCTCCAATTGAGCTTCAAAGCTTCGACCTCCACGTATTTAATGGTGAAAGCAACTCCTTCAACCATCCCAATCTCGTCCTCAAGCTTTGAGTGAAAAGAAATGGCCAGAAGTGAAGATTGAGTGAAGATAAGAAGAAATCAAGCATTTATTTTCGATTTCCACCATGGAATCAAGGTGAAAGAGGGCCATGGAGCTTAACTACAGGTTGGGGGTTGTCCTCCTGATGCTCCTAGCTCCTTTGGTCGTTTTTGCAAGCAAGGGGAAGAAGTGGATGCGAAAAATCCTTTGGTTTGGGTTGTAAAGGGTGTTTTTATAAGAAAATCAATGACAGAGAAAGTGCCTTATAAAAATCCTTTTAATCCCAAAATTAGTGTCGCCTATTCCCCCTCAATTCCTTAGATATGATTCTATCTTCTTGCCTCTTTATACCTCTCAATTATCCTCAAATTAAAGAAAATAAAATTAAGCACCTTAAATCATATTATACTAGTATCCATAAGTGAGTGGATATTTCTTTTTCTTATAATAATGTGAGTGAGTTATCCACTCCTTTAGATATTTTCATTGCCTTTAAAATGCACAAGGACGTCCAAACTTGTTGATTTTAAACCAACACAATTTTGGTTGAAGGGCAATCCAATCAATATAATTATTTTTACATTAAAAAGAATTAGGGTTTCAATTATGCTTAAATCTTAATTATTTTAATATCATGATTCTCTCCCCTTCAAAGTGTTACAAATGAGATGTACCTCTCATTTTATTTGCTCTAAAAGATGCCAAGAAACATTAGGGACTATTTTGAAGTGGTAATTTGCATACTAAACCCTAGGTTTTGGGTAAATTGCACATTACACCAAAACTAGGTTTTAATGCACAAACATTGCTTTATCAGCTCTTTCTTGGTACTCAGGCTTTCCCAATCCATACCTCTGCATCATTTTCATTCTCATGATGCTTCAACATATGAGGAACATTTAATCATGTAACATTTGCTAGTTAACCCCTCAACTTGGGTAATTTGCACTTTAGTCCAAAATAAGCAAACATTGCTTCAACATTATTCAAACAAGACTAAAATTGAAACATAAGTTCCTCTTGGGCCTTAATTATTTTTCCCAAGATAAAATCAAGGATCTAATTAACTTGCTTAAGCAATACTTCTAGGGTTAAGGCATAACCCAGGTCAGGGATGTTACAAATTATAAAACCCTAACAAGGATTTTGTCCCCGAAATCCCAGATAAAGGAAGACAGATATTATTCATTCATCATATCATCATGTCTCCACATAACATCTCATTATTATGGAGACACCATAAAGCTTTGATCAATACAAATCCCTTCTATACAGGGGTAGTATAGAACTTGTCGATGTTATGTTTATGCAAAGCATAAATCCCTAACAAGTGATGTCCATACTATTTTATATAATTGGACTGATTTCATAGTTAGCCATTCTAGGTAACCAAAATTAACCATTTATTCATGAGTTATGCTTGTACTCTTCCACACTACCTGGTATTTCTCATATATTAGAATTCCTCACTTTGGTACCCATCACATGTGTCAAAACACATCACATCTGCATCATTCTTTCACCTTAGGACATTACTTTTTACACATATCTTTATCTTGGAACCAAAGTCCAAGATAAACTGATACTTTTCTAAGTATCCATCACATGAACATTTTTATCTTATGCACATCAAGTGTCCTAAGACCCACTTGATTTTCATGTACCTGAAAGGAAAGAAAACAAGGAATCATATTCCTCTTTTTTTCGTGTATTTTCAACTATTCATGAATCATTTACTCTTTGTCTCATCCTATGTTCCTTGCCCTCAGCACAGGAATTTATAAGGATGTTTACATAACATTATTCTTTTCTTGGTTATTATCTAACATGTTCATGAGCATCTTATGATCTCATCACATTTCCCATTTCCACATTATGGGAAAAGATCTTTATTATACCTGCAAACATTATTGAACAGGGATCACCTCCCTTGTTCTCATTATTATCTTATGAGGAGTATACTTTTTACTCCCTCATTCATACATACTCATCTGATATTATCTCAGATTTCTCTTTCTTATTCTTAGGATATGACACATTTTTCCATTCCATATTTCTAATTTCATGATACTCATTAGATTGTCTCAGAATGACTACTTGATCAGAGTAATCAAAAAGATAACAATCTAAGAGTTTCCATACTCACTTTATCATCAATAGTCGTATACCTGGCCAGGGTATATAAATACTGAGATTAAGTAGTATGCACTTTGTATACTATCACATTCCTTCCTTTTCATATTATCACAAGCATAAGATTTAACATTCCTAGATTTTATCCAGACATCTCTTCTATACCTCATCCTTTTTATAGAGGTAAGAACAATATGAAACATCTATAATGTTTACTATGCAAAACGTAAGTCCTCATAGGACTTAATAAAGGAAAACTCAATCAATTACTTTCTCAATTTAACTCAGGAAACCATAAAAAGACATATTAGAATGATATTATTTTGTCTGACATGTTTCATTTCGTAGTTATTTGCTGCCTCAGGCTGATTCTTTTCATAGAACCTTGCTTGGGATGTATGTCCATGTCCTCGAGTACTATTACTAGACCACTTCTTATGAGAGTCCTGCTGACTCTGCCTCAGGGGTTGATTCACCATAACATTTCTGGCTGAGCAATTTCTTGCCAGATGTCCTACCTGTCTACATTGGTAGCAAATTTTGGGCTTTAGATGTGGTCTAGAAGGTTCTTTACCCTTTCTAAGTAGCCATTGCCTTGGTGCACTAGGCTCTGGTTGTACTGGTGGTACCAAAAACTTCTTCTTTTTGGAACTACTAGTCCTCTATTCCTGAGTTTGGATAGGCCTTTTCTTAATTCTTTCTTCCTTAATCTTTATTGGACAATTCTTCATGATATGTACAGGCTTCCTAAACCTATAGCAAATTCTTCTTTTGGGTTATGACCTATTCCTTCCCACTTTTTCTATTACTTCATCATGTTGATGTTGACTAGGAATCCTATTGGAGCCCATAACTTCATCATTGGGGTTTAGTAATCTGGGTTGTATTTCTAATGCATGGTCTACTACATGCATCACAGCTGCCCTAAATTGTCCATACAGGGCTTGAAAAGCTGGGCTCTCTATCATTGCTTGGTTCAGCTAAGGATATTCAGATACTGGTTCCTTCCTAGTCCAGTCCCTTGCACCACTTCTTGGTGCAACAATGCTGCTTTCAACATCATGTCCTTCGTGTGATCTAGGCTTCTTTAAGTTCTTCTTCTCTTATATGAGAAGAAGACACTATCAAATACACTGGAAGACACTAGAACAGACTCTACTACCTTAATCCTATGTATCTGTAGACTCAGTGAACCTAGAGCTCTGATACCACTAAACTTGTGGCATCCAACTCACAAAAACAAGATTTACTTAAGCGGAAGCGAATCATTTACAACGGATTACCGAAAATTACTAAAAATTAAAACTTTTTACAAAGATATCCAAACATAGGAAAACTCTTTCATCAATAACCAATGTATAACATTTACATCCTGGTTCTTAAGTACATAACTTGTACCATCTCTTCTCGAGGATTACAAACGTCAACAACCTTATTAACCTTATATACAGACAACATAAGAACCTCAAGGCATCAAGCCAAAATCTCAGATCGATTTGTTAAAAGCACTAACTACTAACTCCGAGGACCGGAGAGTACAGAGACGACACATAAGACTACTATCTATATGACTTGACAGAAAATATATCCACCTGAGATCTCACTGCTGTCCATGTTGTTGTTGTCCTTCCTCTGCTGTAGGGATTTCTATTTCTTTTCCCGCGTCCACCTAAAAACATTGGATCACACAGGTGAGACAATTGTAAATTTCCCCAGTGAGAGATATAACTATCCACCAAAACATTATTATTGCAGTTTGTTAAAATAAAACTGAGCAGGGAAATCTTATATGTTTAACAACAGATGGATCATTGTATGAACAAAGTAAAGTAATCTCCTTTCCCAAGGAGGACATTGCATCTAACCATGGTAGAGTTATAATTCATTCATCTACTTGCAATGAATATAAGGGGATATAAATAACATATATCAACTAGAGATGCATAAAGGAAATGTAACATCGACCAGTAAATTTTCGTATTCAATCCTTAAGCAAACATGCTATACGGCTGATTACATTTTACAATCACACTTATGCCCTGAGGAGATGAGGTATACCGCTCATACTCCAACCGACCACTGTGAAGTCAAAATCGGTACCATACAAGGTCAATGGAAGAGCTAG
Organism: Alisma plantago-aquatica; assembly: GCA_963693085.1. Classification (NCBI taxonomy): domain Eukaryota; kingdom Viridiplantae; phylum Streptophyta; class Magnoliopsida; order Alismatales; family Alismataceae; genus Alisma; species Alisma plantago-aquatica. Next base: position 597,524,819 of record OY856410.1, on the reverse strand, counting down.
CTTCCAAGACCTTCCACATCTCAGTCAGTGCGAGATCACATGCAGGAAATCTTGTGTCTCTACTACATAGCTTGCCAGGGTATAGTGGTAACTTTGCTATAGAGGCAGGGTCAGCTGCACTCTCTTCACGATCGAGAGATTTCATGTTTACCTCCATCGATCTGTCATTAATATTATTGGGAGATGTGTACTGCATCTATCCAAATCATTGAGATATTAGTGATACATCCATCCTGATACATATAATGAAGGATTGAGAGGTTTAATGTTTACCTTCCATCAATTCCCCCAAGAGGACGTAAAGATATTTTTTCCCATTGACCCCCACATACTCAACAGTATGCACGCCGTGTTTTTGCCGCGGAGCAACCCGTTTCACCATCACCAAAATACTGACGATGATGGTTCTATGGTCAGGGCTCTACATGATATGATTTCACTTAATTAATTAAGTGCATTATCATATTCTTTTAGCATCAGTCAAGTTCTTAAATAGGAATTATTATGACAAATGCTACGAAGGAACATGTAATACTTCCATCAATATTTTTCAAAACTTTGTAAAACATTGGGATCTCTATCCCTTATCTCATTACTTGGAAGATCTCACTTCTCAACAATATCATCATCATGATTACTGAATCTGGGCATTCAGACCCTCAGTTCATGACTGAACATGTTACCACTTCTTAGGTAACTATTACCTTCAGGTCATTTGACCAAGGTATACATGATACTTGTTACACAAGCATCTCACATGGCTCACCAGGCCACTACACATCTTGTCACCTATCATTGGGCAACAATTAATATAACGGCTCATAAAGCTCATACACATCTTGTTACTTCTTACTAAGCAACAAAAACATAATGGCATACAAGGCCAATCAACATTTCTATTGTATAAGTATCATAGCTTAAATCTGGCTATGTTCATCATCTCATGATATCTGCATGGTTAATACACATGATAACAGTCATGATAATTTCACATCACACCATGCAATACCATAGTAACACCAAAATTCCCTTACCAGGGTTAGGGTTTATCATCAAATAGGGATTTTCATCCCTTTACCCAAAATTAGGGTTAGGGTTCTCCATTTCACATTAATTAAGGTTTTATGTTTATATTATCAATCCAACCCTAATTTATTGTTCCACTCCTCTAGGAGCATTCATTGATATCATAAGTATTCGCTCATGCTTATAACTCTCATCATGTATCATTACTGATTATCAATTCAAGGTATGAGTTCATCTCTCATCCTTATCATAGTATGAATACATCATACTGATTATCTTGTCTTAACCCCTTTCTCATAGTATGTTAGTCAACACTTGTCAAAGTGCATTGAATTCATTACATCTTTATTGTAACAATTTGTATAACACACACTTCTTGTGTTTCTTATCCCAGTATATTGGATTTGAGGTGCATCAAGGTATGTCAACCCTAAAATGCTAAAAGTGATATCTATCATATCTTGATGTATTACTTTCCTCATTACTTCCAACTTTCTTGAGTTATCAAATTATCTTGGATTAAGGTATTTCCCATATTAATACTTTCATCCACTAGCCTATCACTCTTACCATGAAGTGCATGGGTAACACATAAGAATGGTCCAACTATCTTTAGTGATATGGACTCATTTCAGGTTAAGGAATTACTTACTACAAGGTTGCCTAATATCAACTACTTGATATATTTCACCTTTATAAGGTATTATCCCTGATTTTATCATTAGGGATTCTCTCATACCATTACCTAGTAATTAGAATTATGGTTTATCATCATATTGCACAAGATTAGGGCTTCATGTATTATAACTCAAAATTAGAGTTTCATATACCTTTACACTATATTAGGGCTCCTCATCATACCATTGCATAGGGTTTCACATGGCATCACCCTCAATTAGGGTTTCTCATGGGATTACCGTCAACTAGGGTTTCTCATGGAGTCACCCTCAATTAGGGTTTCTCATGGAATCACCCTCAATTAGGGTTTCTCTTGGAATCACCCTCAATTAGGGTTTCTCATGGAATCACCCTCAATTAGGGTTTCTCTTAGAATCACCCTCAATTAGGGTTTCTCTTGGAATCACTCTCAATTAGAGTTTTCTATTCATCCCAATTAGGATTTCACATTCCATTACCCATAGTTAGAATTTCTCATGTTTTTACCCTTGATTAGGGTTACATCTTTACCCTAGATTAGTGTTAAGGTTTATCAATCTTCTTGATTAGGTTTTCATGATCTCTCCATCAAGGATCATATCCTAAATTCATAGTTTATTCATATTGAAGGTGTTGAGGCTTATCCATTACATGATTATCCTACATGTATGGATTCCTCTCTCTATCATCCTCTCTAGGATATTGACTATGTCAAACTTAGTTAGATTAGGTCAACCAACCCTTCAATTAAGTACATTCAATTAGGGTTGACATAGTATATTGAAGTATTGCTTATTTTAAGCTTCAAGTATTAACTCACCTAAGGTTACCAATCACTTGGTACCTTAAAGGTGCAACCCTAATGATTATCTTTGAGATAAATCAATAACAATTATAGGGTCAATTGATCCTTCATCACAATAAGTTTTCAATTGATATGATCACATTGAATCACTAAACATTCTTGATCCATTACTCTTTAAACAGTTTGAAACCGTTTGGGCAAGAGTGTGTTGAAACTGATTGGGTTTGGATCTCCAAATGGTTTGAGACCGTTTGGTCCAAACCCTCTCAAAACTGAATGGACCAAAAAGTCCTTTCAACACTTACACGATTCATGATTTCAATGGATGAATCGATTATCAATTGAATCCTTGATTTGTTTGTCACTTGAACTATTGAATCAACCTTCAATTAGACCATCAATTAGGGTTTTGAACCCAATTGATCTAGAAATTCTACTCAAGAAACCTTCAATTAGGGCTTTGAATCAAGTAGCCATCAATGATCAACATTGTGGAATTGTATCCATTTCAACTAATGAATCATCATCAAATTTTTTATATGACCTAACCCCAAACGGTCTTGAGGTTGTTTGGGTGACCTCCAAACGATCTTGAGACCGTTTGCCCCATTCCATCCTTGAAATTTGTGGAATTCAATTAGGGTTTGGGTCATTGGATTGATCATCAAATCAGCAATTGATTGCATTTCAATTTGGTATCTTTGGACATTCAAATACTCAACCATAATTAACCCTAGACCTCCAAATGGTCTTGAGACCGTTTGGGCTAAGCAACCCAAAACTCTCAATCAATCAATTTGAATTTCGGCACTTAACCCGATTAGGGTTTACTAATTGATTAATCCTCAACTGATGAACCCTTTGGAATTAATCAATAAAATTTGATGGGTCATTAACCATCAATATTAGCATCAAATTTTCCAAATGGTCAACTCTCCCAAACGGTTTGAAACGGTTTAGCTTCAAACGGTTTGATGAAACTATTTGCTTTCAAACGGTTTTGTTGAAACCGAATGAACAACTTGTTGAAACCGATTGGAATGTAATTTTCTTTGGGAAATGTGCCCAAGAGGATGTCATCATCATCTACCTTCATCCATGTAGTTCTTAGTACTTCAGATTTCATGAAATTACCCATTTCAACAAGCAATTAATCAAGAATTAGAAGGAATCATTATAATTGCAAGATTGCTAGTTGAATAATAATGAAAATGGGTTCAAGTTATATAACCCACCTCCAATTTAGCTTCAAAGCTTCAACCTCGACGTCTTTAATGGTAAAAGCAACTCCTTCAACCATCCCAAGCTCATCGTCAAGCTTTGAGTGAAAAGAAATGGCTAGAAGTGAAGATTGAGTGAAGATAAGAAGAAATCAAGCATTTATTTTCGATTTCCACCATGGAATCAAGGTGAAAGAGGGCCATGGAGCTTACCGACAGGTTGGGGGTCGTCCTCCTTCTGCTCCTAGATCCTTTGGTCGTTTTTGCAAGAAAGGGGAAGAAGTGGATTTGAAAAAGCCTTTGGTTTGGGTTGTAAAGGGTGTTTTTATAAGAAAATCAATGAGAGAGAAAGTGCCTTATAAAAAACCTTTTAATCCTAAAATTAGTGCCGCCTCTTCCCCCTCAATTCCTTATAAACGATTCTATCTTCTTGACTCTTTATTCCTCTCAATTATCCTCAAATTAAAGAAAAGCAAATTAAGCACCTTAAATCATTTTATACTAATATCCATAAGTGAGTGGATATTTCTTTTTCTTATAATAATGTGAGTGAGTTATCCACTCCTTTGGATATTTTCGTTGCCTTTACAAGGCACAAGGACGTCCACACTTGTTGATTTTCAACCAAAAAAATTTTGGTTGAAGGGCAATCCAATCAATATAATTATTTTTACATTAAAAAGAATTAGGGTTTCAATTATGCTTAAATCTTGATTATTTTAATATCAAGATTCTCTCCCCTTCAAAGTGATACAAATGAGATGCCCCTCTCATTTTATTTACTCTAAAAGATGCCAAGAAACATTAGGGACTATTTTGAAGTGGTAATTTGCATATTGAACCCTAGGTTTTGGGTAAATTGCAAATTACACCAAAACTAGGTTTTAATGCACAAACATTGCTTTATCAACTCTTTCTTGGTACTCAGGCTTTCCCAAGTCATACCTCTGCATAATTTTCATTATCATGATGCTTCAACATATGAGGAACATTTAATCGTGTAACATTTGCAAGTTAACCCCTCAACTTGGGTAATTTGCACTTGAGTCCAAAATAAGCAAACATTGCTTCAACATTATTCAAACATGACCAAAATTGAAACATAAGTTCCTCTTGGGACTTAATTATTTTTCCCAAAATAAAATCAATGATCTAATTAACTTTCTTAAGCAAGACTTCTAGGGTTAAGGCATAACCCAGGTCAGGGATGTTACAGATATGTCAACTTTTGAAACCGTAACCCTAACACCTTTTTTTTCAATCACCTTCTCCAACTTTTGGGTTTATATTTTCCTCCCTTATATCTTTTGCCCAATCAGTGACCTTCTCTCCTTTATGTCCATGTCCCCTCCCCCATCCGTCACCCTTCCCTCTCACTGTGATACTGCCTCGCCTTTCCCCCTCGTCCTCCCACAACTACCATCTCATCCATCTTTGATTAAGCAATGATTTCTTTGTATATTATCCTCTTAATTTTTCATAAAGGAGACGTGTATGTGTATAGATATGATTTGAGCATGGTTTGTAGGGTGCTTGAGGTAGCCACTGCCCATTTACAACAATTGCTACTGGGGATGGATGGTCTACACAAGTGGCTGCCAAGGAGCAATTTGCCTCATAAGACAAAGACCCATTAGCCTTATAATGATCACAAATAAACATTTATGAGTTTGAGGACAACCGTCATGTCAACATTCCTTTATGATTGACTCCCAGAATGACTTAGAATGACTCACAATAGAAATTTTTCTCACACGCCCTCTTTATAAATTATAAAATAAAATGTATTAATATATCCCCACGAAATTGTATTGAACAAATTGTTAATATATATTATTACTTGGGAGTTGTTGGATGACTGACATGTTTATCACCTAAAGGTTAGGTGATAAGTATGCATGCCACCTAATAGTTTAGTGATGGGTATGCATATCACCTAAACATTATACCCCTTGTAGATCACATGTGGCTCATATACATGTCACCTAAATGGTAAACCCCCATTAGTACATATGTGATTCAATTGTATCCCTTTCATGTATGGTAAAATGTCTGTCATCTATGTTACACACGTTTATACATACTATAGGTGCTTTACTTACATGTCACCTAAAGTATGTAACCCTTTTAAATATGGTAAAATATATGCCATCTATTTTACATAAGTCCATATAGATTATAGGTGATGTACAAATATGTCACCTAATGTGTGTAACCTTATATATGGTTGATGCATGTACCACTCTTTTTGGTAGTGAGGTTTAAACATTTTGGTGAGGTATCAATGCTACACAAAGTGCATGGCCATCGCCGTATTTCAACAATATATGCACTTGATATTGAATAATGTAATATTCTGGTTAGGAGAATCAAGAACATAATCCATACACCAATTCCTATTCACATTAGCATTTTTTGTTTTGAAAATGGATAGGTTAATGTCACGACCTTTCTTATACCAAACCAAGGTAGTGTGTTCTTATGAATTTATGATATCTTTGGTATGTGGTGAATGAAAGAGAGGAGAAGGAAATGGAAGGGAAGGGAAAGGAAGGGAGGGGAAGGGAAGGACACTTATGTTAGTGTGTTTGGTTAATATGGAGAGGGGAAGGGGAAAACATGAAAAATGTAAATATAAAAAAACTTTTTAGTGACGTGAAATATTGGTGATATAAAAATATTTATATATATAATATTTATATTTGGATATTTATTCACATAAATTATTTTATGAAAATATGTTCACAGATACATGAACAATAAATAAGATTGGCAAAAAATTTTGAATGATCTATAGATACAAAATAAAAATCATAAGATGTAGATTAAGATAACACACATTTCTTATTTGTTATTTATGGAAATGACACATAAGAGATTTTCTTGTAAAAATGATAATATATATTTTTTATATTCATCTTGATTATATAATCGGTCTCCTTCATATTTTTGTACCTACAATAAATTTTCTCTCAATGTTTTTAATTACTTCTGCCAAAGTCCCCCATATTCCACTAATTATCTGCCTTTTTTATTTTTATGATTGTATAACAATCTCAAGATTTTCAACTTTCTTAACAAAATAATAAAACATTTAAATTTCCTTCTAAATTATATATAAGGATTATTTTAGTTTCCATTTCTTTTATTTTATTCATTTCACAAAAAAATTGTTTCAAGAATTTATCAAATACTTTGCAATATTTCATATGGCCCTCCAAATAACATAACACCTATGTGACATACTACTTCTCTGTTCTGATTAGTTATGGGATATACTATTTTTTTCAACCTTATTATTTATATTTTTCTCTTTCATTTTATATTTTTCTTTCATCTTTTATTATGTCCACCTAGTTTTTTCCTTTCCTCTTGTTTCCACTCCTATTCTGTGGAGAGAAAACGGAAGAGAAGTGACGGAAATTACACTTGATTGTTCCCCTTCGTTCCCCTCTACTCTATTGGGGATGTTGTACCGATACAGTCTCGGACGTGACGAAAAGTTGTTATGGAAGCATTACCGATAAGCGTATAAACCCAAAGAAGAAACACCAGATTTAACGTGGAAAACTCTCCCCAAGACAAGGAGAGAAAACCACGGGGCAATCCCGCCAATAAGCACTATGTAATGAAGATTACAACTCACACCTCCCAAATTTAATTACCCCTAAATCCGGGTAGCAACCGCCAACCACTACTTTGCTTCAAGGAAAAGTCATTGACCCTCTCTTATCAACTAAGAGATTTTCTCTGTCAGTACACCCAATGTATCACCGATTGTCAGTCGCTACTTTGGATTTAAGGCAAAGTCACTGACCCTCTCTTATTCAACCAAGAGAGCTCCTCCAATTGCTCTTGTTCTCTGGCACCCTCTACCACAGAAGGCACCGACAAGAAACTAGAGGGATCACACCTCAACCGGTGGATGGTGGGATGATCTCAATGGTCTCCCCCATGGCCGCTATTTATAGGCCTCCATGCATGTAGTTGCAACCATGAATCCTTATCCAAATCCTAGACCCACTCCTAATCCAACTCCATGATACACATAGGGAACCATCATCTTTCCTTCTTGGATTTGATTCTTATTAGGATTGGTACCACAAACCAATCCTCTCCCAAGTCCAAATCCCACTAGGACATGGGCTGGATTATATTCTTAATCCCAACAATCTCCCCCTCCATTCCATGAGGGAAACGTAGTCTTCAGCAGTCATCTGGAGTAGTGTGTGGATCCCATCATCACAAGTGATGGGTCCATTCTCTTCACACATTGCAGCATCCTATAGTTTCCATCCATCTTCTTGAAGTAACGCCTTGACTTCACATTGTTCCCAGACAACTGAGAAGAAGTATGCTGGCCTCGCTGCTTCTCTCTCCATGTCTGCACCTGGAACTTTGTTGGATCCCCCTGATCAGTCAGTCAAGCCCTCCTAGATGAAAACCATGTTTTTGACCTTCTGTACTAAGGTTCAAAAACTCTTTGACGATGCTCGCCCTATCAATGTAACTCAACATCAAGATCCTCCAGTCTGGGTGTAGCAACTACATGTCCAATGTATTGCCCTCCTTCACATGTGTGTTGTCTCAATGAAGTCTTTGGACCAACCTTCTCTAACTGGGAGTCATCGTGCTGCACATCTATCTTCATCCTGTAGACCCACTTATTCTTTAGTGGTCTCGGGCCTTTGGGAAGCACCACAATCTCATAGGTTTCATTCTTCTGCAAAGAATTCATCTCCTCCTACATCACCCGATGCCACTGTACTCTGTCTCTATGAGTTTGTGTCTCCTGAAAAGTCTCTGGCTCCCTCTGATCAGTAAGAAAGATATACTGAGATGCCAGATATCTAGATGAAGGATGATGAACTTTGTCAGACCTCCTCAACTGCTGCTCTTAGGACTCTGCCTGATCTTGATCCTGCTCACCCTGCCTAGAAGTCTCTGTCTGTGAAGTTGAATCACTCATCTGTGCATCTGGAACTGGACCACTCAATGTGCTATCACTCTGCTGCTCAGGGTGATTATGCTGCTCTTCTTCATCATCGAAAGATTGCACCTATGAAGAAGTTGATGCATCCTCATACTCATCGTCTGAAGAACTATCACCTGATCTCACATCCTCTGCATCATCAACCTTAGGCTTTGTCACTGTCTGACTCTCACATAAAGTCACATTTATGTGTCTGTTCATGGTCTTTTTCACAGGATCCCATAACATGTACCCAAAATGCTGATCTCCATAGCCAAGAAAGATACATGGCACCACTTTATCATCCAGCTTTTGCCTCTTTTCCTTTGGAACATGTGCATAAGCCTTGCACCCAAATACTCGCAGATGAGCATAAGAGGCATCCTTGCCTGTCCATACCTTCTCAGGTATATCAAACCCCAAAGGAACTGATGGAGATCTATTTATCAGATAGCAGGAAGCACTCACTTCCTCACCCCAGAATGTCTTTGGCAACTGTCCAGTCTTCAACATGCATCTGACTTTCTCCACAATAGTACGGTTCATCCTTTCAGTTGTACCATTGTGTTGTGGTGTGTCAGACTCTGTCCTCTCATGTTGTATGCCGCGCTACGTGCAGTACGCTTGGAACTCCCTGGAGGTGTACACTCCTCCATTGTCCATCTAGAGACACTTTAACTTTTCATTGGTCTCCCGCTCTACCATGGCATGGAACTTTTGGAAGCACTGAAAAACCTGATCCTTGGTCTTCACTAAGTAGACCCACACCTTCCTAGATATATCATCAATGAATGTGACAAAATACTTATTGCCACCCAGTGAAGCCACCTCAAATGGACCGTAGACATCTGAATGAACCAACTGTAGAAGCTTTGACTTCACCACAGACCTTGTCTTAAAAGAAACTCACTGATGTTTTCCTGTCTGACACGCGTCACATGAACTGAGACCACTGCCCTTGCTACAAGGAATCAACCTCTTATTGGATAGAAGATTCAATCCCTTCTCACTCATATGTCCTAACCATCTGTGTTATAGATATGTGTGGTTATCCTCAACTGCATGTATATTGCCATCTTTGAGCACTTTAAGCTTGGTCTTGTACAATGTGTGAGATAGTTTACCCTATACAATAACCAAAGCCCCCTTGGTGATCTTACATTTACCGCCACCAAAATCAAGATGACAACCTTCTCTATCAAAGAAAGAACCAGAAATCAAACTCATCTATAGATCTGGAATGTGACAAACATCCTTCAGCGTGAGCTTGCAATAGACACTTGTCTGAACACAAATGTCTCCAATCCTGACAATTCTAGAGAAGTTGGAATTTCCCATGTTCACTCTACCGAAGTCCCCCTTCCTGTATGAACTAAAGAACTCCTCACATGGTGAAGCATGGTAAGAAGCTGCAGTATCCACCACCCACTCTGAATCATCCTCATCAACATGCAAACACTGCTCTTGGACTGTTAAGACCACATCATCCTCATCGTTCCTATCATCTGATATTGTCATTGCGGTGTTCTTGTCATCATCTTTCTTGTCTTTGGCTTCAGACCCGTGTTTCTTTTTCCAAACATTACAATCCCTTTTGAAATGACATGACTTGCCACAATAGAAGCACCCTCTACTACTCTTCAACTTGGATCTACCACGAGACTTCTCATGGTCCTGGGACTCACCGCGACTCTGAGATCTACCACAGTCTCTTACTCTGTTAGCTCTCCTGTCCTCTGTGAAGTGTAACTCTAATCCGCTGTCACCTGAGCCTCATCGTTGAGTCTCTTCATTCATCAGACTACTCTTCACCTGGTCAAGTGTCAACTTACCTTCCTGTGCAGAATTGCTGACTGTCACTACGAGTGTCTCCCAGCTGTCTGATAGTGATCCTAGAAGAAGTAGAGCCGGGAGTTCAACATCAAGAACCATCTTCATGGACCCCAGTTTATTTACAAGGCTTTAGAATTCATTCATATGCTCGATGATGCTTGTACATCCCGGTACTTGAGGTTCATCAACTTTCAGATCAAGAAAGCTTTATTTGTGCCAGTCTTCCGCTCATAACTTCTTAAGCTTTTCCCACAGATCTTTGGCATTGATCTTTTCTGAGACGTGATGGAACACGGAGATGTCGAGCCACTTCCGCACTGTTCTGACGGTTTTCCTGTTTAGCTTCTTCCAATCTACATCAGACGTAGGCTTTGGCTTTTGTCCCTCTATCGAATTGTACAGATCTTTGCAATAGAGAATGTCCTCCATCTTGGGTTTCCAAATATGCCAATTTGAGCTTTTCAACTTTATCATCTTCACATCTTCATCCTTCCCCACCTGGACTTGTATCTGCAGCCAAAGCTCTAATACCACTTGTTGGGGATATTATACCGATACAGTCCCGAACATGACGAAAAGATGTTACGGAAGCGTTACCGACAAGCGTATAAACCCAAAGAAGAAACACCAGATTTAACATGGAAAACTCTCCCCAAGACAAGGAGAGAAAAACTACAGGGCAATCCCACCAATAAACACTATGCAATAAAGATTACAACTCACACCTTCTAGATTTAATTACCCCTAAATCTGGGTAGCAACCACCAACTGCTACTTTGCTTCAAGGCAAAGTCACTGACCCTCTCTTATCAACCAACGATGGCCCTCTCTTATCAACCAAGAGAGATGTTCTGTTAGTACGCCCAATGTATCACTGATTGTCAGCCGCTACTTTGGCTTCAAGGCAAAGTCGCTGACCCTCTCTTATTCAATGAAGAAAGCTCCTTCAATTGTTCTAGTTCTCTGGCACCCTCTACCACAGAAGGCACCAACAAGCAACTGGAGGGATCACACCTCAACCGGTGGATGGTGGGATGATCTCAATGGCCTCCCCCAATGTCTCTATTTATAGGCCTCCATGCATGTGGTTGTAACTAGGAATCTTTGTCCAAATCATAGACCCACTCCTAATCCAACTCCATGATGCACATAAGGAACCATCATCTTTCCTTCTTGGATTTGACTCTTATTAGGATTGGTAGCACAAACCAACCCACTCCCAAGCCCAAATCTCACTAGGACATGGGCTGGATTATATTCTTAATCCCAACACACTCCCCTCCACCCCCTCCCTTCTTCATCACTTTATCCAACCAAACAACTCAATTCTTTTCCCCTCCCCTCCATTCACTATGTACCAAACATACTCTTATGGAGAAGCAAAGAACGTAGAAGGAGATGCTCTTTAGAGCATACAAGTGTGCTAATTTATCCACGGACTGGAGACTAACTAAGAGAGCAGTTCTTGGTGCACATTGTATTTACAATCCTGTGGGTCATGTAGGATTTGACGCCTGTTTGAAGGAAGGGAGAGACTAATGTCTCTTCTAACTCAAAAAAATAAGAGAGCATCTCTCATAGATATTCATAACATGATATAATTACATATTTTAGTTTTGCCTATCATGACTTGACATCTTTCTTAGTATTAATATAAGGTTATAAAAAGCCCATCTATTGCCTAGCTTTTATTACCTCTATGCACCCTCTTATAAGGCTTCAAAATTCTGAGTTCGACATTGTCCAAAGTTGTACCCGGCAGGTCTGAGTATGCTGTTTATTTAAAACAACACAAATCTCTAACATAAACCACAACTACATATTTGATCTCTTTTTTCCAAACTAATTCTTTCAAAAAATTATTCCTATAGTCATAGTTCTAGATTACTTGCATAAATATTTAAATTAAATATCTTTTTATCAAATTGAATTTTATAATGATTCTAAATATGTTACTTATACAATCATGAGTACTTGAAGGAGGTAGAGGTCTAGTAAAGGTATTGAGCATTTCAAATTGAACTAAATCATGTCAAGATATTGATTAAATGAGAGAATTGTTAAATGTTCTCAACTGAGAAGAAAGAACTAATTTATGCATAAAGGAATTTAGATTTGGACGAAATAGTGTCAATGTGTGTAACAAATTAACATATAACTGAATGGAAGTTGAAATGAACGCTCAATCCATAAATGGATTCAATTTAGGGAAATTTGGAGTATTGGTACTTTCACGATTCAAATTCTAGCATGTTATAGGGTGTATAGCATATCACAAAAATTATACAAAACATAGAGTAGCTAGAGTTATAGCAATGGAATCAATATAAGAGATTACAACTTAAATAGTATTTAACACCTCGTTCCATCATGTACATAAAGGAAAACTAAAAGAAATTACGAAAACCTAGATAGATTGTCTACATATGACAAACTACGCATATCATAATCTTATCATAATGAACAAATCTTAGACAAGTTCCTCCAAACCTTTATCATCAAAACCTTGGTTCTCAAATACCGAGTTCATATGTTGCTCAAGTTCTGGGTGGAGGGGAACAACACCCATTAAAGAGGAAAATACAAATACGCATAAGAAATCACTAAGTATGAAGAAAAACATGCATCGACAACCACTTATGAAGAAAAACATGCATCAACAACCACTAAGTATGTGGATATTAAAATACTTGAACATTATAGAATAGGTAAGTATAAAAGAGGGGGGTTTCCCATGTAAGAGGGAAATATCAATATGTAGGTAATTTAAGAAAAATTAATAAGCACATTGAACATTTGTGCAAAAAATCAATGAGAGATTATAAAATGTTTTGCCACTAATGAATCCATAACTTCACAAAGTAGTACAATTTCATGCATAAAAACTAAACTAAAGGTAGATATGGCATGGACAAGACACCATTGGATCATTGTCCTAAAAGAGGGATGGGTGGAATAACACACTCTGGATGGAAAAGTGTGCACCTATAGTGTTGGAAAAATACATTCCTCGAAATAAAACCAGGTCCTTAAAAATATTGTTATGAATAAACATCTACAATTGTTAACTTTGACTACTGCAAACATGCATTATAGCATAGTAAGACATGTCTCTAATAATCAATCACAATCATATGATGAATTTGCATGACAAGAGGGGTAAAAACCAATATAACATGACATTTCACAACTATAAAATATTTCAAATGATTGTACTAAAAGACATAATATTTCAATTTAGATAGCAATAAGAAGTAATATCAAGAAGATTCTCATTGTAGGAAGTTGGTGTCAAAGTCACATGAATGCCCAAATTTATATAAAAGTTGCACATACCTCAAGAAAGACCTCAATGTTCAATAGAGCTTCTAAGGTCATGGTTTCGTGCTTTTCAATCACCTAAACACAAATTATATGCATTGGTCATAATTTATTCCATTCAATTAATAAACTTTAGAATTAGCCTTACAATAAACTCAGGTAGACTCTAAAAATGTCACCATTAAAAGTGAATTTTGTAATATTGAATACACATATATTTATATTTTTATAATGCTCTAGAAATTACTTTTTACTTGTACTAGTAAAATTACTTTTAAGTAAATAATTAAAAAGGATAGTGAAATGTTTGAGTTGCACCTACATTTACTTATTAACCAATTAGGCTTGACATATGCACAATTAGAGGAAGAAGTTGCTTGGGCGAGTCACAGTGTCCCAATGATATAATTACCCTTGTGGTCAACACAAAACTAAAGAGGGCCCAAGGGACTAGTGGGGATTTCCCTGAGGTGATTATACCTCACATGCCACGAGTGATGAACTAGAGCTTGACTCCACAATGAGAGCTCAGATCTCAGTTCCTCTAAGACAATCCATGTATACATGTTTATCTACTTGGAAAATTCATGTAGGTGGACCATTCAAGAGTGGCCACCTATCTCTGACCCAACAAAAGTCACACATCAGCGAAGGAATAGTCTCATCCAAAAGACCATCATACCCCAGGACTTGAAAAACACTAAATACCATGAGAGGACATAGGAGGATTCAAAACTCTTCATTGATCCAGTAATGGAGAGGTGCTCCTTTTACAATGTATTAGGAGAAATTGAAGGTCGACAAAAGTGAGTTCGCATCGCCCATCAAGGTCCTCGATGCTCTTTGCCACAAGTGGTCAAACATAGGATACCAAGATGGAAAATAGAAAACTAGAATGTAAGATGACTACCTATGGAGAAGGCAACAAAGTAGAAAACTACGATGATGACGGTTGGAACCCTGGAAATTACTTGTGAACCTCAGGGAAGAGGTAAAAAAAGGGAGAATGGAGATACTGTCTCTTATTGGTGAATAAGTAGCATATGAAGCCTTTTTAGAGACCTAGACATGTATTGGGTGAGTTTTGAGATGTGCCATGATCAGAGATGCTTGGGAGAACTTGTGCACCATTCATAGAGATTTGGAATGGGTTACATTTGATGAAAGTTTAAAGACACTACGGGACTGACAAGATGCCAAAATATGTTAAAGGGGGGTGCAGAGGTTTTACGAGGGTTATATAGGGGTTTGAAGGTGTTGGGTTGTGAGAAGAAGGTAAGTAAGAAAGGAACATGGGAGTAATAGGGGAGCAAGAGAGTCAGGATGGTTAGAGAATTCAAGCCAAAAAAACCCTAGAGAAACATGATTAGGTTGCACAAGATGGGAAAGGAAACTATTGGTGATAAAAACTAGAAGAAAAAGATCCATCACAAAGGAATCCCCCCAACTGTGCACTCTAGAAAACCCCTCCCGCAATTTCCTACTTGAGGTAGGAGACGACGGTGAGATCCTTGATGATCAATCTGACAACTGAAAACAAAGCCTGCATTAGCAATACAATATAGCCACGTGACAAACAAAAAGGCTAAGAAACTACATGAAACTAGTTGTATCAATCAAATTCATTTAATATTAAGTTTTTAAGATCTATTTCCTCTCATGATTCATTTTGGGGTTCAAACAAGATTCAATTAAAGACAAAATTTGCAACTAATATAATTACAACATGCAGAATATGAATATAAGTTTAGTTTCTTCTTTTGAAGTCATCTAATATATTATTTAATATTTCCAAATTTAACTTTTATTTTCTTTCCTTAATTGGATTAGATCATATATGATTAATTTATCTAAGATGAAACTTAGCTTCTTAACTAACTAGGACCAAGGATCCCGATTTGAATGTTAGATTTGACTTTTGAGACTTACTTTTATGAGTTCCAATACAATTAGCATTTGACTTCATTCTTAGTATTTATTACAATATTACCCAATTATTATCAACATTTAATTTTTGGATCTTATTATCCTCATATAATTATTAAAATACTTATGGTGTATTACATTGCATGAATTTCTATATTTTACTTATTTAACCTATTAAGTTCATTAATTCAATATTAACTTAGATGATGGCACACTATTAAAGTCCACTTACATGAAATATCCAATTACTATTCCACTCAACATATTAAGCATATTATGCCACTCATTAGCCATAATGTGCATTTATTATCATTAAAAAAAATGAGTCACATTTTATTCATTATGCATGTAATAGTGAAATAAGAAGCATGTTCGACATATATAATGAGTTCACTTACTTATTAAACATCTTTTAAGTTATTAGGTCTATTTTATATTTATTAAGATATCTTATATTATTTTGATAAATAATGATACAAAACAACATATGTGGCACCAAACAAGGATAAGTTTTGTTAGCCACCAACGAACTAGGATTTTGGTAAACATGGTCACCTTACACATCATTACTATGCTCCAATACTAGCTAAAATTAGGTTCCATATATCCTTTTCATCATCATATAAGGGTTCTTAGATCTAGGGTATGGTTAATCTTACATGTAACCATAGCTAGGGATTACACTAGAGTTTCTCCTTATATGTGAATAAATGTTTATTAGAGTACGACAAGTATATTAGGGTTTATATGAATCCTTATTTGGCCAAAACTAACAGTCTAAGCATACAAACATCCTATCTAAGGAATTAGGATTTCAAGAGTCAAGACGCTAGGTTTCAATAAGTTACAAAAAAGTCATGAAGCATCATCACCATGAGAACCTAGTTGAAGTATCCACATCAATAGGGTGAATCACAAGGTTCTAGGTAAAATTAGGTGAGAAAATGTAGAAAGGATTTTGGGCTAAGTAACAATGATGGGTAGAAGTTTTGTGTGGTGAGTCAAGGAATTACAAAGGCATGTTGACAAAACTATTACGGATGGTTTATGTGTTTCATCCTCAGGTTGCGATATATGGCAAGTAATGGATCAATTGAAGTAGAGAGAGGTGAGAAATTAACTGGTGAAGAAATTTTTAAAAAAACATTGAATAGACAACGTGGAATCATAGTGAAGAAATCACAATCAGCCAGACATTACAATATATCAAGTTAGAGGTAGAAGTTGAGTTTGTGATTGTTAGATCAAGCCTGTTCCTAATGTAAGTTGTTTGTTTACATGATACATAGTTGACCACATTACAATGATTAAAAGGAATACTTAGGTCAATTATGTTGTGAAATATGTTACAGAGCAGGAAGTGAAATTTAAAATTTTATCTACCATATACCCCATAATCAGTAGATCACGTCAATAACTATAATGCAGGAAGGATGGTTTATGGATATACCTGGTCCTGGAGAAAGTCCAGTGAAAATCCTCATCATTGTAGATATGCAACCCTGAATCCTAGTTGCACTGGGACACATCGGACTACTGTGCCTCCTAGTCTACACCACAGACTGCAACCGCGAATGTCGTCTTCTTCAACATCTCCTCTTGTCACGTACTGCTGGTTGATGTTGTCCTCTGAGTGATAGACAACATCCTCTCACCTCCATGGTAGTCCACACAGACCGTCTAAAACTCCTATCATCATGATGGATTGAACATGAAGGAGTTGTTCGTCCCGCTAGTGTACTAGTCACCAACTTGCTCTCCCACCACGAAAACTCTCAATTGTTCTCTCCCTTGGCTATCCCTCCCTAGTCGGGTAGGGCTTGACTAGGCTCTCGTGGTTACCACAACCAGAGAGGACACAAATTATCAGAGGAGCTAATTCTCAGATGTCTATGTTGTAATCTGGGAAGCCCCTAGTACCCCTCTATTTATAGTAGATGCCAGGGTCAAGGTTCCCAGTTGCTATCCAATGCGGGATTAATATGTAGGAGTGAAAATGACCGGAAGAACTCAAATTTTCACAACAATTCTAGAAATTGCACAACCTACGAAAGCCAAACGGTTGTCTCTCACTGCTAGACATTTGTTTTGCAGTTTCCAGTTGTGTACAAATTTGGCAAATCATTTCCCATCAATGTTAGACATTGATTTCCTTGTGCAACAAGTATTGCTCAAGAGAAACGAATAGGGAAACAACTAAAACCTTCCCGACCAAACTAAACCATCTCTCCCATGAGAAGGCCATCTCCGTTCACCTAGATGGTTGTCTGGTGATCCGAGTCAAGCTTGTTTGGTCGGGTCGATTCATTCCATTGCCAATTTCAACTCACAACCATGCCTAACACTCATACGCCCGTCTCAACACTTGAGATGACTGTTTGGCACTCCAGACAGTCATCTTAACACTTGAGATGGGCATTTGACAGTGTTGTCAGTCTGTCTATATCCTGAATCAAATGCCTAAATACTTTAGCACTTAATTCAACTGACATTCAAGATCTGAACTCCTCTTCTAGGTCAAGACTTGTGTGTGTGACCCTATAGGTCCCATATTACGTTGGTAGTGAGTGTCCATAACAACTTATGTCATCACAAGAAAAGAGTGGTGCCTAGTAGCACATCATTGCTACCCAAGTAAATGGAAAAGTTGGGGAACAACTTCAACCTACAATCTGTGTTGTAGTGTTTGTATAGTTCCTTTGTTACTTATGTCCAAATTGAACTAGAGGCGTGGAGAAGTCACCCTCATTATTATTCAATTTTGTTTCTTCAACCAAGAGCAAACTGTATGATATACATGTAAGCTCAATATCACATATTGGTTCACATGTGCATGGCCATACTTTTCTCAGTCTCTCTTATCAAGAGGCCTAGTACATCACACTCCAGTAGGAGCAACAAATTCTATGTCTATCACTCACAGTCAATCCCCATGTGTCAAAGCCACACAATCATCACTGTTATAACAACCCATGTTTTAGGATTGTGTTTGATGATGTCAAAGTGTACCCAACAACATGTGTTGAGTGTAGTGATTTCAGGTCTAAGAACCACAACCACCACCATCAATGTGAGAGATGACTATGACTTCCATAAGATGGCTTCTATGTGTTAGTCTCACAGTGGGTCTATCTAATACACTGTTCTCTAATATATATCTCTGTGATTGGTTTGATATCGCCATATCATGACCAATGAGACTCAGTCATCAACCAACTCACACTCTGATCTTATGTGTTATTATTGTCTATCAACCTTCCAGAATAACAACCAATCAAGGACATCATGAGAATATATATATATGTACTCTTAACATTTGTATGATCTCATTTCTCATGTCCTCAACCTGAAGACATATGTCACTGAGTACTATTACTCTCTAGACATTTATTATGTTATTTCAATATCTCATAACTGAACAAACATAATAAATTGGAAGCTTGCCTTTTACTAATTATCAAATCACTTTTACATGATATGCCATTACAATCATCACATGAATGGCTCTCTGGGCATACATAACCAACATACTCCCACTTGCACTTAGATCAATAACCCACAAATCTTATTTTGAGTGAACTAACATGACCGTCGTGCTTCTGTTGTGAAAGTGCCTTTGTCAAGGGATCAACAACATTGCTCTCAGTTGGAACTTTGCAAATATTTACATCTCCACGCTGCATGATTTCTCGTATGAGATGGAACCGCTTTTGTATATGCTTTGAGTGCTGATGTGATCTGGGTTCCTTTGCTTGTGCAATACCTCCATTATTGTCACAATATAGCTCAATTGCATTGTTGATGCTTGTAAAAACCCTAAGTTCTTTGATGAACTTCTTGATCCATAAAACTTCTTTTGTTGCACTTGATGCAACAATATACTCGGCCTCTGTTATAGAATCAATATCTATCTCTTTTTTGGAACTCTTCCAGCTTACAACTCTATTGTTTAGGCAAAACATGAATCCTGATTGTGATTTGTAATCATCTTGATCAGTTTGGAAGCTTGCATCGGTGTAACCTTTTACAACCAACTCTTCCACTCCATCGTAGACTAAGAACTAATCCTTAGTCCTTCTCAAGTACTTGAGCATGTTCTTTACGTCTATCCAGTGAGCATCACCTGGATCTGACTGATATCTACTTGTCATGCTTAAAGCATACGAGATGTCTGGACGGGTACACAACATTGCATACATGATTGATCCAATTGTTGAGGCATATGGAATCACACTCATGCATTCCCTTTCTTTACAAGAATTGGGACATTGAGCTCTAGATATGGGGACACCATGACACACAGGTAGGTTTCCTCTCTTTGATTTCTCCATGCTGACCCGCTTCAACACCTTGTCAATGTATGTGCTCTGACTTAATCCAAGAAGTCTTCTGGATATATCTCTATAGATATTTATTCCCAAAATGTAGTATGCTTCTCCCAAGTCTTTCATAGAGAATGTATTTCCTAACCATATCTTATACCTTTTGTAAAGTAGGAATGTCATTCCCCATCAATAGTATGTCATCTACATACAATATGAGGAATGTCACTATGCTCCCACTAACCTTCTTGTACACACAAGGTTCATCTTCATTTTGAGAAAAGCCAAACCCTTTGACAATCTCATCAAAATGAAGATTCCATCTCCGAGATGCTTGCTTCAATCCATAGATTGACCTTTGTAGCTTACATACTTTATTGGAAAACTTTGGATCTATAAACCCCTCAAGTTGTGTCATGTACACATCCTCAACTAGATTCACGTTAAGGAATGTAGTTTTAACATCCATTTGCCAAATCTCATAGTCATAATAAGCCCCAATAGCAAGCACGATCCTGATGGATTTAACCATGTCCACTAGATAAAAGATTTCGTCATAGTCAACACCTTGAACTTGTCTGAAACCCTTTGCAACCAATCTATCCTTATAGTTTTGAACTTCTCCATCCATGTCGGTCTTCTTCTTGAAGATCCACTTGCACCCTGTGGGTTTTAACCCCTCAGGTGGATCCACCAAAGTCCATACTTTGTTGGTATACATGGAATCCATCTCAGATCTCATGGTTTTAAGCCATTTCAGACTCTGGTCCCTCAATAGCATCTTTGTAGCATATTGGCTCATCATCTATGACCAATTCACTACCTTCCTGAGTTACAAGATATCCATATCTCTCATGTTCAAGGCATGTCCTATTAGATCTATGAGGTTTTTGTGTTACCTAAGGAATTGGAGTCTCCACAACACTTTATGATTCTCCTTGTTCCTCTGGTTCATCTATCGGTTCAATCTTTTCTTGTTGTTCTCGAACTTCTTCAAGTTCTACTTTCCTCCCACTGATTCCTTTGGAAATAAATTGCCTTTCAAGGAATACATCTGTCCTGGCAACAAACACTTTATTGTCATATGGAGTATAAAAGTAATATCCCCTTGTTTCTTTAGGATATCCAACAAAATAACATTTATCAGGCTTAGGGCCAAGCTTTTCAGGAAACATTTTCCTAACATAAGCTTCACATCCCCAAATCTTCATAAAAGACACATCAGGACGTTTCCCATTCCACATCTCATATGGTGTATTTTGAACTGATTTAGAGGGTACGTGGTTAAGTGTAAACGTAGCGGTTTCAAGAGCATAACCCCAGAAGGAAGTCGAAATATCAGCAAAACTCATCATAGATCACACCATACCTAACAATGTGTGATTCCTTCTTTCTGATACACCATTATGCTATGGTGTTTTTGGTGGAGTCCACTGGGATACAATCCCATGGGCTCTCAGAAGACCTCAAACTCTTAGCTTAAGTATTCTCCACCTTGATTAGATCGAAGTGACTTAATAATTTTTCCAAGTTGTTTTTACACTTCATTCATAAACTCTCTAAACTTTTTAAGAGTTTATGACTTATGTCTCATCAGGTAGACATAGACATACCTACTGAAGTCATCAGTGAAGGTGATGAAGTACTTATACCCACCTCTATCATCTATTCTAAAAGGACCACATACATCAGTTTGTATGAGTCCTAATAGATCACTAGTCCTTTCACTATTTCCACTAAAGGGAGTCTTGTCTTGCCCAACAAACAAGATTCACATGTCTCTATTGATTCAAGATCAAAAGAGTCTAGATAACCATCCTTATGGAGTCTGGGTATGCGTTTCTCATTTATGTTCCCTAGACAACAATGCCAAAGGTATGTTTGGTTTGAGTCATTGAGTTTTGCCTTTTGGTATTTATGTTATATACACTTGTCTCTAGATCTGTTAAGTATAGACCATAAGACATTGGGGTATTTCCATAAAAGATCCCATCTTTACTAATAGAACATCTTCCATTCTTTATAAGAAATTTGAATCTGTTCTTGTCAAAACAAGATACATATATGATGTTCCTATTAATGGTAGACACATAATATTCATTCTCTAACTCCATCACAAGCCCACTTGGCAGAGATAACTCATACATTCCAATTGCACTGGCCGCAACTCTTGCGCCATTTGCAACACGCAGTTCAACCTCACCTTTCTCTAAAGGTCTACTTCTTTTCAGATCCTTCACGTTTGAGAAAATGTGAGACCCACATCCGGTATCTAGTACCCATGATGAGGAAGTAGTGAAGTTAACCTTAATAACATATACACCGAAATTAGAGATATCAACCCCTTTCTTCCTAGGTTCCCTTTTCCTTCTCCTAATTTTGAGTGTTGAAGACTTGGACCTTAGCTTAACCACAAAATGCTTCTTGGCCTTGCCTTTATCCTTGGACTCAACTCTGCTGATCATCATCACAAATTTATCCTTCTTCATTGATGCTTCGACATCAATCAAGATGTCAAGCAACTCTGACAGCGGTCTAGCCATCTTACTCAAGTGGTAACCCTCAATAAACCGAATATATGATTCAGGAAAAGATTGAAAAATCGTATATGTGGCCAACTCTTGACCTAAAGGAAATCCCTGTATGTTAGGATTCTTCATATGTCCAATCATATTGAGCACATGAGGCTTTACTGGATATCCTTCTGTCAGTTTGCACTCAAATAAAGCCTTAGAAACATTATACCTTTCATGCTTATCATGTTGTTAATGAAACTCATAGTTCATACAACCCAACATAAGGTTCTTGATGTTCACAACATCATTGGCATGCTTCAAAGAAGCATCCATGTTAGTCTTAGGAAAATTTGGAGTGGATACTGGCACTGGTATATTTGGATCTTGCAGAACACTTCTCAAGGTCCTGAACCAGTTATGGAAATAAATCCCATTTAATTCGTCCAATCGCAATGCAAATTTGTTTTTCATTTGATTCCATAAGAGAAATTTTGCATTTTTCAAAAACCCTTTTGATTTGAAAAGTCAATATTAAGTAGGTCTTTAATTAATTATTGCTCCCACTGTTTTACTTCAAATTGATAGCCCTCACATATCAATTCAAAATATTACAACATACAATATTCTAGTTGGTAAAGATCCAAAATAATTCAACTTTTATCCAGACTACACCAACGTCCATAGTCAATTATCAAGGTAGGCAATCATGCCAATTGCATCATATGCAACTCTTGGATAGATGATATGCGCAACACCTTGTCATGATCATCTACATGCTTGTGGAGTTAGACTCTCTAAGAATCACCAGTTAAGTCTGACCCAAAAGTGGACACGATAATAATGCACCTCGCTAGGGTGAAAACTACATTATTACCATCACACTTCCACGAGATAGACGACGCACCACACTAGGGTGTAAACTACGCTTGGTCGATCAATCTTTTCATGTGTTTCTTTTGAAAAACATCTAAACCTTAATATTTTGATTGAGGGAGTTTGTATTTATAAGTATATACATATAATTTATCTAATCACCACATATATAGTATGTATCATATACATGTTGTATCCCACAATGAAAACATGTAATAAACAAAAGTGATGGTTATGGCCAGCCCTAATGTAATCCCTTGGAGCCACAAGGGATTACATCATCTAGGTCTACATCACATGCAAACACCTATTGTTGATGAAGACTTATGCTTGCCAATCTGGGTTGATTGGTTCAACCCTTGAACCGATCGGCTAGCCTCCTGGCCGGTTGTTAGGTTGTCCTACCAGTTGTCTGGTCCTTCTGTCCACCATCGACTGGCTCCTCTAGCTGATCAGTCGGGTCCACCAGGTGATCAGTCTAGCTTGTCCACCTTGTCCCTAAGGTCCTTCAATCAGTCGACTCGTCTTCGGGACACCTTCATCTTTGTCATAATAGGAAATTAAACTATCATATTTTTACATGATTATAGGAAAACCGCAAATTACATTCAAGGCGAGTAAAGGTAGAATAGAATTAACTTTACATTGAGAAGATGAGATAGGGACTCGGTACACATACTGAGATAAATGGATAAACCAACCACATACAACCATGCACAAATATGGGTTATTGGCCATAATTATGCTACACATCCACTATCAAAACCATTTTAGAGAGACGCATGTAAATTACACACACACAGATATATATATATATATATATATATATATATATATATATATATATATATATATATATATATATATATATATATATATATATTGGTTTGGGGTTATCAGGGTGTTTGGATCTAATAAGATATTATTCACATCGCATGCAATAATAGAACGACAAAACTAACATCCGATCATATTAATTATCTCGTAATATAGTAAATTGATGTTGGCTCTGATACCATTGTTGGAAAATGTGGTACAGAGCAGGCAACAAAATTTAAAATTTTATCTACCATATTTTCCATAATCACTAGATCGTGTTAATAACTATAATGTAGGAAGGATGGTTTATGGATATAACTGGTCCTGGAGCAAGTCCAGTGACAATCCTTGTCGTTGTAGATATACAACTCTGAATCCTAGTTACACTGGGACACGTCTGACTGTTGTACCTCCCGGTCTGCACCACAGACTACAGCCATGAATGTCGTCTTCTTTAGCAACTCCTCTTGTCACGAACTGTTGGTTGACGTTGTCCTCTGAGCGACAGACAACGACCTCTCACCTCTATGGTAGTCCACATGTACCACTTAGAACTCCTATCATCCTGATGGACTGGACATGAAGGAGTTGTCCCTCCCGTTGGCTTACTAGTCACCAACTTTCTCTCCCACCACGAAAACTCTCAATTGTTCTCTCCTTTGGCTATCCCTCCCTAGTTGGGTAGGACTTGCCTAGACTCTCATGGTTACCACAACCAGAGAGGAGAGAGGATGATAGTTGTTAGAGGAACTGATTCTCAGTTGTCTGTATTATGCTCTAAGAAGCCCCCAATACCCCTCTATTTATAGTAGAGGGCTAGGGTTAAGGTTCCAGTTGCTATCCAATGTGAGATAAATGTGAGTGGAAAGGACCGGAAGAACTTAAATTTTTGCAACAATTTGGGAAATTGCACAACCTGCGACAGCTAAAACGTCCGTTTGGCAAAGCTAGACGATCATCTCGCAATGCGAGACAACTATTTTACATTTTCCAGTTGTGCACAAATTTGGCAAATCAATTCCCATCAATGTTAGACATTGATTTCCTTGTGCAACAAATATTGCTCAAGAGAAATGAATAGGGAAACAACTAGAACCTTTTCCGACCGAACTAAACCATCTCGCCCATGTGAGAAAGCCGTCTCGGTTCACCCAGATGGTCGTCTGGTGATCCGAGTCAAGCCCATTTAGTCGGATCGTTTCGTTCCATTGCCAATTTCAACTCACAACCTGGCCTAACACCCAGACGCTCGTCTCAACACTTGAGACGACTGTTTAGCACTCTAAACGGCTGTCTCAACACTTGAGATGGTCATTTGATAGTGTCGTCATCCTGTTTATTACTTGAATCAAATGCCTAAACATTTTAGCACTTAATTCAACTGTTATTCAAGATCTGAACTCCTCTTCTAGATCAAGACCTATGTGTGTGACCCTATAGGTCCCATATTATGTTGGAAGTGAGTGTTCATAACAACTTATGACATCACAAGAAAAGAGTGGTGCCTAGTCACACATTATTGCTATCCAAGTAAATGGAAAAGTTGGGAAACAACTTCAACCTACAATCTGTATATGGTGTTGTAGTATTTGTATAGAGTCGCTGATGTCCATATTGAACTAGAGGTATGGAGCAGTCACCCTCATTATTATTCAATTTTATTTCTTGAACCAAGAGCAGACTGTTTGAGATATATGTAATCTCAATATCACATTTTGACTTACATGCACATGATCATGCTTTTCTTAGTCTTTCTTATCAAGAGGCCTTGGACATCACACTCTAGTAGGAGGGACAAATCCCATGTCTATCACTCACAATCAATCCCCATGTGTTAAAGACACCCAGTCATCACCGTTATAACAACCCATGTTTCAGGACTGCATCTGATGATGTCAAAGTGTACCCAATGACATGTGTTGAGTGTAGTGATTTTAGGTCTAAGAACCACAACCACCACCATCATTATGAGAGTTGACTATGACTTCCATAAGGATGGCTTCAATGTGTCAGTCTCACGGTGTGTCTGTCCAATACACTATTCTCTAACATGTATCTGTGTGATTAGTTTGATATCACCATATCATGACCAATGAGACTCAGTCATTAATCAATTCATACTCTGATCTTATGTGTTATTGTTGTTTATCAACCTTCCACAATAACAACCGATCAAGGACATCATGAGAATATATATGTACTCTCAACATTCGTATGATCTCATTTCTCAGGTCCTCAGCCTGAAGACATACGCCACTGAGTAATATTACTCACAAGACATTTACTATGTTATTTCGTTATCTCATAACTGAACAAAAAAAAATTGGAAGTTTGCTTTTTATTAATAATCAAATTAGTTTTACATGATATGCCATTACAATCATCACATTATTGGCTCTCTAAGCATACATAACCAACAAATTAAAGCATGGCACATTAAATCAATATATTTCCCAATTACAATCATTAACCAACTCACACTCTGATCTTATGTGTTATTGTTGTTTATTAACCTTCTACAATAACAACTGATCAAGGACATCATGAGAATATATATGTACTCTTAACATCCGTATGATCTCCATTCTTAGGTCTTCAACCTAAAGACATACGCCATTGAGTAATATTACTCACTAGACATTTACTATGTTATTTCATTATCTCATAACTGAACAAAAAAAATTGGAAGCTTGCTTTTTATTAATAATCAAATTGTTGTTACATGATATGCCATTACAATCATCACATTATTGGCTCTCTGAGCATACATAACCAACAAATTAAAGCATGTCACATTAAATCAATATATTTCCTAATTACAATCTATGTTTCTCTTTCTTTAATCAATTTGAGGGTGTATTTAACATCCCATTCATTTGAAATTTGTTAACTCACCCAACTAGGATATTAGGCAATGAAAATTTACATTTTTTTGTACTTTGAAAATATTATATATATATATTCATTAGTTTTATATTAACCATTCATTTAACGTATTAAGTCCTCTCCATTGATCAATCACGACTCCATTTTACACATTAACTCTATTTCTTTCATTTTTCACTCCTAAGAAAATTCTCCAGAGTTAAAACCATTAACTAGGGTGCAAGTACATCAAGCTCCACTATTTAGTTTTATTATGGTTATTCTACATTCAAACCTTTTATGTAGAAGATATATGTGAAACCTGTATAAGACTCCAATTCATCCTAATGTATATTAATTTAGGAAAAAGGAAGCCATATATTATTTTAGTGAAAAATACATCAAGCATCCACTCAAAGATGGCCAATCATTGTTTCTATCCCTAAGTGACCTCCATGTGGGCTACAAATTAAGTTTTTTCTACATATTCTCCTTCGAGCTATTACTGCCGCAATAACTTTTTAATTTTGATTTTTTTGTATTTTCCATATCACTACAACCACGTTTTTTTGTATATCTCCTTTAGAAGATAGATTTTTTTTATATTTCGTATAAAAATGGTCTTTGCAATTTGATCCTCAAGATTCTACCACCTCCATCTCCAAATATGTCTTCTCAGTGCCAATAAGAGGATCATATCAAACCTACTCATTGGCATAGAATCCAATTAGAAAAATATGAAACTGTCTAATAGAAAGTAGCAAGGGAAAGGAGAAACATGGAGAAAACAAGGAGGAAAGTTGTTGTGGAGAAGATTTGTAATAGATTTGGGATGATTTTCTATTCATGTATTGCTAGATATTATTTTGTTTAATGAGGCATAAGAAGGGTGAAGTGACGTTTTACATCATGGCATTGTTACTTTAAACATTCACTCAATTGATCTTCTTAAATATAATATAAGTAGTCCATACATAAATCTTGACTCGTTTAGATACTTATAGGTAATGCAAGCGAAATAAATAATGCATCTAATAAAAATAAGGGATGTCGCTTTTGTTATTCTTGGATAAATAACCTAAAAGCCTATAAAAATTCAATATTTGTATGAATCTTACTTATTATATTATAATTCATATCAATGGTATGAATTTTCTAAAAGTTGTTTCTTGATACAGTTGAGAGAGAGAGATATGTCTTGAATAATCCATCTAACCCACATTGTAACAAGGAGTCGATTGTGAGATTTATTGGTTTTCTTGAATGCTAAGGCATCACCACCATTTCATGGGATCTCACTCCATTTTGTGATTAGTGAATAGAAAAATTATTCCAACTCTATTTGTCAACCACCCTTCTCTACAACAACTTGCCTCCTTACTTCTATGTATGTTGTTCTTTTCTCTTATTATTATTTTTCTGCATTTTGGGCAAATGACTAGGTTGATATGATCCTAGGGTTGTAAATGGGTAAGGGTAGACCCGCGGACCCGCAAATTCGGACCCTTAAAAAACCCGTCATGGGTCTAATTTTTTATACCCGCATAGCCTTGGACCCATATACCCTTGGACCCGCATATAAGTGGGTTCAATAATGGGTATGTTTGTACCCAGACCTGCTAGACCCGTGTACCCGCTATACATAAGTAACTATTAAAATAATATGTTATATATCATACTTTACTAGTCAAACTAATATAATTCTTGAGATTATATCCTACTCCAACCACAATAAAGTTGAGATTAAGAATTAACTATTCTAGTTACAATAATGAACATCATATGTAAACTTAAAATCCAAATGTCTACTAATTCACATTACTTTCTACATAAGTTAACATTATGATGGTGACTACAAATATGTAAACAATTAACTCAATTAGTGTTAATGTATAAAATATAGCATCATCTAATGTAACTATTGCATATTAATGCACTATATAATAACAATATCTTGTTGTATTAAAATATATAGAACACAATCTTTTTTCTTATGTAAACAATATGATGTTTTATAGAACCGCTTACCTGCATACCTGCACCGCATACCCACTATTATTGTGGGTACGAGTATGGTGCGAGTCCATGTTTTGTATTATGCGAGTCTAAAACCGAAATCAGACCCGCTAAATTAGATGAGTATGTGTATGGTATGACCAGACTCGCACCGTACATGCACCGTTTACACCCCTATATGATCCTTTTATTGGCATCGAGAAGATGTGTCAAGAGCCAGAGGTGATCAAATCTTAGAGATATAAAACACCACTTTACCTTTTCTTATGCCTTTTCATAGATATTATTTTATTGTAAAAATATAAGAAAAGGATGTGGGATGGGAATACAATTTTTTTATTTTCTGAATTACATACCAAAATTTGTCTTATTATAAATAAAAGATCGTAGTAAAGGTTGTATGTAACTTTTGTCTTTAATTTTGAATTACTAATTGGTCTTGTGTCTTTCAACAAGGGGGTATGGACTATCATAGTAGGAGGAACAAATTCTTACATGTCTCCGCACAACATTACATTGTGTTTTTGTACTTGTTAATATTTTTGTTGAGGACCGAGAGAACCCATCTTGGTGAAGCTGACATGGTAAACTCTTTAGACATGAGAGGGTGTGGTCCGGTCATCCCCCTCCCGCACCTAATCAGCGTGGATTTGTACTTGTTAATATAAAGAGTATGTCACAACTAAAGTCGGAAGACGTGGATGTCGTTATTATGATAATGACACAAAAAAGATCAACTCGCACTGTGAAGCACTCATCATATATTCTATCCATTACTTCTCTTTTTGTCAATCTTATTCATCTTCATTAACATTGTCTGATAACACACTAATTAAAACAAGTTTCAACATGTCGTTTTCTTCTGGTCTACCTTACTCACAACATTATTGAATGTTTACTCTAATCTAATTTTATTTTATTATTAATCTAAATAAGATAGTAAAATAAAAATTTTGTGGTCTTTAGAATAATTAAACATTTTTATGCCTAGTGATATATATATAGGTGATTTATTAGTTACCCGCGCGGGTAGCCTAATTTTTAGCTAACCACACATCTAAAAGTGTAACAATATGGTACACAAAAGTAACTCTAAGATCAAAAGAGTAACTGTATTGATAAAAGAGTAACTATATGACTAAAAAAGTAACTGCGCAGAAAATATACAGTCAGTAAATATATAGACATATTTTTTATTTTGGTGGGGTAAATGATATTATTTTTGGATGAATTTTTTTGGGGAGCTAGATAAAATGCTCCTCTACAAGTGTGAATTTAAAAAAAAAGTAACATGAAGGGTGTGCGGGTAGCTACCCACGCGGGTATTAAAGATGAACCCATATATATATATATATATATATATATATATATATATATTCAACATTGAATATACTGGATTATACAAATCACACCGTACATCGCAATGGTGTTAGACTATCTATACCTTTTTTTACAAAATCTAAATTGTTTATCTCCATTTTCATTA
Organism: Alisma plantago-aquatica; assembly: GCA_963693085.1. Lineage (NCBI taxonomy): Eukaryota > Viridiplantae > Streptophyta > Magnoliopsida > Alismatales > Alismataceae > Alisma > Alisma plantago-aquatica. The sequence goes on along the minus strand of OY856410.1, from coordinate 597,494,162 downwards.
ATAAAAATAGGTCATGTATAAAATTTGAGTCCACTTGGATGAGTGTAAATCACTCATCTAGAGATAACAAAATTGATGCATAAAACAAATTTGAAATATGTCGTTTTTGTTCTCTTTATATGCATGACCTATAAGTGTCCAAATGAGTTCAAATTTTATATATAATTTATGTATAAGATATTTAAGAAGATCAACAGCAAAGAAGTAATTACATGATAAAAAATAATTAAGGTGTACAATATGATCTGTACAATAGAGTGTATTCTAATCTCTCTCTACCCCCTTTATATATATATATATATATATTACAGACAAAACTAATTTGAAATGTATAATTTTTTCCTCCTTTAGATGCATGTCCTATAAGTGTCCAAATGAGCTAAAATTTATTATATAGTATTTTCTTAAGATAATTAAGAAGATCAACGGTTTAGATTTTTCAAAAAGTTACTGCATCTTCAAAAATGACTGAGGTGTATAGTGCCTCGGGTACACTCGAGTGTACACCAACCTGACTATATATATATATATATATATATATATATATATATATATATATATATATATATATATATATATATATAGAGAGAGAGAGAGAGAGAGAGAGAGAGTCAGGCTAGAATACACTCGAGTATATCCGGAGCGGAATACACTCAAGTAGTTTTTCATGATGCAATATTTTTTTTTGAAAATCTAATCCGTTGATCTTCTTAAACATCTCGTGAACAACTCATATGCAAAATTTGAGCACATTTGGATATGTATAGCTCATGTTATGAAGACCGCAAAAATTATGCATTTCAAATTGATTTTGTTGCCCTTGGATGAGTGACTTACACTCATCCAAATGGGCTCAAAATTTGCATGTAGCCTAATTATAATATGACGGTGAAGATCAACGGTTTACATTTTCCAAAAAATAGTCATGATATGCAAACACACTTGAGTGTATTCGTGCGATCCGTACACTCGAGTGTATTCTAGCCTGACTCTCTCTCTCTCTCTCTCTCTCTCTCTCTCTCTCTCTCTCTATATATATATATATATATATATATATATATATATATATATATATATATATATATATATATATATATATATATATTGGCTCATCTTTAATACCCGCGCTGGTAGCCTGATTTTTCGCTACCCGCCCATCTAAAAGATTAACTATATGGTACACAAGAGTAACTCTGAGATCAACAGAGTAACTATGTGGTACACAAGAGTAACTCTAAGACCAAAAAAGTAACTGCGCAGAAAATATACAGTCAGTAAATATATGGATGTGTTTTTTATTTTAGGGGGGCAAATGATATTATTTTTGGATGAAATTTTTTGGGGAGCTAGATAAAATGCTCCTCTACAATTGTGAAAAAAATAAAAAAAATTAGGAAGGGTGCGCGGGTAGCTACCCACACGGGTATTAAATAAATCCTCTCTCTCTCTCTCTCTCTCTCTCTTTATATATATATATATATATATATATATATATATATATATATATATATATATATATATATGTATAGTCAGGCTAGAATACACTCGAGTGTATTCAGAGCAGAATACACTCAAGTAGTTTTTCATGATGTAATATTTTTTCAAAAATATAATCCGTTGATCTTCTTAAACATCTTGTGAATAGCTCATATACAAAATTTGAGCACATTTCGACATTTGTAGGTCAAGTTATAAAGACCGCAAAAAATATACATCTCAAATTAGTTTCGCGCGTCGATTTTGTTGCCCTTGGATGAGTGACACTCATCCAAGTGGGCTCAAAATTTGTATGTAGCCTAGTTATAATATGACAGTGAAGATCAATGGTTTACATTTTGTGAAAAAATAGTCTTGATATGCAAACACACTTAAGTGTATTCGTGCAATCTGTACACTCGAGTGTATTCTAGCCTGGCGCTCTCTCTCTCTATCTCTATCTCTCTCTCTTTCTCTCTCTCTCTCTCTCTATATATATATAGGGCGTTCATTCGTTGCCCACGCGGGTAGCCTGGATTTTCGCTACCCGGCAGCCAAAAAAGTAACTCTCCTGGCCAAAAAAGTAACTCTGTTGTCAAAAAAGTAACTATGGTGAACAGAAAGTAACTACACGAACAAAAGAGTAACTCTGTACAAAATATACAGTATATATATATAAGGACGGGTTTTTTGGTTTTGGAGGGGCAAATGATATTATTTTTGGCCAAATTTTTTTGGAGAGCTAGACAAAATAGTCTGCTACAATTGTGAATTTTTTTTTGAAAAAAAATGGTCAGAAGGGTGGGCGGGTAGCTACCCGCGCGGACAATAAAAATGGGCCCATATATATATATATATATATATATATATATATATATATATATATATATATATATATATATATATATATATATATATATATAGAGAGAGAGAGAGAGAGAGAGAGAGAGAGAGAGAGAGAGAGAGTCAGGCTAGAATACACTCGAGTGTACAGATTACGTCGTACACCTCAATGATGTTTGCCTATCTAGACCATGTTTTTCTAAAATCTAATCCATTGATCTTAATGGTTACAATAATAATAGGCCACATACAAAATTTGAGCTCATTTGGATGAGTGTAAGTCACTCATCCAAGGGCAACAAAATCGACGCACAAAACTAATTTGAAATGCCTGATTTTTGCATCATTTAGATGCTTGACCTATAATTGTCCAAATGAACTAAAATTTATTATATAGTATGTTCTTAAGATATTTAAGAAGATCAACGGTTTAGATTTTTCAAAAAAATGTTGCATCTTTAAAAATGACTGAGGTGTATGGTGCCTCCGGTACACTAGAGTGTACACTAGCATGGCTCTCTCTCTCTCTCTCTCTCTCTCTCTCTCTCTCTATATATATATATATATATATATATATATATATATATATAGAGAGAGAGAGAGAGAGAGAGAGAGAGTAAAGCTGAAATACACTCGAGTGTACCAGAGACACTATACACCTCAGTGATTTCCATCATTAAGCAATTATTTTGAAAATCTAAACCGTTGATCTTCTTAAATATTTTGAGAACACATTATATAATAAATTTCAGCTCATTTGGACACTTATAAGTCATCCCTCTTAAGTAGGCAAAAATTATACATTTCAAATTAGTTTTGTGCGTTGATTTTGTTGTCCTCAGATGAGTGACTTAAACTCATCCAAATGTGCTCAAATTTTGTATATGATCTATTATTATCATTACCATGAAGATCAATGGATTTTATAAAAAAATGTTCTAGATAGGAAAACACTATTGGAGTGTACAATGTGATCTGTCCGACTCAGATGGTATGGACATGTACAACGCAGACTGACTAATGCGCCTATACGAAGCAATACTATTGAGACGTACAATTAACAGAAGAAGAGGAAGGCCTAAATTAAAATGGGAAGAGTTTATAAAGAGAGATTTTGAATCTCTACATCTCAACCAGAATATGACCTGTGATAGAGCTAAATGGAAAAGAAGGATCAATGTAGCCGACCCCAACATAGTTGGGATTGAGGCTTAGTTGATATATATATATATATATATATATATATATATATATATATATATATATATATATATATATATATATATATATATATATATATATATATATATATATATATACACACACACATGCGTACATGTGTACACGTGCGTGGTGCACGGGTGTATTAAAATAAATGGTAGACAAGAATACAAATGGTATTAATTAGACAACATCTAATTAGCTCCTTATATATAAACTGTTAGGATTTTCAGTAACCCGTTCCAAACGGCCTTAAGGATTTCTTGATGTCAATAACCGATAGTGAAATAATTGCATATGAACGGACACTATGGGATCTCCCGCTTTGGATTTCCAGCAACTTGACCATGTCGTAAATGGATTAACTCAAGTTTATAATTATGGATGTACTATGAGATCTCCCGCTTTTGATTTCCAGCAACTTGAACATGTCGTAAAATGGATTCATTTCAAGTTTGTAATTATGCATGAGATGTAAACATGCATGATGCATCCGCTGATCCGCGTCTGGTTAAAATGCCTATTAGTAATCTTTCGTTCAAACGCCATATGACCATTTCATGAGGACACACATCTATACGACGTCATCCGTCTTATCTATCTACTCCAACGATCAGTACCACCAAGCAACTGAGAAGTCGAGCGATGGCCAATTCGATCCCGGCTGTTCCAACGCCCACAATAGCGCCGTCTGCCACCCATCCTCCCGCTCCCACAGCCTGCTCCATTCCGGCGTCCCTTGCTGTTCCGACCACCAAGTTCCAGTCCACGAGGCGAGCGGCTATTACAGCCGTCGCCGCGGCAGTCACCGCCCTCGCCCCTAAGGCCGTATTTGCGTTCGATTTTGGGTGGACGGCGCCAGACCAGACACTGGAGGAGGCGCAAACCACGATACGCATTCACGGCCAGGGACTCCTAGCAATCAAAACGCTTCTGGATGAGCAGTCTTGGCGCGAAGCCCAGACAGAACTTCGTGAAAACGCAGCGGGGCTGAAGCAGGACCTATACACCATGATTCAGGCAGCGCCGTTGGAGAGAAGGCCAGAACTCAGGAAGCTCTACTCCAACCTCTTCAACAACGTGTCAAGAGTAAGCACTAGATTGAATTTGCTTTGGATGTTTCCAATTTGCATAGATTCTTGAGGGATAATTTTATTAGTTTCGACTGGGTAACAATCACATCGGAAAACAAATTTTGAAATCCTGCTAGATTCACTCTGTTCTTTATGAACCTGTAATTAACCTTTTAATAATATTAGATAGATGAAATCTAACGATTTTCATGCGGTTTAGTAAACGGCTCCTCATGATTTGCAGCTAGATTATGCGGCCAGAAGCAAGGATGATAACCTCGTGCAAGAATATTACCGGAACATCGTTGCAGTTTTAAACGACATTGTTACAAAACTCTAGATGGCGCTGGAGTGCGAATACACAAACTTTATCTCGGTAAAGGAGTTTCTGCATAAGTTCAAGCAATGAGCAAGGCAAAACAGGATCTTATTAACCAGTTTTCCCTCTTAATACGGTGACCCCCAAACCCGGAGCTCCAAGTTGCTGCTGAATGGAGGACAAACCGGATAGCCAACAAATGAGTCTGACATTGTTTGCTTTAGCACACAGAATTGAATCTTTTGATATGTAGTCATGAACTAGTGAAAATCGTATGTTCCGGCAAAAGTGTGTAATGTTTAAGAAGTGGTGTTTTTGAAGAGAAAGAAAAGAATTACAACAGTCAGCATTTACAAGATTTGTTCTACTGAATTGTGACAAGGAACCCATGTCATGATTCCTCTCAACAACTTATACTGGAACTCCTAGTCACCTCTCCTCTTTTTCACCCATAATAAAATTCTTGCATTGGCTGGTTAGTTACTGGTCTACCTTGAAAAACTTGATTCTTCAAAAAGACAAAAGCATGAGTAAATATACATATTACGACAAAAAGAAAGAAACGTTCCTACTTTTATGCTCGTATGAGTGAACATGGCCAAACTTTAATAGCTAGCACCAGTAGAAACATCACAATAAACGAGAAAATTAGTGTATTATTTTTTGCCAGAGGAACACTTCCAGAAGAAAATCTTCACTATTACTACAAAGGGCAGTGATATCCATCACCCACTAACACCCTTTTATATACTGGGGCCTTGGGAATTGATAGTTATTGTGTAGTAAGGGACATGGGATTCGTTAGAGTCAGTAGTAATAGTTTGTTTGGTAGAGAGGGAGAGGCAGAGAGAGAGTGAGTGGGAGAGAGAAAAAGGGAAACAAAAAAGAGAAAGAAGATCAAGAGAGAAATACCAAGTTACGTGTACAGCAGTTAAATGCAAAAGAGACGGGCGGCATAGGTTGTTGTCCGTCTCCCTTCTATTTCTTTGTAATTTCTTTAAAAAATAAAAATTTCCTAAACAAATTTCAATTTAAAGTTTATGGATGTAGTGTTTTGAAGCATCGGTTTTACAATCGAAAAAGAACGGACGGTTAAATGCATGTTGTTCATATAATAAATGTGTACTGTTTATACTTTAAAGCATGTTGTTAGTTGTTACTACATTTCGGACTTTTTACATCCAACCACCTATATTATTAGTAGAATATTATGTGTACTATATTACTAATTATTTGTAATATATTACTAATTATTTGTATTTTTTATGGATCTTTGTACATTCTTTTTACATTTTTCATCATACTGTCTCTCCCCTCTCTCACTATTAGTTGTATTATTTGAGTGTTTATGTATATTGTATTACTTATTATACATATCGTATTAAGTATGTTGTATACTACTTTTATCATGTACTCTCTTTTCTCTCCTCCCCCCCCCCCCGCCCCAGCCCACTTTCTCTCTCAATTAACCACCCACATAATGTTTCTACAAATTTAGTTTCTGCTGTCATCGCCCAGCTGAGACACCAGGTGTCAATCAGGGTGTAAGTGGGGGAATGTGGATCGTTTCCCTACTACAAACAGGAGCAAAAATTAGAACCCTCCAAATCAATGGCAGGTTCCTCTTAGTACTTACACCCCCTCGGAAAAATAAAAAAGAGAATAAATAGTACATCTTGTATCCGCATATGCTTCTACGTGAGATTAGGAAGTATAGGAAGTTCATCAATGAAGAAACAATCTAACCATTTTTAATAACTAATAAAATTCTAAATTAGTTCACTGATTATGATAATATGTTAAAAAAATCAGTAGATGATCGCTGTAGAAAGGCAACCAGAAAAGCTGAATATACTAGCAAAGAAATGTGCCAGAGCTCAACTCCAGAACAGTACCAGCAGATGGTCCACACTTGAGATCTGGCTATCAGGTTAAATTCGGTAAATATGCAGATGAAAGAGCAGTTCTGACCTTTGTCGTACCAAGAAGAACAGCGTTTGCCAGATCCTCCTGGATAGCCACAGGAATTGAAGGCATCACACCCATCACACCGGACATCTCATTCATTCTGTCAGAATTAGTTTCAAGCTTAGACATGCAAGTTGTGCTTTGTCTATTTAACACAAAAATTGAGTCAGAATTAGAAAAAACTAGCAATACTGCAATCAATCTCTTCTCATAAATGTGCATCTGAGCCATCTATATGTGGCATTGTCACTTGTAATTTTTGCAATTCAGTTTGAGAAAGCCAGTTATACAGGGAGAGCACCAGTAAGATGTTCATGAAGGAGAATTTGTACATAATAACAATTAATATTATCACTTTTCCATCAGATATAGAAGTTTGGTAATCACCAGTTTCAGTAAAGCTCATTCTCCAGCAAAATATATCAATGTATATGATGCTACTTGGCATATAGATGACAGTAATAACTGACTAGAGAATTTGTAAATGCAAAATTAGAATTGCAAACGTAACACAAGAAATCAATGTCTTAAACTGGTTTTAAGTTTCCACATACTGCCAAAATTTTGACCTGCACCGCTGTTTATATACAAAAGGTAGATGTTGCATAACCAAACTAACTGTGTCAAACTGACATCTTCCTAATACATTTGTAATATACATCACATATGGGAAGACTTTGAACAGTTCACGAGTATTTTCTATCTTTGCAAGAGATGTGCCTATTACAGGATTGGAAGTTATATATGACATGCTCCAACCAAAAATTCATGGTGTTCTATACAAACATTGCTGAAAACGTACAGTAAACCCCCGTGAAAATGGGGCATGATTGCCAATACAAAATGTCTATATTCAGAAAAGGTGTGGATCTACCTATTTGTTATTGTTGCGATATTGTTCCTAGCACGGCGCAATAGATCGACGTTATCTTGCAACTGTAGAAACAGAACATTGCATGCGTCAAAATCTGGCTTTAAATAGACTATGCTCAGTGAAAAGGAAAAGTAACACTGTCATATAACAAAGCATGGAGAACATGCAAACTGGAAATGCTGAACTTGTCAAATTGATGCATAAAATTTACATCAGACTATAATATCAGGGTAACATGCATATATCACAGTAGAGAGAGTATCCAAGATGGAAACCAACCAAGTTGAACCACTCGAAACAAACCTGAGTACACTTCGCAGTTGAAATTTACCTATTTTACATCATCGGTAATTCCAAAAAGGCTACTAATATATTTTGCTTTGATGGAGAAACCAGTGAAAAAGAGTGAATCAAAAGAAAAAGAAGAATTGCACAAGAAGATTCGTTCATTTTAGCTGCATGCCGATCTCAACCCTAACAGTTCAACCCAGAGAAAGTGCTATCTAAAGACTATAATTCAACCCAGAGAAAGTGCTATCTAAAGACTATGTGAAAACCTTTCCTGAGGGAAAGAATATTTCCAGGAAAGAGTTCTCTTTCTCTCTTTCCTCACTTTCTGCACATAAGCAATCTGGACAAGCTAAATTATTACCACTCTTCATGACAGCTCAGAAGTCAGAACAAATTCAAGGATGGATGATACAACCTGTGTACTTTACCTCCCATAAGCCACATTTGGTTTGACGAATGAAAACATGATGGGAATTGACATAGGATGGCAATGGATCGGAATGTCAAAGGATAGGAGTTTAATTCCATTTATGTTGTTTGTATGCATTTCACTAAAGTATGGTCGTATTAGGAGAGAGAAGGGCCAACAATCAGCAACTATTTATGGAAAAACAAGATTTTGTTAGTTATCTTCCGCACATGCCCGAATATAGAGAGGGGTGGGGCCCGGCTGCCGTTTTTTATGGTGCAATAAGTTCTGGACCGTTTGAGATTAACAAAAGCCACCCCTCCGTCCAGCTTTAAATGTCCATTGAATTAGGGATGTGGATGCCAATGAAATTTTTTATCTGTTTGCTTTTTGCCCAACCAAATGTAGGATTTCGGTTTTCTTAAGGATTTAAATCCAATCCTGCAGCTAATGCAGTGAACCAAACTTGGCCTGAAGTTCTAGTGGTACACCAACCCTAGAAAAAATGGTTGAGGTCTCCTTCAGGTGCTCATAAAAGACAGACTCCTATGGACAAATGCAAAGGATTTATTGACATCCACAATAACCATACCGCTTTTTCGAATCCTCCACAATATATACTGTATATTGGTAGGCAAACAATATAGAATATAGGCCTTCTTATATGTTGGTTTCAATTATACAAATATAAGCAGATTTACAAACTCCTAGGAACATTATTTTAGTCCAAAAATAGATTTAAAAAAAATAATATTTCAGCATTTCCTCTCATTTTTTAGCATAGGTATTTATGATTCCCAACTTGTGAGTTGTGCTCAGCTTGTCAGCCTCTGCTTTACGAGAGAGTGGGTTAACAATTAACCCCTTGGTTCATGGATTTTGCGAAGCAAACATAGATAAACTCCTGACAAAGTGACCAAAGATTCATATGTGCTTTGAACTTTCACCAAAAAGTTGGACTATTGACAACAATCATGTGTGCCTGGCTCTCACAATTGATTGGCATAGCCGCATAGGTGCCATGTCCTTCCAATTAACTCTTACATCATCTTCTAGGTTGTTTGCGCCACGACTCTATACTTAAGTTTATCTGGCAACTACATTTTTCTTCTTAGTGTGTTGTACAAAGCAAAAGATTCTTATTAGTTGCTAATGAAGTACAAACCCTCCTATGTATAGGAGTCTAGGGATACATAGGTACACTTAAGTGGGTATATGGATCCTCACTTAAGTGCACTAATAAAGAACAGAGAATATATAGACAATAGGCCTAATCCCAATTAATAAGATAACCACTTATACTAACACTCTCCCTCAAGATGGAAAATTGACATTGTGTAGTCCTAGCTTGACATCCATATATAGAAACAGAGCTGGAAGAAGTGGTTTGATTAGGATGTCAACAATATGATCACCGGTCTGTATGTGAGGAGTCACAATCTATTTAGCTTTGACTAGGTCTCGTATAAAATAGTAATCAACATCAATGTACTTTGAACGCTCATGAAATATTGGATTGTTGGCGATGTATTCCAAACTCAGTCAAAATAGACTGCATTTACTGTAATCGTATCATGCACGAGCCATAGCCCTATATTAAGCTTCGATGACGGAACAAGAAACAACAAAGTACATTCTCAGATCCTTTGACTGCAGGGTGGTCGCCTAACATGATAAAAAAATTCTCAGATTCTTCGTGTGAATGTGAGTTTCGAGAGACCGCTTTAGACTTGAAATGCCTTGTATCATTAGATTCGTTACCAATGATCACAATGTAATCCACCTACACAACAAGAAGAATGTGCCCTCTAGAATAACGAGAAGAGAAATAGTGAATGATCTGTAGTGGACCTTTGGAAGCCCAATTTTTCAAGGACCATGCTTAGTTTGTTAAACCAGACTCATGGAGATTTCTTAAGGCCATATAATGAACTTCAAAGGCAGTAGACCTTGAAGACTCCCCTTCAACAACAAAGTCTGGAGGTTGCTACATATAAACTTTCTCCAAGAGATCACTATGTCCGACTGGAAAAACAACCAGTCAAGATGAACCATCAAGGAGATCAGAAAGTGGACAAAAGCAATCCGGGTCACTAAAGAGAATGTCTCAAAATAATCTACGCCAAAAGTTTGAGTAAAACCTCTGACAACTAGTCATGCCTTGGGTAGCTCGATCTGAGCGATATTTGAGAGAGAATACCCACTAATAGCCAATAATGTTCTTGCTAGGTGGAGGATCAAACAGACGCCATGTGTCATTTTTATGAAGAGCCTACATCTCATCCATCATAGCAGCTTTCAGCCCAGGGTGCCGAAAAGCATCAGCTGCATGTGGGAATAATAGTGGTATAAAGTCATGTCAAAGACGTATGCAAAAGAAAAGAGACTGGATAAACAATAAGTGTTAGAAATAGAATTCCCGATAGTGTAGGAAAATTGAAGTGCCACTTATAATTCAGATTGGATTTGGCAGCCGTGTATAGATGAACTTCTTTGTGTTGATGATAGACCTTGGAGAAAAACAAAGTTGGTGGCAGTGGTGGAGAGGTTGGAGGAAAGGGTTCCAGTAGAGAGACAAATTCATTGGTATGCATCAGAGATGAGTCAGGAAGACTAAGGAAGAGAAAAACATGCGTCTTCGTGGAAGGTGATGTTAGTCGAAAATAGATGATCGGATGTGGGATCGAGCATTTATACCCCTTTCGAGAAAAATGATATCCTACAAAAACAGTTCAAGCACATTGGGGGGGAGTTTGATGTCAAAAGTGGCATTTTGTACACTTAATAAGACCATTTTGCTGAGGTGAATAAGCACAAGGGTGCTAATGAATCATTCCCATGACTCGACAAAAGGAGGAAACAATCCGTTGATTGCACTCTAGGTCATTTTTGGTGCAAAGAATTTGAATGGACATCATGATCGCGTCTTTTAAGAAGATATAGCCATGTCATGCATGAAAAGTCATCAGCAAAGGTAAAAAAATATCTAAATCCATCATAATTGGTTGTCCACAAACATCAATGAGGATCAAACAAAAAGTCAGTAGATTCGTTTGCAGTTCAGGCCGAAAAAGAAACTCGATGATGCTTTCGCAACTGACTTGCATCACCAAAAATTTGAAAAATAAGAAGAAACCAAAGAATTTAAAAGTTTTAGTTTATCTAGTAATTGGATGACCAAATCAAAAATGAATTTCGAGAGGAGTGGATGCAACAAGAGCATTGGCGGAGACTACAGAGAGAAGTCATAAAAGTCGTCTTCTAAGCATTCTTCCCACCCAACCGTTGTCAAATTCCACCAATACTATAGAACAAAACTGTTAAATAGTGTCTTATTCAGTTCTTTATATTCACTTGTTATTTTCCTATTCTATGTGGACCTATATGTAATTTTTTTATAAGTATATGGGGTACACACATTGTGCACCCTAACCCTTACAGTAAACCCTCTCAAGATAGTACCAGAGCAGGTTTCCTAGCCGCCTCCCACCCCTTCCTTCCCCTCCTCCCACCGCCGCCCCCTCTCTCCCCGTGGCCATCGACAACCCCTACCGCTGCGGGCCTAGTAAGGTTGATTGTCGCCGCTGGCCGCACGACTTGAGGTTCTCCGGAGCCTTCTTCTCCTCTGCCCGCGACGACCTTTGAGCCACCGGGTTATTTGCTGCGCCTCAGCATAGTCTTCATGCAAACTAGTCCATCCAGTCCCTTGTTGTCTGCTACTGCCTAGAAGGAGGATCTAGGCGGTTCTTTCTTTGCTGCTGCTTTATGCTATTGGACTCGGTTTCTGTCATGGCTTCCTCCCATGACGATTTATGTCGTCAAGTGACAACCGTGAAGTTAGATGGGCGCAACTATCAACACTGGGTCTGCTCCATGGAGATTTTTGCAAAATCCCAAGACAAGCACTCCCATCTGACTCGGGATCCGCCTCCTACTTTGCCCAGTACTGCCGAGTCCAAGGATAAAAAGGTTTACGATGATTGGGTCAAAGATGACTCTACTGTGATGACGTGGATCCTGAACAACAGTGAAACTCGTATCAGTGTTACTCTTTTTCGTTTCTCGACTACCATGGAGATGTGGGATCAACTGGCCAATACCTACTCTCACAGCAAGAATCCGAAAAAGGTGTTTGACTTGAACAAACAGCTGACCCATCTACATTTTTATGGGCCCGATATTGCTGACTATTTTTCATCTTTCAAAGACTTCTGGGCGGAACTTGAGAACATATGCAGCGATAACAGAAGATATTTAAGCGGACTTCCTGAGTCATACGCTGGAGTGGTTGATTAGATCCTTGCCAATGATCCACTGCCGACATTGGAGAGTGCATTTCAGCATCTTCAACGCATGTCGGCTTCTTCATCTGACCCAACTTATGACACTGGTGACACTATTGCTCTTGCTGGCATGGCTGGCCGAGGCCGTGGTAGGGGTCGAGGTCGGCCTCAGGACAACCATCCTCCTGGTTCTGGCAGAGGATGTGAGTCCCTTGGCCGTGGTTCATCTACTGATGTCTCTGGAGGTACCGCGGCTCAGCGGTACTGTGACTTTTGTGGTCGCTCCAACCACATAGAGGACAGGTGCTGGAAGAAACATGGCACACCTGCGTGAGCCAGTGCTACGTCTGAGGGTGCTTCTCAGACTCCTACTGCTGCTACTTTGAGTTCCTCCACTGCTGAGTTCATTCGCTCAGAAGTGGAATGACTCCTGCTAGAGAAAACCGGCGCTTCCTCTTCTACTGCTGCTGAATCTGGAACTCATGCTGCAACTTACACTGGTTGTGATTTTGCCTTTCTGAGTGCTTCCTCTTCTAGTGTTGGTAATACCAAATGGGTGATTGATTCTAGAGCTTCTTCACATATCTCTGGCAATCGTTCTCTTTTTTCTAAATTATCTAAACATGTCCCAAATCTGCTGCTATGCTTGCTGACGGATCCAAATCAGCTGTGTCTGGGATTGGTGATATCTATGCTCAAGTTCTTCTGAGATCTGCTGCATACAGTGTTCTCATATTCCTCGCATGAGGTCGCTTATGCGGCCTCATATGCGTATGCGGCCCTCAGCCGCTCCGCATATAGCTACGCAGTGCTATTTTTTGGCATGGACCGAATATGCGGCCTGCGGTCCGCATATGCGGCCTCTTAGGCCCCGAATTTCATTTGGTGACTTAAGTAAAAAAAACCTCAAATAAAATCAACCAAATTAAATGACAACTTCTTCTATATAGTTGGTTTAAGATCAGATATTGAAATTTTGCTACCTCGGAAATAATTATATTTAAAAATAAGTGGTGCAAAATATTTTATTACATTTTACATTTGTTAAAGTTTCATTATGCTCTTTCCTTTGCTCTTTTTTTTTCTCTTCTATTTTGCTCTAAGATTAGAAAATGTTGCACTTGCAACAATTCTAATTGTGTCTTGTATAAAAGGGGAACCTATTGTAGATTTTAATTGGATATGATATTTTCTTTTACAAAGTATCAAATTTGTGTGCTGCCTAGGGAGTAATTTATATTCCCTACGACTTTTTCTTCTCTATTTATTAATGACTTGATTTCTTCATATCATTTTGATGTTTTGATTTTGTCTTTGATGCTCTTTTTCTATTTCTACTTTGAAGTACCATGTGTTGTTACTGTGGTTTTTCTTATAGTGTTCATCCAATAAATGTTCTGCTACGAACTGCATGTGTTAGTATTGATGATTGGAAAATGTGTTTCTTCTTCCATGATGTAACGATCCATTGGTACATTTTGGGCTATTAGGCTACAAAACTAGATATTATGAAATTTATTATTATGATTATATTTTTTTATTAAATATACATGTATAAAATATAGAATTTATTTAAAAAAAAAATCAAAAACGCATATGTCCCGCTTATGCTCCCGCATTTCGCTTATACTCTATGTGGCACCCTGACCGAACGCATACTGCATAACGCATTTCAGAACATTGGCTGCATATGTGCCCAATTTTCCGCTAAATCTATTATCTGTCAGTAAAATTGTACGTAACATGAACTGCAGTCTGGCCTTTGTATTGGGTACTTGTGTTTTTCAGGACCTTTACACAAGGATGAAGATTGGTGGGGGCATGAAGGACCTGACAGACTCTACTATCTGGATGAGTTGAAAATGATCGGCACTACAACTCTAGCTTCAGCATTGTCTTCTTCTATTTCTGCATTACAGTGGCACTATAGACTTGGGCATCCATCGGCTGATAAAATAAAACATGTTATTTATGGTGTAGGAACGCATAGTTTTCAGTGTGAGTCATGTCAGTTAGGCAAACAGTCCAGAACTGTCTTTCCCAAAAAATCTCAGATTGGTAGTAAAAACATTTTTTGTTTAGTTCATGCCGATGTATGAGGTCCTTGTCATGTTCCAAGTTTTTCAGGCAATAAATACTTTATTCTATTCATTGATGATTACTCCCGTGCTACTTGGTTATTTTTTATGAGAGACAGGTCGCAAGTCTTGCCTACTATTAAGTTCTTCTTTGCTGAAATTAAAACCCAGTTTTCTATGCCCATTAAAATTCTGCGCACTAATAATGCCTTGGAATTTATTTTGTCGTTCCGTGGGTACCATTCATCAAACATCATGTGCCTACACATCCCAACAGAACGGAGTTGTTGAAAGGAAAAATAGGCATTTACTTGAAGTTACTAGAACTATCATGTTGCACTCTAACGTTTCAAAACATTTTTGGCCGGAAGCGGTTCTCACTGCCTGTTTTCTGATAAATCGCATGCCCTCATCTGTTATTGGGAATAAAATTCTTGTTCAAGTGCTACAACCCCACTTCCCTCTTTTTTCTGTTCCTCCAATGATTTTTGGGTCCACTTGTTTTGTTCGTTTGCTTAGACCGACTCAGGACAAGTTGTCTCCTAGAGATGAAAAATGTATTTTTTCTGAGATATTCCCGCACTCAGAAAGGATATCGTTGCTATAATCCTGTTACTAAGAAGTGGTTCACGAGCAGTGATGTGGTTTTCTTTGAGGACACTCCTTACTATTCTACTAAAGGGAACACCTTGAGTTCAGATATTATTTCAGCACCTCTGCTTGTTATCATCGATTCCCCTTCAGCTTACAGCTTGCTGAGACTACGTCTCCTCCTCTTATTGTTTACCAACGCAAGTATCGGCCACTGCAGTCTACTCCTACCCAATACCCCCCATAGAAAACCAATCTTCTCCTTCAGAAGGTCCTGCACTTGTCGAGGTAACTTCTGATCTGGATTTACGTATTACTCTCAGGAAAGGCACTCGCTCCTGTACCTCTCATAGTATTGCTAACTATGTTTCTACTGCACACCTTAGTGTCTATGTTAGTAATTTTGTTGTTGCCCTTCTGTTGTTTCTATTCCCAAAATACATGCCATGTCTGAGGAGATGACTGCTCTTACTTATAGAGGTACTTGGGATTTGGTGGATCCTCCATCTGATTGCAAGCCTGTTGGATGTCGTTGGGTGTATACTGTAAAGTATCATCCTGATGGGACTGTTGAACGCCTGAAGGCCCGCCTAGTGGCCAAAAGGTACACTCAAACCTATGGTATTGATTACTTTGAAACTTTTTCTCCTTTTGCCAAGCTAAATTCTGTGCGGGTTCTTCTCTATGTGGCAATTAATCTGGATTGGTCCCTTATAAAACTAGATGTCAAGAATGCCTTCCTTTATGGTGATCTCCAAGAGGAAGTCTATATGGAGCAACCACCTCGGTTTGTTGCTCAAGGGGAGTCACACAAAGTCTGTCGCCTCAACAAGTCTATTTACGGACTCAAACAGAGTCCACGTGCCTAATTTGATAAACTAAGCAAGATTTTGTCTACCTATGGCTTCCTCAGATCTCATGTTGATCACTCTGTCTTTATTAAGAAGACTTCCTCTGGTATTGTGGTTTTGATTGTGTATATTGATGATATTATTTTATCTGGCAGTGATCTTTCTGAAATTCATGCTACTAAAGCCTACTTATGCAAGCACTTTGTCACTAAAGATTTGGGAAAGCTGAGATACTTTCTGGGAATTGAAGTTTCTAGGACTACTAATACTCTTGTTTTATCTCAAAGGAAGTATGTTCTAGATCTTCTACAGGAAATTGGGACGCTTGGAGCTCGGGCTACTGATACTCCCCTAGATCCTAATGTAAATTGGGATGATGACAACTCTCCCATGTATCCTGACAGTAAAAGATATAGGAGACTGGTTGGCAAACTAATGTATTTAACTGTTACTAGAGCTGATATTGCTACTACAGTTGGCCTTGTTAGCAAGTATCTTGATAAGCTAGACAGTGTCACTGGGAAGCATTGTGTCATATCCTGAGGTATCTGAAGAAATCCCCTAGTAAATGCCTTTCTATAGAAAACATGGTCATTGCTCTCTTGAAGGCTACTCTGATTCTGACTATGCTGGAAGCACGATAGGCTGAAAATCTAATTCTGGTTACTGTACATTTGTTGGTGGAAATATTGTCACCTGGAGGAGCAAAAAGTAGAATGTTGTTGCTAGATCTAGTGCTGAGGCCGAGTACCGGACCATGGCTCACACAGCTTGTAAACTCTTGTGGGTACAATCTCTTCTAAAAGAATTCGGTGTGGGGTCTTCTGTTCCTATTCCCATCCATTGTGATGATAAAACAACTATCTTTATTGCAAATAATCCTATTTTTCACGAGCGAACCAAGCACATTGAAGTTGACTTCCACTTCATCAGAGAAGATATTCTGACTGGTCGTATCTGCACTCCTTTTACTCGCTCAGAGGATCAAGTTGTTGATATCTTCACAAAGCTGTTGGCCAAGAAACATTTCAGCTCTCTTGTGGACAAGTTGGGCATGATAGATATCTATGCTCCAACTTGAGGGGGAGTGTTAAATAGTGTCTTATTCAGTTCTTTATATTCACTTGTTATTTTCCTATTCTATGTGGACCTATATGTAATTTTCTTTTTATAAATATATGGGGTACACACATTGTGCACCCTAACTCTTACAGTAAATCCTCTCAAGAAAAACCAAAGGGTGCAAAGTTACAAAACAACAAAGGGAGACAACCAATTTAGCTATAGACATATGATTGCAAGGAAAATTAGGGGGAAAATGAACATAAGATATTATTAAACTTAGAAAGAGGAATAGTGCCACATTTAATAACCCCTTCTAGTGGACCATCTTCCAGGGTGACATAGGAATGCAAAATGAAAGAGTCAAAAGTGGAGAGGTGTGGCATACTCGTCATGTGTTGGGAGTGTCGGGATCCATGTTCTAATTGGAGTGGGCGACAATTATGGAGGTCCCTGGATTACCTTAGTGGGTTGTTGTGGGATGAGTCGAGGGTGAAGCATTCAACAAATCACCAATGCGTCAGTCAGAGGATGCCTAGGAAGACGACACATGGAAAGACTCACTATAATGTGACGAAGCTTGAAGCCGGCATTCTTATTCCTCATTCATTAATGAACACGAGATGAGTTTCTAAATGTAGGAGGAGCCACATGCAATTGTGCTTGACCCTAACTGATCAGAGTAGATGGAGCCAAGGCAATGTGTGCAATATTGCTGCCATACCTACGGCCGTATTAGGCATGATAGTCATATTTTGAATGGCAGGTGTCTTCAGTGTGGCCCAACTTGTCACAGGAGGGGCATTTTGGCCATGGCCCACAACCCCTTCCACGATCGTAGGTTGTAGGACCAACCACATCTTGGACACCGAAGGTGTGATAGTTTCTGTGTAGGAGACACAGGTTGGTGTCCATGGATGGAAGCATAGCACCAATAAGTGGGAAATGACGAACTGCAACATATTGAGAATTTAGATTGTTCAGGAAGAGCCTGATGATGAGTGTCATTGGTGACTTTAATGAAGGTAGAGGGCAAGAAGAAGTTGAACCGGTTGGCAAGCACCTTCATCGCATCATAGTACTAAGAAAGTGGATGGTTACCCCACTACTAAAAGAAAATCATGTCCATCCCATTGTAGAGGTGAAGGAAATTGTCCTCTTGAGTGTAATAACTGCTTCATCTCTACTCACATGGTCTTGGCATTGCGATGTCACTTGTATTTGACGGCAACATTGGGTTTGATGCAGCCCCATAGCTAGGCAAGGATCTGGATGCTTCCAGTGACCTAGGTGTCATCGGGTTATGCTGGTGTGCTGTCCTTGATGTATTTGAGTTTGTTGCATGATTCCAAGAATGTTTGGACTCCATTCATCCAAACTAAGAGGTTGTGCTCATTCAAGTTGATTGAGGAAACAATAGGCATATCATTGTAAATGATAGTAGGTGGAACTGGAGCATTATTAGCAGTCATAATGAAAAGAACATTCTAGGATTAAAGGCATGTTACAATAATGACAAAGAGAAAGAGAACTACGACTCATATAGCAACGACGATGGCTATTGTTCTAGCAGCCAATGGCTGCTACTATTAAGGGGGGCAACGGCAGCAGGCCTGCTAACAAGCAGTGGCTACTTCTGCCTCACCAGGTGACGATAGCGGTGGATTGGCCATCTGGTGGCACCCACTGTTGCCGCCTCAACTGTGTCAACGGTTTGGGCTCCTGCAAAGGCTGCTTTGGGCTGTTGCTGTGGCCGTGACACTAAAGAGAAGGGGAGGCTAAGGGAGAGAGAAAGAAAGGCTAGGGGAAGCATGGTTAGATCTCGAGTGACTTGCTCTGATACCATGCACAGAGCAAATGATTCTTATCAATTGCTAATGAAGTACATACCCTCCTACATATAGGAGTCTAGGGATAGATGGATCCTCAGTTAAATGTACAGATAAAAGAACATAGAATATAAAGACAACAAACCTAAGCCCAATTAACCAGATAACCACTTATTCTAACATATGTCATGTCGCTAGACGTTCTCCTACAAAAGTTCAATATCCAGAAACACACCATTATTACACATTTTCTTGCATAGACAAAACCAAAGTAGCCAGCAATGTCAATATGTCCATGTTTCTTACACGTCATACCTTTGCTAGGAGAAACTCTTAGATAACATTATGTATGGCATAAAATATTACAACAACAATGTTTTAGTTCGTTCATGCATCTGCTCAACCCAAGGGATTGCTTTAAGTAGACTTCTTTCCTTGAATTATGATATAACTAACATAGTGGTTAATACACATTTACAACAAAGAAAGCAAAGGCTCACGATCTGGAGCAAACTATAGGTGAGATGCCTCAACGAAATTAACCACATAAGTTTGTGTATTTATCTTTGGCAAGACAGACCTTCAGATGTTCCACATTACAGAGTAGGTGGTACATGACGGCAGGATTGTCAAAATTTTGGTTCTAGGTTGGCCCCAGGTTAGAAAAGGCGGACTCAAATTTCTGCAGTCAAACTCTGAACTGAATCGGACATAGATATCGGTCATTCTGTCCAAACCCGGAACTGACCAAAATTGTTAAATTTAGAGCCTGGGACAAACTCTGTTTGTTTAATGTAGAACCCGAAACCGACCTATACTTGGATTTCAATTAGTCCATAGGCTAGACATGTTCAAATTCTAGTTTCAGATAACTTAAATATTTTACTGGTCTAACCCGGAACTGACCATGACCCAAATTTGTCCAAACCCGGAACTGACTTGGGCCCGAATTTTGGCCTGTTTGTCTAAGCCTGGAACCAACCCTGATTGTCGAAATTAGAACCCAGAACCAGTTGTTTCCGGGTCTGATGTAACTGGGTTCACAGGTACATACAGTATCATTGACAGCCTTACTTAACAGTTATACTAGACGGCAAGCAATATGCAAATAACAGGTAGGTCCACCAGGTTCACAAGTTTCTCACCATGGCTGACATCTCTTCTTTGATTGCTCACCCCATCTAGGATCGAATAGAGCTTCACTTACAATCTTAGGAACATAGGGAACAGAGAAAGTAGATACAAAGGCTGAAAAAATAATGCCTAGCGATTATGAAAACATAACTACACTATATGATGGTCAACATAGGCTCTAGTAGTTTTCCGAAAAGCAATATTTGAATCCAAATCATTACCATCATCACTATAAGATCCCGCGCCTATTCCATCACCTTCAACATAAGATGATAGAATTGAGGAGAGACTTCAGGAACTTCAATAATGAACTCCTGTTAATATCATTTGGTAATCTAGTTGAAATTATTTTGATTGTCATCTTGAGAAGAGGTATGCTGGTGCAAATCCAGTTACTTGCAAAGTAAAATAAATATAAAGACCAAAGCCAGATCGAGTGTCGAAGATGAATACTGAGCTATGGATTAAACTAGAATCATCACACTTTCACGAATTAAAAGTCTACTTTTGAGTTTGGTTACCCGAATTGGGCAGCAATTATATATATCTCGATAATTTTTCTGCCCCATTCTATCCAGTGTTGTATTTTAAGAAAGGCAAACAAATATTGAGCTGGTCCGTTCTACTGTTAAATAAAGTTGTGCTGTTAAGAAAATATTTACTGTACATATACCAAAAGACCAAGTTTCCCATCTCTTCAAAAAGGTAATATTAGGCAAATGGGTTCATGATTACGTGTTAAGTTGGGCATGTTTAATATACATGCTCTAGCTTGAATGGAAGCATGTTAGATTGTTGGCTTGAGAGTTGTACATTGCCCATATTTAGATAATGACTTAACCATTCCATTCCTATGTATTTAATATGTTTGTTCAAGATTGATTTTAGACTTTAGGTACATGAAAAAGATCAAATTACACAAGTCAAGTTCAAGTCAAAAGCAATGCAAGTGTGCGTTTTGGAAAATCACTCCAAATGACCTTAGATTAATTTTGTAATTACTTGTATTGATGATATGACTTGTAATTAAGATGAGAAAAAATCAGACACTTAATTCCAATGTTTGGTCACTCAAAATTCAAATTAGAAAATTTGTCACAGGATGTTTATCAGTCGAGTTGAAAACTCGACCGATCCAGTGATGGATTTTCTGAAGAGACCAATCGGTCGAGTTGTACACTCACAGAACTCGACCGGTCGATCAACTAAGCAAAATTGATTTTGACTCATCGGTCGAGTTTTCCAGAAAAAACTTGACCGATAGTTTGAAAAATTGGCTTTGTCACTTAGTGGATCAGTCGAGATACCTATTGAAACTCGACCGAATGTACTATACAAAAAATGCAGAATAAGTGATTATAACTGTTAGAGAGTTGTTGTGAGAGAAAATTGATATGTTGCAACATGTAAAACGGCTATATTTCGTCCTTAAGTGATCCCACACTCAAGGGAACACCCCCAACTATAAATAGGACCCCTTTGAGTTCATCCCAAGTTTGCTCATTCATGCTATTCTCAGTCCTTGCTATAGTTGGATGTGTTGCAACCCCCTTGAGCCCCTTTCTCTCTCTCATTTACAAAGCATTTCGTGACTATGAGTGAGTTAGGCAAGTTGTAAGAGAGCTACCTCCATGTGCTTGTAAAGCTCTCATTCCATTCCATCTTCCCTACCCCCTTTATCAAAGAGTAAAGGTTGAAGCAAGCTACTCCGAGTGAAGGTGAAGTTGTTGTTGGTCTTCTTCAAGGTTGAGGAAGAGGTGAAGATCTTCTCCAGGTGAAGGAGAAGGGCAAGGCCAAGATTCAAGAAGAGTGGGTAAATCCTTCAAGATCAAAGACTTGATGCAAGTGTGGGTAAGTCCTTGTTGAAGGCTGAAAACATCTTGATCAAGTGGGTAAGTCCCTATATAGGTGGAAGACTCTTGTCTTGAGTAGGTAAGTCCTTGGATGTATGGTGGTCTCCTTGTATCTCTTATGAATGAATATAAGTACACATGAATTGCAAGTCCTAGAGGTTGACCTCTCTAGGTAGTTGATTGACTATCTCCTAGTTTGGAGATTAGAACCACTCTAAACCACCTTGTCCAAGTGCATGTTTCAATTTCTCTCATCCTTGCTATGCTTGTTTAGATAAGACTTCAAATTGTTATTAAGGTATTGGTTTTGATTGATATAATTTGAAGGTCCAACTTAGCTTGTGAGAATTTTGAAGCTCTATTCACGCCCCCACTAGAGCCATAGATCCAACAAGTGGTATCAAAGACAAAGATCTTCTCCAACAATCTCCCACGAGACGAGAAGATGGGCGACAACCTACTTGGTTCTCTCAACCTAGAGGGAGGCTTCTTCATGTGTCCTCCGGTCTTCGACAACACCAACTTCCTCCATTGGAAGAGGCGTATGCAGTTATACATTCACGGGATGAACTTTGATATGTGGAAGGTGATGGTCACACCATACAAAGAGCCAACCGAAGCTGTGTTAACATGGAATGAAGCTGCACTAAAAGAAGCCCAGTTTAATGCCAATGCCATAAGCATCTTCTATGCAACTCTTACCCCAACAGAGTTCAACCACATCTCCTCATGGGATACAGCTTACGAGATTTGGGATAAGTTGTGCATTGAGGGTACAAAGTAAGTCAAGAGGCTAAGATCTACATGTTGAACAGCCTTCTAGAGAACTTCAAGATAGACAAGAAAGAAGGGACTGTTGAGATGTACTCTAGGCTCAACGTCATCATCAATGGCCTAGCTGCTTTGAGCAACACTTTGGATAGAGGTGTAATCAACTCCAAGGTGACCTCTATTGAAGAAGTGAGAAGCCTTGGTGACATCCCAACCGAAGAGCTCATTGACAATCTACAAGCTCATGAGCCAAGGTTTGATAAGCAAGAAGAAGCCAAGCAAGAAGAGAAGCAAAGAAGATAAAAGATAGTGTCTTCAAAGCTCAAGTTGAGGTTGTCATCCTTCAACAACAACTTGCTTGTCGGACATCTCCATCCTCCTTTAGTGAAGATGATGGCTCTAGTGAGCATGAAACCAACTACACCAAGGGCAAGCACTTCAAGGGAAATCAATCTTCCTCCTCTACTCCTAGATGCTACAAGTGTGGCCAAAAGGGAAACTACAAGAGTGAATGTCCCAGATTAAAAAAATCACACCACAAGGGCAGTTCCAAGGAGGAAGAGTACAAGAAGGAGAACAAGTACACGAGGAAGGAAAAGAAGGAGAAAAGACACAAAAATGCAGCTTGGAAAGAATCATCCTCAAGTGACTCTAGCTCCGAAAAAGATGGAGAGTGCCACCTTGTACTCATGGCCTCTACAAGTGACAAAATTGGTGAGGTGAGTGAGGTAAGTGAAGTAAGCTTGCATGAGTTATCTAAAGAAACTATTATTGATATGCTTATTTCTACCTGTTATTCTTTTGCTAAATGCAAATATAAAAGAAAAAGGTTAGGAAAAAATGATGTTTTACATGCTTAACTTGAAATTCTTGAGTAAAATGAGAAAACTTATCTTGAGAGCATTAATAACATGCAATGTCAAATTCTTGATCTTGAGCTCCAATACAATGGAGTTGAGGTAGAGAATTGCGTTTACCTTAAGAACATTGAAACTCTTAAGGAAGATAACAAAAAATGCCTAAATGAGCTTAAAACTCTTAAAACGAAAATTTCTAAATTTAAGCTCATTATTGATGCTCGTAGGGATGAGAGAGATGCTTATCTTAAGGAAATTCAAGTGCTTAAATCTAAAAATGCTAGGTTGCTAGGTCAAGTTAATGATTTATCTTCTAGACCTATCTTGCATAGTAATGATATTGCTTCTATTTCTCTTGAGAAAGACTCTTATTTGACTAAAGCCCTCTATTTAGAGGTTGACCTTGTTCATGCTAGAGATGATCTTGCTAGTTTGTCTTCTACTGTTATATCTCCTAATGATAACAATCATAAACTTAGAGCCTCTCTGCAAAAATTGCTTAAAGAGAAAAACTCCCTAAATGAAATCCTTGATCATTCTACCAAACAAAGTGGTACTACTAGTTTGAGATTTGTAGGGGAGCACCTAAGGGCAAGAACAAAGCCAAAGGTAAGAAAAAGAGTAAGAAAACCTCCTCTTTCATTAGAAAGTCTTCTGCCACTAAGAACCTTATGATTTGTTCGCATTGCAAGTGTGATGATCATTACTCTACTATTGTCCTTACAAGTCTAAAGGGACCAACCCAAAGATGAAATGGGTCCCCAAGCTAACTTCGGATCCTAAAGTTCGAGTTGGGAACCGACACTCTCCTTTCTTGTAGGAAAAAAGAAGATGGATTGTTGATAGTGGTTGCACTAAACATATGACAGGTGATATAAGCCATTTCAACTTCACTAAGCAGAAAGGAGGTTTGGTTACTTTTGGAGACAACAAGAAAGGTAAGGTTAAAGGTGAGGGTGATGTAGGTGAATCCTTATGTATCAAGAATGTTCTCTTTGTGGATGGCCTACATCACAATTTAATAAGTGTAAGTCAATTATGTGATAATGGTTACCTTGTGCTATTTACTTCTTTTGAATGTTTGATTCTAGATTCTCTCACCTATCAAGTCATATATAAGGGAACTAGAAGTGATAATCTTTATGTAATTGTGCTTGACTCTATTAAGCATGTTGATGGTAGATGCCTAGTAGTCAACTTGAATGATATTTCTCTTTGGCATCGTCGGCTTGGTCATGTAAATATGCATCAGTTGAAGAAGTTGAGCAAAAAGGACTTGGTCAAGGAACTTCCCAAATTGGATTTTGAAAATGATGATGAATGTCAATCTTGTACCCAAGGAAAGCAAGCCAAGTCCTCCTTCAAATCCAAAGGAGTCCTTAGTACCAAGAGAGCTCATGAACTTCTTCAATCTGATCTATTTAGACTAATGAGAACTCAATCAATTCATGGTTCCAAGTATTGCCTTGTTATTGTCGATGATTTCTCTAGTCGTTTCCAAAAGTGATACGCTTGATGTTTTCTATAGTTTTTGTAAACGAGTTGAGAACAAAGCTTCATGTTGGATTGTTTCCATCCGTAGTGATCATGGGGGAGAATTTGAAAATGATCTTTTTGAACGTTTTTGTAAAGAATTTGTCTATGCACATAACTTCTCTTCACCTCGAACAACTCAACAAAATGGGATTGTAGAGAAGAAGAATAGTCACTACAGGAGATGGCTAGGACCATACTTTTAGAATATGACACTCCAAAGAAGTTTTGGGCTGAAGCCGTTAGAACCTCATATTTTGTGCAAAACTGAGTTTTTACATATCCTTCTTTGAAGATAACCCCCTATGAGCTATGGCGTGGTAGGAAGCCTTCTATCGAGTATTTCTATATTTTCAGATGTCCTTGTTTTGTTTTGAATACAAAAGATTCTCTCGACAAGTTTGATTTGAAATTTTACAAGGCTTTCTTTCTTGGCTATAGCACTACTAGCAAGGCTTATAGAGTATTTAATGTTGATCGTGCTAAAGTAGAAGAATTCATTAATGTTAAGTTTATTGAGACTAACCCCTCTATTTTCAAAGATATTGTTCTTAATGATGATGTTGCAGGTGAGGTGATTCCTACATTAAAAGAACTCAACATCACCCAAAAGGGAAAAGAAATGGTTACTCAAGAAGAAGAGAAAGATGAAGAGAAGAAGGATCCAACCCCCCGCTTTGCAAAGAATCATCTAAAAGAGTTGATCTTAGGTGACCCATTTGAAAAAGTGAAGACGCGGGCTGCCTTCAACAAAGAACAAGCCAACAACGCTTTCATCTCACAACTCGAGCCAAAGAACGTCAAAGAAGCTCTTGTGGATGATGAATGGATCATAGCCATACAAGAAGAGTTGCAGCAATTTGAAAAGAACAAAGTATGAACCCTAGTGTCAAGACCAAGTGATAGAAAGATCATCGGCACCAAGTGGGTCTACCACAACAAGCTAGATGAAAGCGGCATGGTGGTAAGGAATAAAGCAAGGTTAGTGGCTCAGGGCTACAATCAACATGAAGGTATAGATTTTGATGAAACATATGCACATGTAACTAGACTTGAGTCCATTCGTATGTTACTTGCTTTTGTGAGTTATAAAAACTTTCTTCTTTATCAAATGGATGTTAAAAGTGCGTTTTTGAATAGTACAATTGAGGAGGAAGTGTATGTTACACAACCCCCGGGCTTTGAACATGATAGTTTACCTAACCATGTTTATTTGTTGCAAAAAGCTCTTTATGGACTCAAACAAGCACATCGAGCTTGCTATGAGAAATTAAAGAACTTTTTGTTAGATCATGAGTATATCATGGACAAAGTAGATTCTACCTTGTTTCTAAAGCACACTTCTAACAATTTTCTTATTATTCAAATATATGTTGATGATATCATTTTTGGCAGAACTAATCTTGATCTTTGCAAGGAATTTAGTGATCTTATGTAGAGTGAGTTTGAGATGAGCATGATGGGTGAGCTTATATTCTTCATCGGCTTTCAAATCAAGCAAACTAAAGATGGGAACTTCATCAACCAAGGCAAGTACAAAAGTGAGCTACTTAAGCGCTTTGGGATGGATAACACCAAGCCGATGGACACACCCATGTCAAACACCGCCAAACTTGATAAAGATGATGAAGGTGAGAAAGTAGATGAGAAGCTCTATAGAGGTATGATTGGAAGTTTACTTTATTTAACTGTATCTAGACCTGCTATAATGTTTAGTGTTGGCTTGTGTGCCTGCTTTCAATCAAATCGCAAGAAATCACATCTTATAGCTGTTAAGAGGATTTTAAGGTACTTAGCCAAAACTCCAAATTTTGGTCTATGACATCTCAAGTCAAGGGACTCTTACGGCTTATACTGATGCTGATTACATAAGATGCTTGATTGATAGAAAGTGCACAAGTGACACTTACTTTCTCCTAGGACCATGCTTGGTGTCTTGGTTCTCCAAGAAACAGATCACAATGGCATTGTCAACCATCGAGGCTGAATACATTGCAGTCGGGAGTTGTTGTGCCCAGGTGTTATGGATGAAGCAAATGCACCATGACTTTAACATTCATTTTGATGCTTCTCCTATCTATTGTGATAATACTAGTACAATTAATCTGTCTTACAATCCTATATTGCATAGTAGAGCTAAGCATATAGAGGTTCGCATCATTTTCTTCGTGATCACATTGCTAAAAAGGATATCTATATCACGCACGTAACACGGAAAATCAGTTGGTGGACATTTTCACTAAACCTCTAGCTAGAGAGCAATTTAATTTTATTAGATCTAAACCGCTCATAACTGCTTTGAATGAATCTGATATGCCTTCTAGCTAGTTGTCATCTATTCTATATGTTTTAGTTATGTTTTGATCATCCTTGCTTGCTTATTTGCTAAAATCAGCTTTTCATGTTCATTTTACCTTTTTCGCACATTTTTGGGTATTTTACGCAAATGCATGTCTTATCGCAAAATAGTACCCAATGATGAGTGATATGTGCTTAAGTATGTTTAAAATACAAAATGGTCTTTAAAAATAAATTTAATCAACACTCTAATAGCTAGAAATTGAAATTTCTAAAATTGGTTCTGGTTGACCATCAGTCGAGTTGCCAACTTGACCGGTCATTGGCCGAGAGTTTTTTTAAAGAGCCATTCGGTCGAGTTTCCGAGTCACAGAACTCGACCGATGGTCAGGTTGGAGCAAACTTTAGGTTCGACCGACTTTTCTCCCTCTCAACTAGAGAAAAATCGACCGATCCAACCTCCAGCTCCCTCAAGCTCTCAACCCTAGCCTCGACCTTCCTCTCCCTAGCCCTACTTAGACCTAGATCGACCTTCCTTGACCTATTTCCCATCAATCCTACGTGTGTGGATGGTTTTTGGTGATGTTTCCATCATTTTTGTTCTCTCAATCCTTCTCATTTCGTCTCTACGGCGTCAAATAGGAGAAAGAAAGCCGCCCTAGATGGAGCACCATCCTCCTCCAACTTGCGCCTTAGACCCTTTGATGATACTTTCTTTGTCTCCAATGATGCTCTAAATAGGTACAAGGAGCTCCTTCCTAGGAACACCTTTCCTTTTCGTGCCCTTTGAGTCAACCCCTTGTCGATAAAGGGCTATCGATCAAGTAGTCGAGTTGCTATATGACCACCACCTCTTCGCCTTGAGTGTTGAACGCGCGTGCTACCACAATTCCATCACAAGCACCAAAACCGTTCATGAATTTTATGCTAATTTGCAATGGAATTATGACACTCTTGTACCTCCGTCTAATGCTCAAGTAGTCTTTACTTCCATGATAGCCGGGAAGAAATTTCAAGTCTTCGAGGATACCCTGATCATCTTTTTCTCGGGTACTGAGGTGACTGATACTTGGAGGAAGGATTACTCTAAGTATTTTGACCATGTTGACCCTGAGGCTTTCTACAAGCAATATGATCTCACTCTTCCTGATATTCATAAATACTTGAAGAAGCCCCAGTTTCCCTATAGGAAGACGTATACCCTTCTCTCCTCTGCCTAGGTCACGTGGTGAAGGACAAGTCCGGTCCATTTGACTCTGATAAGAACACCCGTGGCACCCACTCACCCTACCCAACCCTGATTTGTGGCCTCTTTCAGACTGCCATTGGCAAATCTCTTTTCCATGACCTTCATTACAAACCTGCGTGGAAAGGAGTTTACATCAATGAGACCACACTTCAGAAGTATGTGCCTATCCCTTCCTCTACCACACCTAGAGCCTCTACCTCCACCCGTGCCCCTCCACCACCTCAGCCATCCCGACCTGCCTGCGCCTCTTTCTATATATCAAAAGAAACCCTCATGGGTTACATGATGCATCAGCAGGCGTATAACATTTAGGTTCAGGAGCATATACATAAGAATCTATGTGCCATCATGTCTACCATGAACATCTTCTGTGCACACCCTTATCCTGCCTACCAGCCCTACCTAGGAGGTGACTATGCATCTTATGCATATGATCACTTTACCCTACCAATACTGATTCCACTACTACACCCTCTCCTACTGGTGGATCTACCCCTATTGTGCTACCTCTCCCTACTGGTCATATAGCTACCCTGCTTGCTGGACTTGGCACCTCTGCTCCTACCTTTCCACAACCTTAAGAACTCTATGACCTTAGTATGACTTGGGCTGAGCAGAATGCAGGTGGCTCGGTCGTGGCTTCGATTCTTTTGTCAATGAGGAGATGCCAGATCAGGCTGATGAGGAAGCTGCTGCTGCTGATGAGGCCTCTGAGGATGATGAATGATGGTTCTGGTGGCTCTGTTGGTGGTTCTGGTCATGAAGGTGATGTTGTTGTCTCTACTGCACCTTTAGACGGAGATGACGACTATGAGTCAGAAGCCTCTGCTGATGATGTTGATAATGATGTTGATGATGTGGACATAGATGACCTAGATGTTTTAATTTGTAGTCTGTAGATGATGATCATATATATCTTTCTAGACTATTTAGTACTAAAAACATTTGGGCACATTTTCTGAGTTGTATTATTTATCATCATGTTTTCATCATTTTGGCTTGTAGTTGTTTCTGAGGACATGTCCTCTGTGTTGTAATCTTAATCTTATGTACACTTACTCTTTGATTTCCTATATCTCTCGAGTTGGTGCCATGTTTACCATATTTTGATTATGACTTAGATTGCTTGTTTCTCTCTCGTCTCCGTTTCGTGTATGCTTTGCGATTGCATGTTTTATGATGTGGATGTATGTTTTGGTTGTGCTTGAAGAAGGCATGTTTCTATGCTCTTCTACCCCCCTTCTTTTTTGATAATGTCAAAAGGGGGAGAGAAGTTCAATGTTTTGAAGCTCAACCATATTGATTTTATTGTCTATGTGATCCTTTTCTTGTTCATTTTATGTTTTATCATGTGACTTGCTAAAGGACCATATAGTATACATGCTATATTGTTTTGTGTAGAACAACTAACTATGAAGGTAAGAGTAAGCATAGTTTGAGGGGGAGCAATTCACATTGTTACAATTCTGAATCCCCTTGCAA
The DNA here is from genome assembly GCA_963693085.1 of Alisma plantago-aquatica. Lineage (NCBI taxonomy): Eukaryota > Viridiplantae > Streptophyta > Magnoliopsida > Alismatales > Alismataceae > Alisma > Alisma plantago-aquatica. Next base: position 597,463,817 of record OY856410.1, on the reverse strand, counting down.
TTCATAAGGTAAAGGTATAACTTTACATATCCTTTTCAATATGATTGAGGAATGGTTTGTTATTGTCAAAAAAGGGGAGAATGTTGACTTGAGAGTTATACATTGTCTATATTTTGATAATGACTTAACCATTCCATTCCTATGTATCTAATATGTTTGTTCAAGATTAATTTCAGGCTTTAGGTACCTGAAAAGGATCAAATTACACAAGCCCTAGCTTGTTCAAGTTCAAGTCAAAAGCAATGCAAGTGTGCGTTTTGGGAAATCACTCCAAATGACCTTAGATTAATTTTTTAATCACTTGTATTGATGATATGACTTGTAACTAAGATGAGAAAAAATCAGGGACACTTAATTCCAACGTTTGATCACTCAAAAGTCAAATTAAAAAATTTGTCACATGTTGTTTATCGGTCGAGTTGGAAACTCAACCGATCCAGTGATGGATTTACTGAACAGACCAATCGGTCGAGTTGCACACTCACAGAACTTGACCGATCGATCAACTAAGAAAATTTGATTTTGACTCATCGGTCGAGTTTTCCAGAACAAACTCGACCGATAGTTTGAAAATTGACTTTGTCACTTAGTGGATCAGTCGAGTTACCTTTATTGAAACTCGACCGAATATATTATACGGAAAACGCAGAAAAAGTGATTATAACCGTTGGAGAGTTGTTGTGAGAGAAAATTGATATGTTGTAACTTATAAAACGGCTATATTTCATCCTTAAGTGATCCCACACTCAAGGGAACACCCCCAACTATAAATAGGACCCCTTGGAGTTCATCCCAAGTTTGCTCATTCATGCTATTCTAAGTCTTTGCTATAGTTGAGTGTGTTGCAACCCCTTTAGCTCCTTTCTCTCTCTCAATTACAAAGCATTTCGTAATTGTGAGTGTGTTAGGCAAGTTGTAAGAGAGCTACCTACATATGCTTGTAAAGCTGTCATTCCATTCTATATTCCCTACCCCCTTTCTCAAAGAGCAAAAGTTGAAGCCAGCTACTCCGAGTGAAGGTGAAGTTGTTGTTGGTCTTCTTCAAGGTTGAGGAAGAGGTAAAAGAGAAGGACAAGGCCAAGATTCAAGAAGAATGGGTAAATCCTTCAAGGCCAAAGACTTGATGCAAATGTGGGTAAGTCCTTGTTAAAGGCTGAAGACATCTTGATCAAGTGGGTAAGTCCTTGTGTAGGTGGAAGACTCTTGTCTTGAGTAGGTAAGTCCTTGGATGTATGGTGGTCTCCTTGTATCTCTTATGAATGAATATAAGTATACACAAATTGCAAAGTCTTAGAGGTTGACCTCTCTAAGTAGTGGATTGACTATCTCCTAGTTTGGAGATTGGAACCACTCTAAACCACCTTGTCCAAGTACATGTTTCAATTTCTCTCATCCTTGATATGCTTGCTTAGATAGGACTTCAAATTGTTATTAAGCTATTGGTTTTGATTGATATAATTTGAAGGTCTAACTTATCTTGTGAGAATTTTGAAGCTCTATTCACAACCCCTCTAGAGCCCTAGATCCAACATAGATAAGTTATTTTCTTTGATTTTTGTTTAGTTTTCCTATTTCCTATTGTACTCAGACCCCTCTATATAGGGGTGCACCCTATTTTCCTGTTTAACGCATTACATTAACACACAGTTTGTACTTGACAGGCTCCCTTGTATAAGATTATATGGAAATGCAGACTTACGGATAACACTAATGCCTCTTTTGAAGAAGATATTTGATTCGATAAAAACTACTAAGAAACTACCGCATAAAGATATGAAGATAGATTAAGACAATCAAATTTTCACCTTGTAATTTTCCTGATTATGAGCTACTTGAGAAAATATCTGGTAGTTTTGATCTAAAAGATGATATATTGTTTCATCTGCAATAAAAATCATAAAACTATTAAAGATATGGCAGTTATTAGGAAAATCACATAAATGAGAAGGAGAATAGATACTGTCATATTCCAAGTATGATATCCAGAAAAATACAAGGAACATCTCTAGCCTATAGGATACTCTTCCATGAGTCCTCAATTCCCACTTCGTGCAGCTTTACCTAGCTGATACGAATTTTGTTACTCATGCACCATGGGTTCATGTTTCAAGTCTGGAACTTTGGAGCATTTGCACTATGAGAGGAAAATAAAAAAGGAATAGGATGTAGCTACAGTCAGCTGAGCAACGTTATTTCATTTCCAGTCTGCCTCTTAAAATTTGTTTCATAAAGGTTGTTTGTGGCCAGCTATTCATAATGAAAGATACGTCCCATTTTGCCACTGATTTTAACAGAAATGCATCCTTGGGAAGTGTTTTAAAGTTTAAAGCATTTTTCTGACCACATAATTTTTTATCATCACTTCATGGACAGCAATCAAGTTAGTCAGATTGTTTATCACGTCATGCTCAGCTGCAATTATTTTGGCAAATATTTTTTTTTCTTTTAGCAAGTTTAAGCAGAAGCAAATTAAGAACTTTCAAAGTGAGGCCACAGTAATCTCTAGTACATTTACAGTGTCGTGAAAAAAATCAGGCTGAAGAGAAGCAATTATTTGTTAAGGGAATTCATGAATACTGCAATCCGATCTGTAGTTTTGCATGCAATGTGCATTGAATAAATAATAGTTCTTTTCTCTTAATAAAAAATTAGCCTTATACTCTAAGTCCAAATCCTTCTGATAATTAAAAAAAATCAAAATGAGGAGCTTTTTCTGATGGAAGATCCGCAAGTCATAAATAAGAAAGGCTTAGCCCAATACGAGGTGAATATCTATATGAGCGCTAATTACTACAAAAAAAACATGCACCCTGTTTTAGTAGGGACACAAACATTGCAATACTATTACAAGTTACACAAGAATGACCAATCCTATGTTTCTACCTATTTACATCTTTTACAATAACTACAAGGATGTATTTCCCTGTTGTCTGGTGCAGAGTATGATAGCAATTAATATATTTTCAGTATTAAAATTGGTACATCATTCCATGTCTAGTTCAGAGTAATACGAATATTAGATATCCATTTTAGTAAAAGTAATGTATGCATATAGGATGTTTTATTCTTCGAAATTAGTTGTAAGGAAACCCATGCCGATAGTGACTCACATCACACCCATAATTTCATGCGTAAGTCCATCAAGACAGCTATAGTAGGTCCTACATAGAAAAAACAAATCACCAACCTTCGCTCAGTATTCCATGTTTATGATCTCTCTCTGTAATTCCAGATGGATAGCTGTGCATACTACGATTTTGAGAAGAAGCAAAAATTGGCTGCAGCTGCAATACTTTATCCTGAAGAAAAAGAACATATCATCAATGAAACTCATTTGATAATTGATATAATACATGTTACGTTAAACAAACAGAATACCTTTCTATCTGTTGCCTTCTTCCAGTTAGAATTTTCATCTTGCCTCTGCCACTTTCCAATATTACCTGTTTTCTGAATTACGTAAAGAAAAACATTACTATGGAGTCGTAATACAGCACATTACCAGAATCCATTGTCTGTCATTAATACAGATTGGCATCCAAATTTAAGATCCATGTAATGTAAAGAAGATATACACAGAGTATATGCTAAAGTATCCAAAACATTTAATATATATATATAGAGTCAGGCTAGAATACACTCGAGTGTATCCGGAGCGGAATACACTCAAGTAGTTTTTCATGATGCAATATTTTTTTTGAAAATCTAATCCGTTGATCTTCTTAAACATCTCGTGAACAATTCATACACAAAATTTCTTTTGAAAGCGACTGATTATATATATATATCTTATCAAATATATATATATATATATATAGCATAAATTTCTTTTGAAAGCGACTGATGTCTCAAAGCCATAAAAAAAGGGTGAATATACAACCACAACAATAAATTTAACAAGAAGAAACTCGTCACGTTCTTACAAAAATGATAAACATCTTCTTCACGACTTACAGTTCCATAGAAATATTCCCAGTGAAATGCAAAACAGACTCCGCTCATAACTGCTTCTATAAGGATGAAAGTATTTGAAAATTCTCCTCCTGGTCCTAGATCATATCGATCATACTATCCCTGCTCCTACTCCATATCAATCATGACACCACCCCACATGATATAGTACTGATCGAGGTCCTGTCTGATCTTGCACTTCCAAGCACCACCAGAAAAACAGCCTCATCAAAACTGACTGACTACACACCCTGCTCCAACCACTATTCCCTAGCCACCACTACAGAGACTCCTCATGAATATGAAATTGGGAATATGTTGGACTGAGCTGGAATTTGGGATTTCGGAATTATGTTAGAAGTTTGGGTAAAAACAGTAAAAATAGGTCAATTATTTGAGAAATTACAAGGTAAGATAGGATGATATGTGCAGAAAAAAATGAGATATGAAAAAGAACCTTGTGTGTATTGTCTTGATAGATGGGCAAATCCCTCTCCTCAACATATGAGAGGAGGCAAGTACAAGACACAAGACTTGAGGCCAATACATAAATAACTAAAACACTGGAATACTCTATCAAAATGTATATATACATATAGATATTAGATACACACATATTACACGCATATACATATATTACACTTATGCGTGATACATATTCATTGCTCTAAAATGTGGTATGTGGTGGACGTGCGGTGAGGGCAGCACATTTCATATATATGTTGTAAGCTAGAGTATATATGATTTTGGATTTTTTGAATTAACTAATAATATAATCTTAATTAAAGTATGTGTTAAGCTTATAAAGTAACAAATCCAAATGGTAGAATATAGACTTATGCATATATTTATTTAAGATATAAATAGACATGTGTTTGAAAAATATGTAATATATGTATAAATACTAAATTTATACATATATATATATATATATATATATATATATATGAATACATAAGTAGATTGTGAGTATATATATAAATGTATGTATTGTTAGAGAGTTTGGTTAATTTAGTTAATTAAGTTTTGAGTCTATTTGTATATGAGCCCAGTGTGTCTTGGCCCATTAAGGCTTAGTCTAAGTTTGTATGCTCCCCCATCTCCTATATTCATGACCTAGGTTTTCTAATGCAATATATCAAGTAGCCTTCTATTTACTTTTCTACATGGTAGCAAAGCAGGACGCTCTTAAAAAAACCTAAAGAGGAGAGAAAAAAGAGAGTTGTCTTTATCTACGGGCGACCTCCGTCTCTTCCTGGATTGGCCATCCACTAGGAATCTTCCCAGCAGTCTTTACCTACTGTTGCCAACATGCTCCTACTGCATGATGCCGCCCAACCACTGCCCCTACTACCTAGTGTCGCTGGCCACTTTCATGTTCTCACCCCCTTTCACAGCCTGCCACTGTTGCTACTACTTGCCGCCACTGCTAGCCACCCAAGCCTCTCTACTCGCCGCCATGCTGCCAACCTTTTGTCACCAAGTGCTCCTTTACTCACCGTCACCTTCTACCCTTTCTGCCCTTGCTGCTGTCATAAAACCTTGTTGTCGTCCTACCTCCTGGTTGATCTCCATTGCCACCCCTCCTCCCTGCCTACTACTGCTACTTCGCCGCCCCCCCATGCATTTCCATTGTTGCTACTGCCATCCCCCGACCACCTACTGCTGCTACCCGCTATCCTATAGCCCCGCCGCCCTAACTTCTCAATTACTACTACTACTACTACTACTACTACTACTACTACTACTACTACCACCACCATTGCTACCACTGTCACGACTGCTACTGTTGCTACTACTACTGCAAACTCCTAGTACTACTCCTACTATTATTGCTACTACAACAGTACTACTACTACTGCTGCTACTGCTGTTGTCGTTGTTGTTGTTGGTGGTGCTACTGCTACTGCTACTACGACTCCTACTCCTACTACTCCTAGTACTGCTACTGCTACTACTACTACTACTACTAATACTACTACTACTGCTACTGCTACTCCTACTGCTACTCCTATTGCTGCTACTACTGTTGTTGCTGCTACTACAGCTACTACTACTACTACCTATGAAGTAGGGATACTCCAAAACAAGTGTTGTACCCGTATCAGGTACGCATTGGATACCAATTCTCTATGAATACTCTATGACACGTATCAAATACTCTAAACCGTATCCATGCCATAATCGATGGAAATTTTTTATAAAAAACCCCGAGTATGGCCTGGCTTAGTTGGCACCTGACACTTGCTCTTGTCTCAACCCTCTCTATTAAGTAGCAACTAGCAGCATGGATGTCACCGTTGCTCCCTTGAAGTCAGTTCGAGGTTAGTCACCATTCACCTTGCTAAATGCCATCTTCTTGTCTTTATTGTTTCTACCTCCTCCGTTTCTTAGGATTTCTCTTTGAAACAAATTTTCATGTCCAATCATGGACTTTTACTTGTTCTTTATTGCAAACCAGTTCATTCACCTTTACATGGTACTTGTGGATGCTTTCCCTTGCGGAAGTGCGAGTTTTATGCACGTTGATGTCCTCCACATTCTCTAAGGCTTTTGTTTAGTATTGTTGGCTAACATGCCTCTTGTTTTGATGACTAAATCCATTGTGATTCATTCCGGATTTCTGTCTAGGCAATATCTATTCATCTCCTTCAAAGGTAAACATTGCATTTCCAGTCTTTTGTCCCCCCCTATGAAGCACTGGTAATCCAAAATAGGTGTCCTACCAGTACCAAATACATATTGGATATTGATACTCCGTAGATACTATCTAGTACAAACCACATACTTCTTAAGCCGTATCTATTTTCTTTTATTAACAGGATACGACCTCAATACAGCCCGAATACAGCTAACCCATTTGCAGCTAAGGGAGCACCCCACTCATGTGATCCCTCAAATCCGAAAACCATGTCACTTCCCAACTCTAGACTCCCCCTGGTATATTGTGATTTGAGAATGAAATTGGATTGTCAAAAAATTTAAATAAACATTAAAAATATCATTGTATCCACACCGTAACCGTATCCTATATTTTCAAAAATTGTTCTATCCCCATATAGGTATCCATACCCGTATCTGTTTTCGTGTTTCAAAGACTGCTACCCTTACCGTACTGGCTGTTGCCCGCCACTGTCCAATAGTTCCCCACCGCTCCCTAATGCCACCAAACAACCCTACATACACATATCTTACTTTCCTTAATACTTGTGTTGTCCCTCATATACACACTATGCCTATTGTTAATTGAATTCTTTATTGGAACCATTTTTTGACCTAATATTAAGGTCTGGAAAAATGTACCTTTTTGGGTCGCATAAAGATCCATTTATTTTTCTACCTGGATTTGTCAAATTGGGTCATGTAGCATATCAACTCGCATTATCGGTTACCCTCTTCCACATATTTGCCTACATATACATTACCTCTCCTATTGTTTTTGATGTTCCACCCCAACCACTTTCTTGATTCTTTCGTAGTTAGCGTGAGGGGGAGAATAGAAGAAAATGAGATGGTGGAGATGAAGATTTTGTTTATGCTTCTATTAATTATGCTTCTATTGCTATATGCTTCTTGAGTGCTTGGCATCTAGAGCTTAATTATGTTGCCTACTGGTTTGTAGATGGTCTTCTATCCAACTAAGTCATCTCTACTTTTCTGCTATCGTGTTCCACCACCGTGGTTTGGTCGTGCTATATTTGCACGTTGACCTGCCCATGCTTTTTTTGCGCATCGACTAATGTTGTTGTGACTCAACACTCGCTAGGGACTGTGATCCAACACTCTCTGGACTACGATGCTAGCGACTGCGATGAAGACCTTGATGCCTACATGTTGCTATTTATTACTGCTCCAGATGTCATGAGAAGTTCTTGTATACCTGCTTTGGTTTATCTACTTGAGGGGGAGTATTTTGAATGTTGAGTGCTTTATTGTAACACTCAGGGGGAGAAAACTCTTGTATGGGCTTGGCTTATCTTTGTTTCCGCTTCTTTGTTTTTCAGTCATCTGCCAGTTTGCAAGTTCTCCCAAGCTCTAGCTTGAGGGGGGATTAGAGTATCTATCACACCAAAGATAGAAGATAGCATCGCCCTTATCATGCTTGATTTTATATTGCAAAATTCTAACAAACATTTTCAAACTTAACAATTTCCCTCCATAAAATGCCAAAACCATTTTATCACAAATATCAAAGTCTTGAAGTGATGCAACCCCTCTCCAAGAAAACATCCTTTCAAGCTACCTCATGCTAGTATGACTGACACAACTTAGCCATCAAAAAGAAAGAAGTCTCTTCATGTCCTATCAATCATTCTGATAACAGTCATTGGAATCTAAAAATAGCAGTCAATGAATTATTGGGAACCCTTTTAGTGAAAATAAAATCCACTTAGAGACAAAGTACATTTTGTAATCCTACTAATCTTGAGTGAGTCTCAACTCAAAATTTCTAATCACTCAAATTTGATCTTGAAGGGGAATAGATGATCCCAAATGAAAATTAAGAAATGATAATTTGTACTTGACTACTACTAACCCTTAATCAATCTCCTCTAAGAAACACACTTTCAGCATTTTAACATATATTCCTGTTTTATATATTCTGTTAGTTGTTTTGTTATTTCCATATTATATGTGGACCTCTCTGTAAATGTTTCAGTGTTATATATATGAGGGTGCACACATTGTGCAACCCTACGCTTCCCAAAACTGCTTTGTGTTTCACATGGTACCAGAGCAGTAGATCCAGCCGCCACCCTCCCACCCTTCTCTCTCTTCTCCGGCCGCCCGCCCGCAGCCGCCCAGCCGCCGGGCTCGCCGCCAGGGCCGGGCGCCCTCTCCGCCGCAGGGGGCCGGTGCACCTCCGCGGTTCCTAGCCGCCGGTACGTTGGCTCCGTGAAGTTCTGCAGCGGTCCGGTGGCTTGAAGTTGGTGTGACGTAGACCGCTTTTTCGGTCTTTTGCCTGCCTGCCCGTGTGGGCCGTTGTGCCACCGGGTTCTGTTCTGCGCTTCGGCGTAGACCGTATGTGAGAGGTCTTCTCCGTTGTTTTGTGCCTGTTGTGCCTGTCTGACGGCGTAGACCGTCTCCTGCCTGATCGTGCCTGTTACTTCTGTGCCTACTGCTCATATGGCATCCTCGAGTGATGACTTCCGCCGTCAGGTTACCACTGTGAAGCTTGATGGGCGCAACTATCCACATTGGGTCTGCTCCATGACGATCTATGCCAGATCCCAGGGCAAGTACTCACATCTTACCCGTACTGGTCCGCCAGTACCCACAGAGGACGCTGATGCTAAAGATGTGAAGGTGTATGACGACTGGGTTCGTGACGACTCGACTGTGATGACCTGGATTCTCAACAGCAGCATTGAGAAGATTAGCGTCACACTTCTTCACCTGCCTACGGCAAAGCAGATGTGGGATCAGCTCGCCGGTACATACTCGCATAGTCAGAACCCCAAGAAGGTGTTCGACATCACCAAGCAGCTGGGACGTCTACAGTTCACGGGGACGGACATTGCGGATTACTTCTCTGACTTCACTGGATTATGGGGTGAACTGGAATCCTATCACCCTCTCTCCACGGACCTGGCTACCATGCAGCGTCAGCGCCACGAGCTTCAGTTAGTCCAGTTTCTTTGTGGACTGCCCGAGTCCTACGCTGGAGTTGTGGACCAGATCTTAGCCAGTGACCCTCTGCCGTCACTACAGAGTGTCTACAAACGTCTTCAGTGTTTGCCTTCGTCTTCATCGTCTCTGACTACTGATGTTGGGGACTCTTCGGCTCTTACTGCAGCATCTGGTCGTGGTCGTGGTCGTGGTCGTGGCCGTGGTCGTGGCCGTGGTCGCTTTACTAACAGCCGTCCTCCCCTGGGTGGAGGACGAGGACGGGCTGCTCCTGGTTGTGGAGCCTCTTCTACTGCCCCTACTGCTGGTGCGCGCCCTCAGTCAGGACAGCGCCTTTGTACCTTCTGTGGCCGGTCCAACCATATTGAAGAAAAATGCTGGGAAAAATATGGTAAGCCGGCGTGGGCCAATGCAGCTGCTAACTCCACTACTACTGCATCAGAAGGAACGACTCAGCCTACTGACTATGCCTCCTCGGGTGCGATTGCTGACTACATCCGTGCTGAGGTGGAGCGTCTTCTTCTTGAGCGAGCTGGTGCGTTGTCTCAAGCTTCGACTAGTGGAGCTCATGCCGCAGCTTATTCAGGTTATGACATTGCCTTCCTGAGCTCTTCTTCTACTCCTGGTAATACTAAGTGGGTCATCGACTCCGGTGCCTCTTCACATATTTCTGGAAATCGATCAATGTTTCACAAATTATATAAACCTGCTCGACCCTCATCTGTTATGCTGGCTGATGGTTCCAAGTTTGCGGTGTCTGGAGTAGGGGATATTGTTTCTGACTTTCTGCTGAAATCTGCCTTATATGTGCCTAGATTTCCTTTGAATCTGTTGTCTGTCAGCAAGATATTGAGAAGCCTACAGTGTAGTCTGACTTTTATTCCTGGTTCATGTGTTTTTCAGGACCTTCGCACGAGGATGAAGATTGGTGGGGGGTATGAAGGTGCTGATGGACTTTTCTATCTGGATCATTTGCCAAAAGCAGCTAAAGCAACTGTGACTCCTGCATTATCTACCTCAGTTTCTGCATTACAGTGGCACTACCGGCTGGGCCATCCATCATCTGAAAAGCTTCGACATTTAGTTTCTGATCTTGGCATTTGTAGTTTTCAGTGCGAGTCATGTCAACTTGGAAAGCAGACTAGAGTTGTTTATCCTAGATGCAGTCAGATTAGCAGTAAAAATATGTTTGATATAGTGCATTCTGATGTATGGGGACCTTGTCATGTGCCGAGTCTATCTGGTCATAAGTATTTTATTCTGTTTATTGATGATTTTTCAAGAACTACTTGGTTGTTTATGATGAAAAGTAGGTCCGAAGTTTTGTCTATTATCAAGTTCTTTTTTGCTGAAATAAAAACACAATATGGTGTGTCTGTCAAAGTTTTTCGTACTGATAATGCACTGGAATTTGTTAAAAAAGATGTGGATGTTTTTTGTAAATTTGTGGGTACCATACATCAGACCTCCTGTGCTTATACACCTCAGCAAAATGGTGTGGCTGAGCGTAAAAATAGACATGTGTTAGAGGTGGCTAGAACTATTATGATGCATGCACATGTTCCTCGCTCTTTTTGGCCTGAGGCTATATTGACTGCTTGTTTTCTGATAAATAGAATGCCATCATCTGTGATTGGAAACAAAATACCTATTCAAGTTCTTCAACCCGATATTCAGTTATTTACTGTGCCTCCTCGGATCTTTGGATGTACCTGTTTTGTAAGGTTACTTGGACCTACTTCTGATAAACTGTCTCCTCGTGCTGAGAAGTGCATTTTTTTGGGATATTCTCGTACCCAGAAGGGATACAGGTGTTACAGTCCTACTGCAAGAAAATGGTATACTATCAGTGATGTAGTTTTCTTTGAGGATACCCCTTACTATTCTACTCGTGGTGACAGTTTACAGTCTGATCTTATTGCCTCTCCTCTACCTGTTACTACTGATTGTGTGCCTGATACTACTGATAAAGTCACTACTGAGGCTGCTAAACCTCCTCTTATAGTTTATCAACGCAGGAACAGAGCACCTTCTACTCAAGAAACCCCCCATGAAAACCAATCTTCACCTCCAGAAGGTTCTACTACACCTGAGGTACATTCTGATCTTGATTTACCCATTGCTCTTAGAAAGGGTACTCGTTCCTGCACATCACACAGTATTGCTCAGTTTGTTTCTACTGATCATCTGAATGTTCATTCTAGCAATTTTGTATATGCCTTATCTGCTGTTGTTGTTCCAAAGAATATCCAGGATGCTCTACAGAGTACTGGATGGTTGTCTGCTATGAAGGAGGAGATGTTGGCTCTTGCTGAACGAGATACTTGGGAGCTGGTGGATCCACCTCCTCAGTGTAAACCTGTAGGTTGCAGATGGGTGTATGCTGTGAAATATCAGCCTGACGGCACTGTTGAAAGGCTGAAGTCACGGTTAGTTGCTAAAGGCTACACCCAAACTTATGGTATTGACTATTTTTAGACTTTTTCTCCTGTTGCTCGTCTTAATTCTGTCAGAATTCTTCTGTCTGTTGCTGTTAATCTTGACTGGCCACTGTTGCAACTAGATGTGAAAAATGCCTTCTTGTATGGCGATTTACAAGAAGTCTATATGGAGCAACCTCCTGGGTTTGTTGCTCAGGGGGAGTCTCACAAAGTTTGCAGGTTAAAGAAGTCTATTTATGGGCTTAAGCAGAGTCCCCGTGCCTGGTTTGATAAATTGAGCAAAATTATGATTGATTTTGGGTTTCTGCGATCTCAGGTGGATCATTCTATTTTCACCAAGAAGACTTCAGCTGGTATTATTATTCTGATTGTCTATGTTGATGATATTATCATATCTGGCAGTGATTCTCTTGGTATTCAGGCTACTAAATCTCATCTAGGCAAGCACTTTGCTACCAAAGATTTGGGCAAACTTAGATATTTTCTGGGCATAGAAGTTTCTAGAAACTCTAATGCTCTTGTGTTGTCTCAGTGAAAATATGTCCTAGACATACTGCAGGAGACCGGTATGCTGGGGGCGAGACCTGCTGATATTCCTCTAGATCCTAATGTAAATTGGGATGATGATTCTTCTCCTCTCTTTGCTGATCATAAAAAGTACAGGAGGCTGATTGGTAAACTCATTTATTTGACTGTCACCAGAGCTGACATTTCTACTGCAGTGGGTCTTCTTAGCAGGTACCTTGATAAACCCAGACAGTGTCACTGGGATGCTCTTTGTCAGATTTTACGATATTTGAAGAAGTCTCCTGGCAAGGGACTTCACTACAGGAAGCATGGACACTGTTCTCTTGAAGGGTACTCTGATTCTGATTATGCAGGCAGCAGAGTTGACAGAAAATCTACTTCTGGCTATTGTACGTATGTTGGAGGTAATCTTGTTACCTGGAGGAGTAAAAAACAAAATGTTGTGGCCAGGTCCAGTGCTGAAGCTGGATATAGGGCCATGGCCCATACTGCCTGTGAATTGTTGTGGGTGCGCTCTCTGTTAAAAGAGTTTGGGGTTGACTCTTCTTCTGCTATACCTATGCACTGTGATAATAAAGCTGCTATCTTCATTGCGAATAATCCAGTTTATCATGAGCGCACTAAACACATTGAAGTAGATTGTCATTTTATTCGGGAATCCATTCTTACTGGCAAGATCTGCACTCCCTTCACTCATTCTGAAGACCAAGTTGCTGACATCTTCACCAAGCTGCTGGCGAAGAAGCAATTCTGCACACTGACGGACAAGTTGGGCATGATTGATATCTATGCTCCAACTTGAGGGGGAGTGTTAACATATATTCCTGTTTTATATATTCTGTTAGTTGTTTTGTTATTTCCATATTATATGTGGACCTCTCTGTAAATGTTTCAGTGTTATATATATGAGGGTGCACACATTGTGCAACCCTACGCTTCCCAAAACTGCTTTGTGTTTCACACAGCAAAAGTTACAAAGTACTATATTACTCATTCTAGATACTTTTAACCAAAGTTTAGGATGTTAAGAAACTAATAACATGTTGATTACTCTCTTCAAAGAAAAAATGATACACACCCTTCCTCCATTTTATTGATAATCATCACAAATAGTCTACCCAAGTATGGAAATGGGGTGGATTTTATACCCCACTCTATCTCAAACCTATCCAAACATGAATATTTCCCACATCGTATTTAGATGGGCATCACTTAGTGAACAGATCCTTGGTACATTGGTAGTAATGTAGTAATGCATAGAGGAAAAACTCACCTTGCAACTAGTAAGTGCACAATGAGCCATCATGTTCCACAACCTCGGTGAACAAAATGACCTTCCGTCTTTGAAGAGATGGAAAATAAACAAACAAATTGATAGAAAAGAGAGATATTATGGAGGGGGAAGAAACCTGTAGTCAATGGATGAAAGTTTGACCTAGCAGAAATGTATTTTGAGGAAAGAGGCATGATGTAGAAGAAATCTAAATGATACATCACCAAATCACCAGAGCTCTTCCCTGATGAAGCCTTAAGGTCAACTATTTAAACAAATACAAAATCCTAATTAGAAAACAAATGTAAAGACCTAAAAGGTACAAATATCAAATAGACCCCTAAGCTAAAAGTACTACATAAACATGATATATAGCCAACTTTGCTAACATCAAGTTGTATGTAATAACTAGGCCAAAGCTTAAGGAACATAAATAAGATTGAAATATAATAGACACCTCTTGCAGAAAATCAGTTGATATAATCTGCACTCTGATGACTTTTCCTTGCACCTTTCCATGGTCCTATAGCTACAGAATTCCGCTCAAAAGATCCAATTAATTTACACTTCACTTGCCTAGTTAATCCCTCACCCCAGATACTTCAACTTGGTAGCACATAATGACCACTAGGTTCCTCACCTTCGTGACAGAATTCCAAAGTATTTTACCTCAATCTGTCTAATATTCCAAACAAAATTTAATATATGATAGATACCCTCCATCTCTTCAACATGTACTACAACGAATTTTTTTAAACTCCCTCTTCAAAGCTGTAATGCTAGGAACTCGTACCCTTTATTCATTGCCCTCTCTAATATTACTTATAAATTTTGCGTAACAATTAGTGTTAGGAAAATTAAGGTGATAGCATTGTAATGTTCACGCATATTGTATTGAATGCATAATAGAGTGTTGAAACAGTACACTTCCATAAAACGCCAATTATAGTACTATCAAATAACTTCAGAGCTGCCACCAAGAATTATTATTATTATATAGTTAATCAAATGACTTCTGAGAAAAAAATTATAATGCTTAAGAAGATAGAATCTTACACACATCCACTGACATCTTAGTGCCACATCCCTAACTGTTTTGTCATTGATAAAAGCTGCAATTTTGACATACTTCATCATCCCAGGAACATGAGTAAACCTGAAATTTTCACACCCATTACAATGGGAAAGGAAACACAAACATGCTAGAGGGATTGTATATTAGACGGTGACAGAAATCTGTTCAAATAAGAAGTTTTCGACAACTAAAGGTTTCTGTCAGTTGTGTTTTGTGATAGCCTATCAAAAAGCTGTGACTTGTGGTGCACGTGTGCCGGAGTGTATGTGCGTGAGTGTGTGTGTGTGTGTGTGTGCGGGCGTGTGTGTGTGTGTGTGTGTGTGGGGGGGGGGGGGGGGGGGGGGGGGGGGGGGCACATTGCATCTAACCTCCGAATGCCCTCTTCAAGAATTGCTTGTTCATAAGGAGTCCACTCCACAGCTAGAGTAGACATGGGATCTTGTACTGGTACGTTAGACAAAGAATTCCCTGCAGGCACATTGACGGTCAGATTGCTCATAGATGAGCAACTCTCTGCTGGCAACATCCCGACTGTGCAGCCTCTCAGATCAGCATTTGGACTCCTAGGAAAAATCACCCCAGGAGTGCCATTTATCCCCGAAGTAGCAGCTAAGCCGACAGAAAGCAGCGAAGAAGAGCTAATCAAAGGCTCAGGAAACGGAGCCAGATGATGGTTATAGAAAGGTGGCATTTCCATCTTCGGATAATGACTGATGCCGGAATTTGAGGCCATGTCCCAAGCAGGAGCCGAAGTGGATACTAACTGATCATTGTTTACCACAATATCTGGGTTATTATAAGCTAACGGATTCCTAAATCTACTGTTTCCAGTGTCCTCCACCTTTGTATGTAGAAGAGACCTGAAGAACTAGATTGACCAATATCTCTTCTTCGCTTCTAAAGAGGAGCGTGATCAGAGCAGTGTCCCCAAAACCTGGACACAGTGCAAGGGACGCTTTTATTTTCTCCTAATCTGCCAATATCTAAAAATCCGTATCAGTGGCTGAACTTCTTAACGGTGGATATCAATCTGGAATGTTGTCCCGTTCATAGCCCAGCATCACACCCAAACTTCTCTGATTGCGCCTGCCCCTGGAAGAGTAGCAATCATCGGTAAGCGAATTCAATGCTGCACCACTGGTTGAACCAGTTGAAAAAACTGAACGGCAGCACTTACTTTCCAAGATTCCGTCTCTGGTAATCCCAGCGTGAAATTAGGATCTGGACCTCCCGTCTATCAGCTTCCCTGTATCTGAAACACCACGATTAGACAAATGAAGAAAACTACTACTCAAACTGCGCGAAGTATATGAATGAATTCATTATCTTATGAAGTAACTAATTGACGGAAAACATGTAGCGATAGGAAAGAATCTTCTTTTCTTAGCGACGAAGAAAGACACTGTTGAAAGGACGCGTTCAGAGCCATCCGCTCCATCCAAAAAAGGAAACTAAGGAATGAAGAATGAAGACGCAAAACCAATTACCAACTAAGAATCCAAACTAGAACCAAGAGAAGCCAACATCTCGATTCTCCACATTAAGAACGAGATCAGACTAAAAGATCAGGACCCAAACTAATATAACACCGACGGCCAGTTTAGTTGCACCCCCCTTACCCAACCGTTTTTGCCTTCGGAACTTCAGGTTACTGCAACAAACGCCTCTCTGTGAGAGAGCCCACGAGCAGCCGGAATCAGCCTTCGCCCTTATCTCCACCGTGCGCACCCTTTGCCTATCTCCCTCCAATCGGAGAGCGGAGAAAAGAAAGCAAAAGGGCGTCCGGGAGGCGAGGGGTGAAGGAATTAAAAGGCAAAAAGATGGAAATAGAAAGCAAGTGGGGGATCAAATAAACAAGAAGCCACGTACTGCTGGTGGAGGAAGAGCACCAAGCGGCATTGATGCCCAATTATTGTGGAATCCTCACGTCCGATTCCCGGCCGCCCACCCGCCAGCACTCCTCCCGTCCCCTGCCTCCTTCCCTTCCCCTCTCTGCTTTGCGCTGCTTTTCGTAGTGTCCACTGTCCAGGACCCATCCGTCCACCATCTACCGGAAGCAAGGCGCTGCCTTTTTATACCCTTGGACCGGAGCCAGAAAACGGCGCTACCTCGGTCTCGAATTACCGCTGCAGCCATTTGGCGGCAAATTCGGGATGGTTGTTGCGTACTTGATTCCAGTTCTTTTAATTGGGGAAAGACATTGAATAAGGTATTTTGTATTTTTTATGGAAAAACGTGTGTGTTTGGGCGTTTCTTGCGCAAACAAATGAAGAAGATTGTTTATGAAGAAGAAATTATGCGTTTTTGGCGTTACTAGAGTCAAGACTAACCCGTCAGAATGTCATGCTTTACAGCTGAAGGATATTTTTAGGTCTAGACAAAGCTGAAGGGTATCTTGCCTAGAGATAGTATTGAGAAGGCGTGCCTGCAATTATGGGTAATAGAAGATAACCCATAAATTATTTTCCATTGGGGAAGTCACCATCCGAACGAACATGATTATTGTTTATTGTGCCGTTTTCATGAAATTGAGGAGGCACATTTTTTTTGTTTTCCTTCTTTACCTTTTAGACAATATAAGCTAAGAATGGACTAATCATAACTTCTGATTTGATCCCCTTTAAATAACATTGGATCCCCATTGATATATGGAGACAACTTTTTAAGAAAGAGCATATGTCTAACGCATTGTTGTATTTAGGTCCACCATTCCACCTCACACTGGGACCACCACAGAGAATAACTCATGTTTAGTGTTGACCCCTTCTTCTGGGATGCTTGATTCGGTAGAAGATTTTCTCCACTATCTTCGAGTGGAGCTATTGCACAATGTATCTAGAAGAGTGAGCAATGTTGTATAAATCACTTGCTTAATTTTTCCTAAAGGCTCCAAGCAATCAATCATCATAGCACAAGTGGGTAACCACTATCACATGGTGTAGGTATCAGATGTTGACCATAAGCCACCTCCCACCCTTGTCTCCTATCAACTCAATATTCGAGCAAGGCTAACCACCATACCACCTAGTACCCATCTACCTATCCATCATATCCATGGCCAATTTTTAGAAAGACATGGGAAAGTTGTTTCCTTTGTTGGGTTTGGTTATTGACATTCCTCAAAGACCACTTCAATTTTATTTAGAAGGAACTCCAAAAACTTAGCATTAAGATTGATGGTTCCATTGTCCCCCAATTAATATAACAACCTCAATGGAGATGGTTGATTCCGAAGAGGTTAGCCCTACTAACCACCCTGCCAAAATCAGTTGAAACCTATAATTTCTTACTTATAATGGCCTAGTTTCAGTACAGAATTGGCTCTACAAATGAGACATCTATTTGAGCTTTGTTTTGGGTTCCCATCTCTGGTACCCCAACATGTATTAAGAAAACTAAGACAGGCTATTTATATTAGTCCTCACACTAACAATTAACAAAAAAATCTGCAACATTCATATATATGAAAAGCACAAGTAAATTTTCCAGATTTGTCATGAACATCTTCAACCTTAATCCTCAGTTGATGATAGCTTGATTGCATATCGGTCTTAGAAAACTCAGTTGCTCCTCTAAGAGAATAAGAAAGATCATCAATCCTAGGCAAATTATTTTCATTTTTGATAAAGTTTTTGTTGATTTTCCATAATTGATACATTACTAAACCATTCCATCTTTGTTCTTTACAAAAGGCACTAGTTCTCCTCTTGGCAATGTGCTAGGTTGTATAAATCCATTATCAAGCAATTATTGTAATTTCTTCTTTATCTCTCTTAGATCTCCTGGTGCCATGTGGTACAGTGCTTGTGTAATAAGTTGGATACATAGAATTTGATTGATCTGAAAAATCAATTTCTCTTATAGAAGGTAACCCTGACAATTCATTAGGAAAAACATCACCATACGCCTGCAAGATAAGCACATCAGATAGGATAGGGTTCTCAACCCTAGTATCCCCCACGTGTGTAAGAAAACATGCTTGTCCCTTCCTCGTCATCTTATCAATAGCTATTAACAAATATCAAATATGTTGGTAGTTGTGGCAACACATCCCACTATCACACAGACAGCGAGGTGTTACGTGAAAACGTGCGGAAATCACCATAACCACAGATTATCAAAAACACGGGTTAATTAAAACTGATTGCGGAAGGCAGATAAACTGAGAAAACTATTACTTTTAAGTCCACATCCTGCAAAGGAACAGGTTATACAAACATTTACAAGCCTTGATTCGTGTCCACATCTTAGAAGAACAGTTGTCTTGCCATCACATGAGTTCATCACATGTTTATATGTACATAAAAGCCCACAACCGGCCAGCAACAGGATATACAAAGGATCAACAGCTATACATCGTGAAACAACGTCAAAACGCTCCCAAGGACCTGAGAGTACAGGGATGACTCTAGACTCTACTACAAAACAACCAAAATAGCAGCATATCCATCGCTTGCCTCCTACTGTTCTTCTTACTGCTCGGCCGCAACTCAGCGACCGCCACCACGTCTAGCGCGAACACCTAAAAAGGGTGTAAACCAGCGGGGTGAGACACACAGTCCCAGCAAGAAACATAACTCCGCGCCGAAACTATAAAACCAAAGGAAGATTAAAGCAATAGCAGAAGATAACTGGTGACAGGTATAACAGGAGCAGTTTATAAAGTAAAGCTATTCATACCATCAAGCTTACCAAGTGTACGGAAGGTATATCACCAAATATCTCTTTATGGAACATGATTGTCAAGATAAGAATTATAAGATCTAACCAAGTAATACCAGGAACGTATAAGTAACTACAAGTATAACAAGATTAACTATGTAAGCAAGGCCTCAATCAATGTTTCGTGTTTTGTCTTAAGCAGTAAATACTATACGGCTGGATTACATATTATTATGCCCTGAGGAAGTGAGCCGTACCGCTCAGATCCAACCGACGGCTGCGAAACCCGGAGCTAGTGCCATACAAGGTCAAATGGAAGAGTCGGACTCCGCGACCTCTCCGCCTCGTGGTCAGTGCATGAGTAAAACACAAGCAGGACCGTAGTCTCTTGCTTAAGTGGCCTCAGCCACAGGGTCAGCTCCCGCAGGCTACCCTCTGCCTAGCCCACCTTGGTACAGGTCACGACGCTAGTATATCTGAGCCATGGGCCTGTTCACCGTGCTCTGAGCCATGAACGCATTCATGCTCTATCAACTCTGAGCCATGGGCCTGTTCACCATGCTCCATATTTATATATCTGAGTCTGCAACCGTAGCTTCACTCGATTCCCTCTCTATTTTAGGCTAGGAGAAACCTCGCACATTCAACAATATGCGCTCCGGGTTAACCCGCAGGAGAACCTGTTTCACCATCACCAGCTCCTGACGATGATGGATATATGGCCAGGGCAACTACATTATATATTCCACTGTGATTAATTAGTATCTTTTATGTGGATTGCAATATTCAACCAAGTTATATAACATGCAAACTATAACAAGAATAAACAACATGAAACCCAATATTATACTTTTATTGTAATCAACATCATCCTGATCCATTACAAGGATCCATCACTACATGTTATCACTTGGCCTCTTGCCAATCATCTAGATCCATTCTCAAGGATCATCACATAGTGACAATGCCTCTCAAGGCTTACATCATCATCATGGGATAACAATTCCAGCACTCAAGTCCTCAGACCCAAAACACATCATGCACATTATCTTATCATCAAGAGTAACCATCAGGGCAATGTTACTTAAACATAATTACCTCATAGCCATGTACCTGGTTATGTATGAAACACCTGCATGGTTAGTGTAAACAATCGTCAAGGATTAATAGCAAGATTTTTATTATCCTACATAGGGCAATACTGATGATTATATATATTTTATTATTCATGCCTCCACCTGTGATCATAGATATCATTCATGTCATTAAGCAAATCATTCCATATACTTACCATTTCCATAGCATTATACATGATCATATACACATGAATTGTCGTGTTAGAATACATGAATGTGATCTACTATATCAAGCATATCAAGAGTTACCATAACAAACCAAACATGATAGAATCCAACATATCGGGTTTCAAACGAGGAACAAGACCCTCACTATAGCGCCATTACCCTCACCATAGGTAGTATCGGGCAGGGCACATCCCATATCGTCCAACCAAAACAACCACCTATCGGCCAAACAACCATCTGGGTTGTCGTGCTACCACATGAATCGGGCAACAGGGAACCAAACCATCTCGTGCACTAACGTGCGTGCAACACGTGTCGTGCCCTTATGTTTCGTGCAACACTGCGTCGTGCACAGGTGTAACGTGCACCATGACCATCACACGGCTAACCACTGAGCTCCATGTCATCCCAAGGAGTAACGGGCTCTTGAGCCAGGCATGTCATGCACTAACTAATAACGGGCTGCTAACAGGGGTGTCGTTCAGCCTAAGAGGCATACCGCACAGCGGCGCGTCGCGCACCTATGTGCCGCACAGGGTATAACGCGCGACAGGGTGTCGTCCAAGGGCGTATCGGGAACCCAACTGATAACGGCAACCAAGGTGTGCAACAAAGAAGGCATAACGCCCAACAACACATGTTGTCGGCCTACGCACACAGGGCTAGAGCCAAGGGTGACACTCATCACAGAACTAGCTAGCAACGTCCATCCCTCAAGGCACAACGATACCAAGCTATAAACACCATGTGTGTCGGGTAGGGTGCTCCACGGGAGGCAACTCAGACAGCCAACAAGGAACATGTCGTTCAACCAACCTACCCATAGCCTATCGGCTGTCACAAACAAGTATTGGTAGTGTGACGTCCGCCACAAGGTCAGGGACCAAGGTTATCGTCCATCACAGCCACCCCAACATGTCGTCCAAGGCTCTAGGTCAAGAGGTATCGGGCAACACAAGGAACAACCCTAAACGAGGTCCACAACTACCACCAAGCTCACCCTCCAAGTTCATGGTGAGAGGAGGGTATTGCTCAAGCTACTAAAACACAAGCTCACCTCTCAACTTAAACGAGAGAGGAGTGTTGCTCATGATACTAGAACTCAAGCTCACTCCTCAAGACCTAGGAGAGAAGGGAGTATTGCTCACCAAGAAACCCTAGAACACATGGTTCGGCCAACAAGAACAACTAAGCAAGAAACAAAGCTAGTGACATAGATGGCCGATATGATCATAGCAACATATAAGAACATAGAGGGAAGGTAATATAGTTAGAGTTAGGAGTTATGTAACCCACCTTAAGCAAGCTCCAAGCTCCACGCACCATCAAGGAAGAAGGAGAGCAAGACACTCTAGGGTTCGGCCACCACTAGAGGAAGAAGGAGACTCCAAGGCAAGGATCGGCCACCAAGCTAGCTCCTCCAAGGGTATCGGCCACCAAGCTTGCAAGAGAAGAGAGTATCGTGCACCAAGGAGAGGGAGACTAAGGAACTAAAGGGATCCTTAGCAAGGGAAAGGAAACACATATATAGAAGGGGATGGAGGAGAAAACAAGGTAGAGTAAAGCAAGGTGTCGCCCACCTAGGGACACTTGTCCATGTGCAAAAGCCACCACTCTAGCATGCCCTAAACACATGTCCAAGGCCATTGCCACATGCAAGCATCAAGCACCAAGTGTCCACTAGTGGTGACACAAACGAGGTCAAAGATGGTCAAAGGTCCATGGGCGACACACCTGGACGACACACCACCACCACCACCATGGGCGACACAGCCCTGGGTGACACAAGCACCCTCTTGCCCGACACAAGGTTCAACCAAGCAAAGACAAGGCACCACAAGGCCCACCAAGCTCAACCAAGCCCAAAGGAACTCAAGCAACGGGCCCAAACCTTCCTCTCAACACTAGAGGAAGCAAGGAGAGGGAGGAACACCTCACAAGGTGATAAACTTGCTCACAAACCCTAGAGTTGGGTTAGTTGCAAGTAGCCCCTCCAACTCTCAACAAAGCACCAACAAACCCTAATCACCACTAAAGGTGATTAACAAGCATCAAAGCATCAAGGTTTAAGCAAAGCAAACAGGGTAAACCCTAAACGGAGGTCAGGGTCCTTACAAGCTAACCCCCTACAAAGGGATTTCGTCCCCGAAATCCAAAGAGAAAAATGAGGGATACTTCCTCCTCATCTCTTCCTCAAGCTCCCACATGGCTTCCTCAACGCCACAATGATGCCAAAGAACCTTCACAAGAACCAGATCTTTCCTCTTTAGCTTCTTAACTCTTCTGTCCAGGATCATCACAGGACCTTCCTCGTAGGTCACATCTTCATCAAGCTCAACTTCGTCTGGCTGTATCACTATTCCTGTATCCGGATGACTTTTCTTTAGCATATTGACATGGAACACTAGATGTAACCGGTGCAACTCTGGAGACAGCTCTAACTCGTAAGCTACCTTACCAACATGTGCTATGACCGGGTATGGCCCCATATATCTGGGTGCTAGCTTACCCTTTTGGCCAAACCTCAGCACACCCTTCCACGGCGAGACTTTAAGATACACTTTGTCTCCTACCTGGAACTCCAAAGGTCATCAGCGATTGTCTGCGTAAGACTTATGCCTGTCCTGTGCCGCTTTCAACTATTGTTGTATCACCTTGATCTTTTCTGTCGTCTGTTGTACTAACTCAGGACCCAAAAGCTGATATTCACCAGACTCATACCAGCACAAAGGAGATCTGCACTTCCTTCCATACAAGGCCTCACAGGGAGCCATATCAATACTCCACTGATAATTGTTGTTGTAGGCAAACTCTATCAAACTGAGATGTATGTCCCAACTGCCTAGGAACTGCAAAACACAAGCTCGAAGGAGATCCTCCAGATTCTGAATAGTCCTCTCAAACTGTCCATCTGTCTGTGGGTGGAAGGCGGTACTGAACCTCAACTGCATTCCCAACACTTTGTGCAACTGTTCCCAGAAACGACTTGTGAACTGAGGACCTTTGTCAGAAACTATCATCGCCGGCACACCATGCAACTGCACTATCTCATCTACATATACTCGAGCAAGCTTCTCGGCTGTATACGTTGTCTTCACCGGTATGAAATGGGTAGACTTCATCAATCTGTCCACTATAACCCAAATGGAATCATGATTCCTAGTTGTCCTGGGTAGACCAACTACAAAATCCATAGTTATATGATCCCATTTCCATTGTGGTATCGGCAAGGGTTGCAACGTACCTGTCGGCTTTTGATGCCCAGCCTTGACTTGCTGACAAACTACACACCTAGCCACGAACTCGGCTACATCCTTCTTCAAATCGGGCCACCAATACAAGTCCTTCAGACTATGGTACATCTTGGTGACTCCTGGATGCATAGCATACATCGACGTGTGTGCTTCCTCAAGCACTAACTTCCTCAGATCATCAGCATCGGGAACCACCATCCTATCACGATAGCAAACTAGTCCATCCTCAGACTCATGGAGCCCATCACGCTTTTCGCTGCCGAACTCTGATCTGGTCAACCGTACTGTATCATCTGCTTGTTGTGCATCCTTGATCTGTTGTCTTAGCATAGGCTTGACTTGCATCTATGCTAAGAGTCCAGATAACAAGGAGACTTCCATCTGTACATTCATCTGCCGCAAGGATACAAGCATATCCCGTCTATGACATACTAGAGAACTCAACTGTGCCTTCTTTGAAGAAGAAGAAGAAGAAGACTTTCGAATAAGCGCATCAGCTACCACATTCGCCTTACCAGGATGATACTCGATGGTGCAGTCATAATCATTGATTAACTCCATCCATCGACGCTGTCGCATGTTCAACTCATGCTGAGAAAAGATGTACTTCAGATTCTTATATTCTGTTAAGATCTGGCACACTTCCCCGTAAAGATAGTGTCTCCAAATCTTTAACACATGAACCACTGCTGCCAACTCCAAATCATGAGTCGGATAGTTCTCCTCGTGTTTCTTAAGCTGTCGCGAAGCAAAAGAAACCACATGATCTTCCTGCATCAGCACACAACCTAAACCTTTCTTGGAAGCATCACATAAAACAACATAGCCCTTTCCAAGCTCTGGCAGGATTAACATTGGAGCACTGGTCAACTTTTCCTTCAGACTCTGGAAAGCTTGCTGGCAATGATCATCCCAGACAAAAGGTACATCCTTTCTAGTCAACTTCGTCATCAGCAATGCAATCGCACTGAAGTCCTTGATAAACCTCTGGTAGTATCCTGCTAAACCCAAGAAACTACGAACTTCTATCGGCGTCTTCAGCTGTTCCCATTCTGCAATAGACTCCACCTTCTTCGGGTCTACTTTGACTCCTTCTGCAGATATCACATGACCCAAGAAAGTTACTTCTTCTAACCAGAACTCACACTTACTAAACTTGGCATATAGCTGGTGTTGGCGAAGAAGAGTCAACGCTCATCGAAGATGTTGCTCATGCTCTTGCCTGTCCCGACTATAGATCAAGATGTCATCTATAAAGACTACAACAAACTGATCTAGGAATGGACAGAACACTCCGTTCATTAGATCCATGAAAGCAGCAGGTGCATTGGTTAACCCAAATGACATAACCACAAACTCAAAGTGACCATACCTCATCCTGAAAGCAGACTTTGGTATGTCATCCGCCTTAATCCTCAACTGATGATATCCGGACCGTAGATCGATTTTTGAAAACACTGTAGCACCACGCAACTGATCGAACAGATCATCTATCCTCGGCAACATGTACTTGTTCTTGATCGTAACCTTATTCAACTATCGGTAGTCTATACACAACCGCATCGATCCATCCTTCTTCTTGACGAACAACACTGGAGCACCCCAAGGCGACGTACTTGGTCGGATGAAACCTTTGTCCAACAACTCTTGCAACTGCTTCTTAAGCTCTGCTATCTATACTAGAGCCATCCTATACGGTGTTTGTGCAACTGGCTGTGTTCCTAGAATCATATTGATCTCGAAATCAATCTCTCGGGGTGGAGGAACACCAGGGAACTCTTCGGGAAACACATCCGCAAACTCTCAGACAACAGACACCTCCTCCAAGCTAGGGCCCTTCGCCTTGGTATCCACAACGGTATCCACGACGTGAGCTAAGAACGCCTCACATCCTTGTCGTAACAACCTATCTGCCACCATAGCAGATACTAGACATGTCGAAAGAATCTTTCTATCTCCTTGGAAGATCCACTTTTCTCCACCATCATCAAACACTGCATGTTTGGAACCACAGTCCAAAACCACCTTATACTTCTCTAAGGTATCCATCCCAAGCATAACATCAAAACCATGCATATCAAGTGGTATAAGATCCACTTGTATACAGTGTCCCAAAAAAGACAAGACACAAGATGGACACTCTTCTCGAAGCATCGAGGAACCAGCAAGAGGGGTTTCTAACAACAAACTATCTTTCTTACAGCTAACAGGTAAACGACAGTCCTCCAGCATACTATAGGCGATAAAAGAGTGTGTAGCACCCAGGTCAACCTGAATAGATATAAAGCAAGAATAAGACATATCAGAATGAAATAACTCCATCTGACCCGTCACTACTCGCGGGTTGACTATCACCTCCGGCTGACTCATAGCATAGAATCGAGCTGTTGCTTGCTGTCCACGTCCTCTGCTTCCTTGAGAAGACGATCCCGCTTGCAACGTTTGACCATGTCCTCGCCCTCTACTACCACTGGGCTGCCGTCTATCTAATTGTCATTGATTCTACCTCGGCTGCTGTGTCACTTCAACATCTTTGTTTGGGCAGTTGAGTTTGAAATTCCCGGTTTGTCCACAAAGATGGCATGACCTGTCCTCAAACCATGGCCTAGCTAGCCCTGTCACTGCCATAGAAGATGTACTATGTGCCTTTGACGGTGAGGAAACATAACCTCTTCCCTTACTCGGAGACCACTGAGATGGTGCACTGGAACCTCTCATCACTAACGGTGCTGCAAACCTTGGCTTCTTGAAGCCACCAAACCTCTGTCCCTGAAACTGAGCAAGCCTCTTCTCTTAGACATAGACTCTCTTTTCTCCTTTACTGGTTATTCGATCCTCCGGACGGATTCCACAAATGTAGCAAACCGCTCTCGATTCTCCAACGCAGAAACAGGTGTTGTCAGCTCAGAACTCAGACCTTTCTCGAAACGTCTGATCTGCTCCTCATCTGTCGCCGCCATGTGAGGACAAAACCTCAACAGATCCATGAACTTGGCCTCATACTCGGTGATGTTCATCGTTCCTTGTCGCAGGCTATCAAACTGACTAATCTTCTCATCCAGATACGTCTTCAGGAAGTATCTGCTGACGAACTCACGCCAGAAAACCTCCCAACAGATCACCTCACCAGGTCGCTTCTCCTCCTCGATGGTCCACCAGTGACCAGCACTACCTTTCAGAAGGTAGACAGCGTGCTTTCATATGGCCCATTAATGGCCCATTATCTAAAGTATTCATCCAATTAAGTTTCTTATCTTCATATTACCACCAAAATGAGTTATGTGGCATATTTTATGTATCCATTATAAACCTAAGATTAATGTTAGAATGTTAGGTTACATTAAGGTGATCTATACATACATTAGATCATTGGGGTTATACTAAACATCTATTTGGGTTCAACCTTCAACCTTGTTTGGCTAAGTCCAAAATGTCAACTTCCAGGGTAGGGTCCGAGATCTAGTATGTTACAAAAATATCACTACATTTTGGTAGTTCCTAGATGGAATACAGTTGAGTCCAAACTGACAAAACTTTAAAATATAGCTTATCATCAACACTGAGTGATTATAATAGGCGTAAAAGAAAAGTATCATGGAACTAATCATTTCTAAATTGATCAAGAATAAGGTAAATCTGAGTTAAGTTTAACCAATAAAATATCTCTTACAAGTGGTGACATATATAAATAGCATGGTCATTAAATACATATAGACATTCTAACATGTATTGATAAATATATAACTAAATCTTGCATCATTTGGTAAATTTTTATTATTAGGTTGCCCCTAAAGTTACTTGATTGGTACATTATCAAGTACAAGTTTCCATGAAAAGTTAACCTATCCTCACTGTCTATGTTTAAGGGTTAACCATAATAATCTAAGATATTATAGCATACTCTTATACGCCTCAGAGTTTCCTAACAAAGGGTAAGACCACTAAGCCTCTCCAACCTTGATACATCATCTCAGGCACATGAGATAGGTTAAATGGAAAAACTAAAAAACTAGGGCATCACATATGAGAAACTAATGAAAGGTATCCCCAATGACCTCTTTGATATCAAGATCACACTTCTGATACCAATGTCTCATGGACAATTTGTTTCACTTATTTAACAATAAATAATACTGTCAAGAATCTCATCTTGGATTTTTTTCTAGAATTTTGGCAATCTAGCCTCCAAGGTTTAGAATCATAGTCTGATATTTCTTATAACAATCCAAGGACTATTATAAGAAATTCAATTTCATTTCCTTATAATGGACTGAGGGGAATCACAATATTCAAGGGTACTATCTATAATGAATTAGTATTACAATAGTTATTTGTCTCAATAACTCGCCCCAAGGAGAATTAGAAAAAATTATATGACATTTAAGAGATTCCACATATGTAACCCTAGAATGCATGAATTAGGTTTTAAAAATACATGTCTCCTAATTCAAATTAAGACTAGCCCATATTCCCATTTACGTCACATCAGCTCAAGTTTTTCAATCATAATTCAAGAAATAATATTTTATGCATAATACTTCCTAACTATTCAATCTTTGACATTTTCAATGTATAAATAGTAAGAATAGATTATTGGGTTCAAATAATTCACATTACTCACAATTAACCAAATATAAGAATCATTTCATTCATTTATTAAAAACCATGGAAATAGTTACATCTAAGAACAAGTAAGACAAACATCCATAATTATTGTTGAAATCATTAAATTTCCACCAATTCAAGTTAATTGAGTAGAAATAGGGTTCTAGTTCAATGTAAGTTCTAAAAAGTACCAATACCACTCACCTCAGGTGTAAAGAATCTTAAATAATGTCTCAAAAACTCAGAATCTTGATATCAATTCAAGCTTTGATAAATCAATCTTTTTTTGCTCATTTCAACTCAAGAACCTTAAATAAGATGAACATTAGCAAAATAATGAGATAAAGATGGATTTGAGATATTATGATCCAAATTAGAAGGGTGATGACTTTCAAACATTGGAGACAAAAGTTCCCACAAAAACCTAGCAAAGATTGATGAACTTACATAATTTACCAACCTTGGAAGGATGACACCCTAGAAAAACTCTTCTAGATCCAAGATAATCAAAACACTAAAAATGTTCTTGTGTTCAGGAAGATTGTATCTCTTCAGTGAAAGAATGAAATGAGAGGAGTTTGGTTTTGGATACTTTAATATATACTCATTTGGGTGTTTATGGGAATTAAGTTCAAATACATTTTTAGTCTTTTTCATAGTTTCCATGTTGGTTATTTGCTGAATTTAATTCTTTGACCATGCATAGATAAATTACTCAGTCATTCAATTTTACCAAGAGCAAACTCATTTAAAGTGGAAAATGCATTCATTTGAAGTTTAAATGCGATATATGTATCTTTAAAGGAATCAATATTTCCTAAAACTCTACATATTTTTATGGGTTTTCTAACACAAATTCATCTTACTTCCTCATAAAATAAGTGTGACACTTCGCACCACATAAAGTGAGATTACTCAGATCTAAAAGAAGAAACAACACTAACTACACGAATTATCAGAAAACACAGGAAAATAAAACCAATTTCACAAGAGCACCACAAGCTTAAACTTTCACATGTAAGTCCTTAATAGGACAATTGCATAACATGTGATATCTCACAAGGTGCTTACATCATTGTTATCAAACATTCCTATCATCAACCTATTACATGAAGAACATGTTCCACATATATATACATGTACAACTGCCAAGACTATACAACAAAAGGCACATAAGACAAAAACCTCATATCGATAACATCTCAACAAAACACATTGAAAGCACCCCCAAGACCTGAGTGGATAGGGATGACTCTAGTACTCTACATCAAAAGACTAGCAACACTTCCAACCTGTTCAACTATTACTCTTGTTGCTGCTCTTCCTCAGCTGCACAATGACCACCCCGTCGTGCACAACCACCTAAAAGATGTGGAAACCCACAGGGTGAGACCAAACGTTCACCAGCGAGAGATATAACTCTCCACCAATGTCTATTAAAGCACAGATAAATTGAAGCAGATAGGTAACATTATTACTAACTGAGTAGATTTAACTAAACGATATGTAACCAATAGGTAAAGCAGGTTAAGCAATACTAGGCAATTATCACTAAGCAATAGAACAATTAATATTCTAAGAAAGAATATGAAGAAGATGTATATCATTTATCAACTAAACTGTACAAAAGCAAGGAAAGACTTCAACCAATGTTATCCACATTTATCCCTATGCAATTATATTACACGAATATATTACATATTTTATTATGCCCTAAGGAGATGAGGTATACCACTCATACTTCCAAGGTATATGGAAGAGTCGGGATCCACGACCTCTCCACACCTCCCAGTTAGCATGAGAGAAACACCGCAGTGACATAACATATGAGTCATCTACAAAACAATCTAGTCTGCCTTGGTATATAGGCACAATGCTAGTGAAGCAAAGCTACAACCCGAAGTTGCACTCCAGCCAGGGTATGCCTGCAACCAATCCTATGAAAGTATACATTAAGTCATCTCACTGAGCTACGGTGCGTATCCACACTCTTGTCAGGGTATGGCCTACATCCAATCTTGTGAATGCATATACTCAACACTATACGACTCTGAGATTCCACACAGGAGAACTCGTTCCACCATCCAACACTAAGACTGACACTTGAATGGATCTATGGCTCATGGCTCCTACATGTTTAAGGTTCTACTTGATTGGTTATGCCAATTAAGTATCTAATAGCATCAATCAAGTTACAAAGCATAACGACATAATGAACTCTACAAAAATAAGGGTATAATACAACTTCAAAAGATAAGAAAATGTATAAGGTGTGAACCTGTCACATCATCACATAGCATTGTAGAACTGCCATTCACAAGGCCATCATCACTGTCACACAACCACACAAGGCTATCACCAATGTCACATCCCCGTGGGATATCAATCCCTCAACCACACTTCAAGAGGTTATCACCTAAAATCATGCACAAGGCACATGCCTACTAATTTGACCCATTCACATCAATCCTGCATCACAAGTATCTCATCATGCCTCATCCAAGCTAATTCAACCTGTGTCATATCATATTTACCCTAGCTAGCTATGATATTCAAACTCATATCACCTACAAGGTTATGGGTTCATAACCAAAAGAGAGATAACAACAAAACATATAGCCATTCCAACGAAAAGAAGCAAACACATCAATTATCCCTAGGTTAGGGTTAGGGTTCCATACTTAGCCGATTAGGGTTTACAACATGATTACAACACTAAACTCTAATTGTGTCACCTCCCACATTCTTGGAGCACATTAAGGTTAAGGATCATGATTAGGGTTGATTAGGCATTCAACCAAACACCACCATACATGGTTCATTCATTACTCATACAAGTGCATTGATTATATGTTCAAATATAGGTCTCAACCATCCATCACCCATGTATGGTGACCACCCATCATACATGGGTCACGACCACCACTCCTAAAGGTGTCTCAACCACCCGCAACTGGGGTGTCTCGATCACGACCAACATGGTGTCACAACCATGACACACCACAAGGCAACTGTAAGGAGGCGGATCCACTCCCTACTAAAAAATTTTGAAGAATAAAACATCCATTCCGAACACACTCAAAGGTATTCCGGAATAGGTGTAAAATTTTCAAATTTCAATAAATGGTATGCAAAAGACCAAAGTGTAGCAACTAAATAAAAATAACTAACTATTTTCAACTTTTATAAAAGATTACACAAGTACATCAAAATCTTCCATTAAGGTTTACAACAAGATACAACAAAAAGGATCTAGATAGAGGGAAGTCTAAACTACTTCAAATCTGGTCTCCAGAGTAACATATCCAAGTTCTAGGTCCATGCCCAAATCTATGTTCTTCCGATTCAACTCAACAACTTGTCCTAACTTGGGTGGTTGGGAAAAACACCTAGCAAAAGGGAAAGGAAAACAAAGTATGTGTCAACAAATATGAATAGGATATCAAGGTAAAGAAAACATGTAAATAAAGTTGAGTTTTCATCATAAGATGAATATTTCAAGAGTATGAGGCTATTTTTAAATAGATTCCTGCCATAAACAAAATATAATAAAAGGCTGCATGTATGATAATTATGACTACCTTAACTAAGTAGGGTTGAGACACCTACCAGACCTCAACTTATAGGTGAGGGGAGAATTAATACATTCCCAATCACCTACACATATTTTTATGGGGGAGAATAAGACATTCCCCAGGGCAAATTAATACATGTCCTATCTATGGGTGGTTGTACATAAGTACTACAACTATAGCTAAATAGTCCATAAAATCAACATGCTAGAAAAGAATTCATGACAAGTAAAAGCATCATATCAATTAAAACATAGCAGTGGGGTACAAGACCCAAGAAAAATAATATCATTACTAATTTTGAAGCAATTTAACAAAAGAATCATGAATAGAGGAATTAGGGTTCATATAGTTCCTCATTAGGGAATATAGGGTTTGGTTTGAAAATATCCCAACTTAGGGTGTAAGAAATGCACATACATAAAGAGGGATTTCACATCCATAAATAGAAATTGCACATACCTCTCTTTATGATATCATTTGCTAAATTTCACCAATTTAATTGAGTCCAAGTTCCACTTTGCCTATTTTCAATGTATTAACATGTATTAGAGTACATAGTGCACATTAATGTATAGAAACCCTAATTTTAGACATTTTTAGAAAAAAAACTTGGATTTAGACTCTTAAAACATCACCAATAAACTTATTAAGTTCTCCTGATCAAGAAAACATATTTTTATGTTAATTTTGGAGTTATGACGATTAAGATGTAACTTTTATGGTTTTTATACATTAAATTAATTTTACAAAAATCACCCTTCGTCAAACCATGAAATAAGACATTGGAAATATTTTTACTATATAGATATTAATTTTTCAAGTCTAAAACATATTTATTTGTCAAATTTGGATAAGCGGATTAGAAGATATGAATTTTTCGATACTGACCAATAGGAAATTACCACATCAACAAATCGATCGAGAAAATTGAAGAGAGAGGGAGAGGGAGAAAACACCATTTGACCCAATATCAGGTTTATAGTTGCATAGGTAACCAAAATAGAGCTTCTAGAGAAGGTAAAACATAAAGAAACTAAAACCCTTGAAGAACATGGTAAAAAGAGATGGAAATCATCAATTTTAAACATAGAAGCATGAGTTTTAAGCATGCAGTAAGCAATATATGAGAAGGGGGCTAACAAAAATTGCCTCTAGAAAGGTAAGAAGGTCCAAACAACAAGGATCTAGAGATTATAAGGTTTGGTTTCTCTAAGCCAAACTCCTTTCTTGAGCAAAGATCACCTTCTCCGCTTTAGAGGTGCAAACCCTAGCAAAAGAGCATGGAGATGAGATGTTTTAAGGTTCTAGGTGGAGTTTTACCATGGAAGGTCATGGTTCCAACCTAGAAGAAGGTGGGAGGAATACTAACAGAATGAAAATAGGGAAGGAAAGGAGGATTCTTACTAGTTTTGGTCAAAATCACCAAGGAGGAGCTTAAGAAACCCTAAATAGAGCAAATTTGGAACCCTTAGAGCCTTCTTCACCAAGGTAAGCACTCTCTTTTACCTTGGGGCAGAACCTTCATGGCCGGATAGATTAGGAACAATGCTATGAGTTAGGGGAAAGAGAATGAGAGGATTCCTTCTTACATTGGGAGGTGGGAAGGGGTAGGCATGGATTTATAAAGAAGGGGGCAAGTATGAGGTGTTTATGGGACTTTCCATGTGTCCTTAGACTAGGGCTTCATGGCCATGCAAGAGGACAACTCATAGACTCTTCTTGTATATCAAAGGTCGGTCCTAAAAGCCCCTGGATACTTCTAGGCCATCCCCACCATCCTTCAAACAAAGAAATAACCCAATTGGTTGATAGTTTTTAAAGATAAGCTCATTTATAATAAGGATAATCCCTATAATGCCCTTGTAGAGAAACACCTTCAAACCAAGGTGAAACCAGGTGCCCCATGGTTCAAAATCTCAATAATGGTAAGGGAATATTTAAGGATTAAAATTTAGGTAATAATTTGCAAAGAAAACTTCCCAATTGGATAAATTGCATAAAAGTCCATAATGTACCTAAAATTGCATAACTTACATAAATAACATCCAAATCAAACCAAATTTGAAACTTAGGCTCATTTTATGTTTTCAAATCACATCAAAAAGTTATATTAAGGTTTAGAGAACTTAATTATGGTAATTAAGCTTGTTTAATACATTGATTAAGGTTTAGGGCCTTGCAATTCAAGCACAAATTAATATACCATTGTTCTACTAAAGTGGTGATTTTGCATTTTAGATCCTTAAATAAGCGTTCACTGAGGTATTTGTGCATAAACCCTTATATTGGTACAATTAGTGAATAAATGTTCACTAAACCACTATAATTTCCACTAATTAAACATGAATGACATAAAGGACAAAAATGAAAGGGAAACTTGGGAAAAAGGTTTACATGGAGATTACATCTAAGATTAATTATGTTATAGCAACTTGTCTCAACCCCCTCCTCAAAACTAGGGTTTCGACCACCCAAAGCAACATGTCGCGACCTCAAACTTCAAGGGAAGCATCTTGGCCAAACCCAAGAGTAACCAAGGTCAAAATAGAAGCAAACCACGACCCAAAATAGAATGTCATAGTGAGGAAAACCACCATCCTCAAGAAGGAAGACATCACCCAAAACCAGATATCAAAACCCTAACACAAGTGCCTTGAAAACACCATGAGAGGTACCTCATGCCAGAGAGACAAAAACCACATTTAACACTTCCAAATCAGAACCTAAACTCCATGGAACATTAAAAAAAATAAACATTATGCATGTGAACAAAAATAATGTCAAAAGGTGAGAGAAAGCCACCATTCACAATAATCACCAAAATCGGGTACAAAACTAGGGTTTCATATTTCATCCAAACCAAGAATGATTTTCAACATCAACCAAGTTCTATAGTTAGAATCATCTACTAGCATGCTAAGGGAATGATTTAGGGAAAGAAAATAGTAACTTGCATGTATGAAAGAGTACAAGTAATAGAGAGGGTGGAGTGTTATAGAACCCACCTTAAGAAGATAACTACAAAAATGATATCTCCAAGCACACGATCACCAAGGGTGTTGAAGCTCCAACAAAGGCTCCACCTTCAGCAACAAGATCACCTCAAGAAGAAGACACCAAGGTCAAGGATCACTCAAGAAAAGAGAACAAAGGACTCTAGGTCGAACCAAAAGAAGGAGGGTTAAAGAGAGAAGGAAACTTCCTCACACTTGGGTCCACCTTGTCAAAACATGGCCTATAACCCTTGTGATGAGGAGTTCCTCTCCAAAATGAGCACCATGGAAGATCCATGCTCTAAGGCCAAGAAGATAGATAGAGAAGAAGGTAGAGTAGAATATCAAAAGAAACACCATCAAAGAAAGACATATACTTACCAAGGTTGAAGATGAAGCAAGAGTCACCACATGCAAGGGATCTTGATCACCATGGCTCCAAGGATCAACCTTCCTTGCTCCACCAAGCTCCAAGGATGAGTAAAAGAGAGGGAGGAATAAGGAAGCTAGAAAGGGATCACTTGCATGGAGAGAAGAGGGTTCATATAGGAAAGGAGGAGGGAAGTAGGGTGATAGATGATGTGTCAACAAGATAGGGCTCCAAAGGGACACTTGTCCACTCAAGAAACTAATATGCAACCACTTAAAAAACACATGCATGATATCATGATACAACCTATGTTGGGTCTTGACTAATTGGGTCACCC
The DNA here is from genome assembly GCA_963693085.1 of Alisma plantago-aquatica. Classification (NCBI taxonomy): domain Eukaryota; kingdom Viridiplantae; phylum Streptophyta; class Magnoliopsida; order Alismatales; family Alismataceae; genus Alisma; species Alisma plantago-aquatica. The sequence goes on along the minus strand of OY856410.1, from coordinate 597,427,821 downwards.
AACATGGTAGTAGTTGTGATCCATCAAGGAAGATCATCCTTGGTGGAGACTAGACACCAAAGCATCACTAGGTCAAGCCAAAAGGGTCAACACACTCCTTAAGTTGAGACACTCTATACAAGGGCAACTATGTCAACCCAAGACTAACCAAAACCATATTGGTCATGACCACAACACCTAGAGGGGGTGTATTGACCATGAAACCCACAAAACTCACCCTACGTCACAACCTAGGTCAAGACAACCCACAAAATACACATAGGTTGAGACACACCAAACCCTAGAAAACCCTAATCACCAGAATGGTTCCAAAACTCAAACAAGGCTCAAACAAGGCCTTATTTTTCTCTCCTATAGATGATTTCAAGAAAGAGAAAGAACATTCTAGATGTGAAAAATTGCACATTCTCCACCTACTTTGGGTAAATTGCAATTTGCATCAAAACTAGCACATAAGGCACAAACTTCATTCAAACAAGCTCAAACTAGAAACTTCATCACCTTTCATTGGACAGTCTCGCCTCAGATGTCCTACCCACCCACACTTATGGAAAGTCCTAGTCTTGTACTATGTCCTAGATGGCCCCGTCACTGACACTGATGCTGTGTTGTGGGCTCCGACAGGTGGAAAACTATGACTTCTGCCCTTACTTGACGATGACTATGTCAGTGCACTAGAATTCTATGTGTTGGAGGTGATGAGAACCTAGGCTCCTTAAAGCCACCTGATGACTATTCCTAGTACTGGGTAGGTCTCTTCTTGGCACATTTCTCACACTTCTTAACCACATATCTCTTTATCCTCCTAACAGACTCCACAAATGTGGCAAAACACTCTCTATTCTCTAAGGCTGCTGCCGGCATTGTCAACTCCACACTCGACCCTTCTCAAAACATCAGATCCTTTCCTGATCTGTACCAGCCATGTGAGGACAAAACCTCAACAACTCCATAAACTTCTCTTCATACTCGTTGATCGTTATGGATCCTTGCCAAATCCTCTAAAACGGACAGATCTTTTCATCAAGGTATGTCTGAGGAAAGTACCAACTGACAAACTCATGTAGGAACTCCTCCCAACCGATAGCAACACTTGTCCTATTTTCCTTGTCTATGGCCCACCAATGGCCAGAATTCCCCTTTAAAAGGTACACTACATGCCTCACTTTGTCTCCCTCGGGGATATTGAGGATATTAAAGGCCTTCTCCAACTCTGTCAACCATAGATCTGCATTCACTGGATCCATTATACCAACATACATCACAACTCCAACACACCTTAACCGTTCAAAGGTATTCCCCGAGACTAGAGATTCCACATTGGGGACTACTACTCTCATTTTTGGAATAGGCATTCTATCTTCCATATGTTTAATCATGGCCATAAACTATCCAAACATTGACTGAAAGGCAGGATTGGCCATTATCCAAACATGGACTGAAAAGCAGGATTAGCCACCACTATAGGGTCTAACTAGGGCATCTCAGGCACCCTATCCTCAACATCCTACCTCCTTGCACCTCCACCTGGTGCATCAACACCTCTATCAAAAACGTGTTCTTCATGTTCTCCAGCCATCTTTTCAACTCTTCTTCTTCTTCTACAGAAGCAAAAGTCAATATAAGACAGACTGGAAGACACTAGAATAGACTCAACCCTAGCCCTAGGTTCCTACAGACTCAATGAACCTAAATATATGATACCAACCAAACTATGAAACCCCACATCGCACAAAGAAAGATTACTCAAAACTAAAAGTGGAAACAACACTAACTATGTGGATGACCAGAAAACATAGGAAAATAAAACTGATTTCACTAGAGCACCACAAACTTAAAACTTTCACATGTAAGTCGTTAACAGGACACCTGCATAACATTCTACATACCACAAGGTGCTTACATCATTGTTCTCAAACATTCCTATCATGAGCCTGTTACATGAAGAACATGTTCCACATTTATATACATGTACAACTGCCAAGACTATACAACAAAAGGCACAAAACCAAAAACCTCATATCGGTAACATCTCCACAAAACACATCAAAAACACCCATAAGACCTGAGTATATAGGGATGACTATAGGACTCTACACCAAAAGACTAACAACACTTCCAACATGATCAACTACTACTCTTGTTGCTGCTTTTCCTTAGTTGTACAATCACCACCTCATCGTTCACGACCACCTAAAATGTCAAAACCCATAGGGTGAGACCAAATATCCCAGCGAGAGATATAACTCTCCACCAAAATCTATTAAAGCACATATAAATTGAAGCAAACATATAATATAATTAATTACTAAGCAGATTCAACTAAATGATATGTAACCAATAGGTAAAGCATGTTAAGCAATACCAGTCTTTGGAAGAACTGAAATCCATGACCTGTCCACACCTCCTAGTCAACATGAGAGAAACACCCACAGTGACATAATATATGAGTAATCTACAAAACAACCTAGCCTGCCTTGGTATATAGGCACAACGCTAGTGAAACTGAGCTATGACCCGAAGTCATACTCCTGCTAGGGTATGGCCCGCAGCCAATCCTATGAAAGTATATACTGAGTCACCTCAGTGAGCTGAGCCGCACTCCTACCAGGGTATGGCCCGTAGGCAATTATGTGAATGCATATACTCAACAATATATGACTATGGAGATTCCACAAAGGGAGAACTCATTTGACCATCCAATATATGCATATACCCAACAATATATGACACTCGAATGGATGTATGGCACAGGGCACCTACATGTTTGATGTTCCACTTGATTAGTTATGCCAATTAAGTGTCTTTTAGCATCAATCAAGTTACAATGCAAAAAACCATAACAAACTCTACAAGAATAAGGGTATAGTACAACTTTAAAAGATAGAAAACATATAAGGTGTGAACTTGTGACATCATCACATAGAATTGTAGCACTATCATTCACAAGTCCATCATCACTGTCACACAACCACAAAAGGCTATCACCAATGTGACATCACTGTGGGATATCAATCTCTCAACTACACTTCTAGATGTTATCACCTCAAATCATGCACAAGGAACCTGCTAGGTCATTTGACCCATTCACATCAATCATGCATCACAAGTATCTCATCATGCCTCATCCAAGCTCATTCAACATGTGTCATATCATATTTACCATAGAATACACTAGCTATGAAATTCAAACTCAAATCACCTACAAGGTTAGGTGTTCATAACCAAAAGAGAGATAACATCATAAAACCACAGAATTTCCAAGGGAAACAAGAAAACAACCCAATTGTCCCCAGGTTAGGGTTAGGGTTCCATACTTAGCCAATTAGGGTTTACAAAATGGTTCTAACACTAAACTCTGATTGTGTCAACTCCCACATTCTAGACCACATTAAGGTTAAGGATCATGATTAGGGTTGGTTAGGCATTCAACCAAACATCACCATACATGGTTCATTCATTAGTCATATGATTGCATTGATTATATGTTCAAATATAGGTCTCAACCATCCATCACCCATGTGTTGTGACCACCCATCATACATGGGTCACGACCACCACACCTCAAGGTGTCTCGACCACCCACAATTGGGGTGTCTCGATAGCGACCAACATGGTGTCACGACCACAACACACCACAAGACAACTTCTCTCGACCCCCTCCTCAAAACTAGGGTTTCGACCACCAAAGCAACATGTCGCAACCTCAAACTTCAAAGGAATCATCTTGACCAAACCTAAGAGTAACCAAGGTAAAATAGAAGCAAACCATGGCCCAAAACAGAAGAGAATAGTGAGGAAAACCACCATCCTCAAGAAGGAAGACATCACCCAAAATCAGATATCAAAACCCTAACACAAGTGCCTTGAAAACACCATGAGAGGTACCTCATGCAAGAGAGAGAAAAACCATGTTTAACACTTCCAAATCAGAACCTAAACTCCATGGAACATTAAGAAACATAAGCATCATGCATGTGAACAAAACCAAGGTCATAAGGTGAGAAAAAACCACCATTCACAATAATCTCCAAAATCGGGTACAAAACTAGAGTTTCAAATTTCATCCAAACCAAGCATGAATTCCAACATCAACCAAGTTCTATAGTTATCATAATCTAACTAGCATGTTAAGGGAACGTTGTAGGGAGACAAAATAGTAGCTTGCATGTGTAAGGACCCTGACCCAAGTTTTGGCCTAACCCTCTTTGCTTTGCTTATGAAAGGTGCTTAGAACCTTAATCTAATCTCTTAAGATGTTTTGATATCATGTGACAAGCTCATGTTTCCAGTTTGGTCCCGCTTGGTTGCTGTTTAAGCAATGTTTACTTATTTTGGACCAAAGTGCAATTTACCCAAAGTAAGGGGTTATATTACAATATGTCACATGAAAAGAATGGCTTTAGTAATCTAGCACCATTATAAAGAGAATTATGAGGTGGAGCGCCTTGTAGAGGACCTATGTTCCAAGTTTGAGCTTAGTTGGATGATGTTTGTACCCAATGTGCTAGTTTTGGTGCAAATTGCAAATTACCCAAAGTGGAGGGGTCAATATGCAATTTATCAGCTCTAGAGTCACCTCCCTTCTGTTTGGCATCATATAGGATGTGGATGGAAGTTTTGGCACCTTGTTTGGTTGATAGTTGAGGAGTAACGTCTTTATATGGTCTTATATCACATATGTGTCACACATGCTACCTTGTCATTTAGTGTATCGGGTAGAAGCTTGAGAGTGTGTCGCCCATGAGGGTGTATCACCCATGGGAGGTACCCATCTGCACGATACACATCCTAGAGTGTATCACCAGGCCGTGCATGTGTAGCTTGGGTGGCAACAAGTGGTGTTAAGTGCATGAGCAAGTGGCATCTTGGGTTATGTGGTTATGACACCTCTCCTTTGCTACCTCTCTCTTCCTTGGTGTATATAGGCCCCTTCCTCCTTAACCAAGTGCTCCCTTTCGGCCACCTTCTTTCCCCTTCATGTATGGGATGATCATGGGAGCTTAGGAGCTCAAGGAAACTCCCATGAGGCTTGGGAGGGTGAGCTCTTTGGCCATGGAGACTCCTTGCTCAAGATCCGACCTTGGTGAGTCATGCTTTCTTGCTAGCTTTTCCTTGTGCCTTCTTCTTCATCTCCTTCTCCTCCTCTCAGCCATGGATGGGCCCTTGATGTGAGTAGGTAAGGCCGTGGTTATCTCCCCTTGTTTTCTTCTTCTTGAGCTATACATAACCATGGTATCTTCTTCTTCTTCTTCTCTTGTTCCTTGAGGTGACGATGATGGAGCTGAAGACAAGCTTAGAGCTTCAGATGGATGGTTTCCATGGAGAGGAACGTGTATTTTCTTCTTGGATCAGGAATCTTTATGCCTTTCATGGAGATCCTCTTAAGGCGGGTTACATAACACTTAACCATCTCTATTATCTTCACTCTCCATATGTGCATGTGATGATTCTTGTCTTTAAATTGATACCCTTCTCCATGATAGCCGTGCATGTGGAACTTGAGATCTGTTTTAATGGAAATGGTCATGTTTTACTACTGTCCTTATCTTTTTCTTCTTGCGTTAGATGGTAACGGGTGGCTAGAGGTTGAAGATGACTTGCCTGATAGGGTGCTTTACCTGATATGGGGGGGGGGGCTTGCCTGATACTGTGCTTTGCCCGACATAGTACCTTGCTCAATGGGTTATACTTCAGTTGATGGTTTGTGGCAATACCCCTTTCTCTCCTTTGGACTTGAAAGGTGAGCCTAAGGCCTAGATGTTTGGGTAGATATGATGTGGTGACCGATGTCTCTTTCCTACCCTAAGGTTAGGGTTTAGACGTTATGGTTGGTGGACACCTAGTTGGTCCCTTGGCCGATATGTGTCCTACAAAGTGGCTCCTTGAGGTTGTTGCCTGATACCCTCTCCTAGATTTGAGCCTTGGGTGATATACCTTTCATTGACCTTGTGACCGATATGCACCTCTACCTAAATGACGATGATGGGAAATATGGTGGTTGGCCAACATGAAACCCTAACCTTAGTGTCTTGGCCGACATAGAGCTCCAACCCTAGCTTGGGCGATGGGGTTGCCCTGGGTGACATGGATGCTCGACTCTAGTTGCACGACAAGCTCTTGGGGTTGATCCCTTGGATAGTATCATGGGCGATATGGTGGTAATTCCTTGGGTGATAGGTATCACTGATAGTGTAGGGAAACCAATAGGTTATTCCTTGGTGTGGGCGATAGCCCTAGAAGTAGTGTCTTGGGAGATATGGATGCCCTAACCCTAACTTAAGGTGATATGATTTCTTTGGCCGATGGGATGGTCCTAACCCTAGAGTGCTCGACATGTTGTCATGGTCAATGAGATACCTTGGCCGATAGGCTAGCTCTAACCCTAGTTGCCCGATATAGCATCCTGGACGTCATGGAGTTTTGAGTGTTGGGGGTTGCTCTAACCCTAGCTGACCGATATGGGTGCCTTGTGGTAATGATCCCTTGGGTGATATGCTGGGTGCCCAAGATGGTGCTCCATGAATGAAAAAGGATGTGAGGATGTGCGTTATAAATGGTCCCTTGATATGCTGTCCGATATCATCAAACCTAGAACGTTATGAGTGTGTATGTGTGCATTGCTTGGGCGACATCAGGGTCAAGTGCATGGCCGATACCCCCATAAGGAGATATGTTACTTTGGCCGATATGCCTTGCCCGATACATGCTCTCTCTTGGTTGGTTACCCGACATGTGTGTGTTCTTGATAGCTTGGATGATCCTAGGGTTAAAGGTTTGGCCGATACATGTGGTGAGTTTGGACAGTATAAGGTCTTGGAAGATAAGTTGAGGGTTGGATGATATAGTACTTTGACCATTATAGGGTCCCAAACCCTAGTTGAACGATAGACTACCTTGGGCTCCATGGCAACGTTTGATGGATGGTAGTAGTGTACCTTGGGTGGTATGAGAGTTCCTTGGACATCATGATGTGCTGACCAAGTGGGTGCCTGTTGGGCGATATAGTTGTGGCTTTGGGTGACATGATTTGATGGTTGCCCGGTATGAACCCTAACCCTAGAAGGGATATAAAGGGGTCTTGGCCAAAAAAGGTTGTTGTGATGATCATATGCTAGCCGATATACTCTTGTCCATGGCTGCATGACACATCATTAGGTCTAAGTCTGTCTGTTATCCCCTTTGTGCATGGGTGCATGTCATGCTTGAGGTCGACAACTTTGGGTGAGGGTTAGTGCCCTACCCGACACTCCATTTGTGAGGATTTGTGGTCACTACCTAGTATTAGTGAGGATAGGTGACACTTCTAGTGAGGGTTGTGCCCTAAACCGATAACCCTAAAAGTTATCTTGAGCACTATATGATAATATGCTATCTTGCTACCTTGAGCCCATATCGTTGATCATGATGACAAGACATGACAAATAGGTTGTGAACATTAGTATTGTGGTTACCTATGGTTGATGATAGGTGAACCTTTGATAATGTTTGAAGGTAGATCATGGTTGTATGATCCCTAAAGATGAATCTTGAGGGATGGCATGCATGATGATGCAAGATATAGGGTATGATGGATACCCATGGTATGGTAACAGTAATGTGTATTTCTTAATACACCATCCATGACTTATGCTTCATGTGTTCATAATAATGGATGATTGTTCCAATCCTATAAACCTTAATCTTAACGATATGATAATCATGAGATGTTTGATACCTAAAGTTGGTTCTAAGTGAGATGATTAGATACATGATTATGTTCATGAGATATAGGACATAGAGAATGCTTGTGGTTTGATTACAATAATGTAATTTGTTTACAAGATACAACTTTGTGCTTCATGTAGTTATAATCATGGATGTTGATCCAATCATGTACCTTCAATCCTAATAGCATGCTAATCATAAAGATCTATGTTTGGTGATTCAGTTATCTCTCTCAATATGTATACGAACCATGCAGGTGTATCAAATGAATTCATAGCAAGGTAAGAGCTATGAGGAATATGTGTTCTGTATAACACTCAATGATTATAATCCTTGTTGATGAGATAACACGTATCACCAATATGACGTGGAAGGTCTGTGGACCTGATAAAGGCTGAGTGCCAAGTTGAGGTGTTATCCTCTGATGTTGAAAGAAGGGATTGCTATCCCATGGTGATCATGTAAGCCTCGAGAGGCAGCGACATTCTGTGATGATGGGATTGAGTCCCAGTGATGTTGATCCTTGAGATGGATCTTGATGATTGGAAAGAAGCCAAGTGGTAACATGTAATGTTAGCTTTGAAAATAAGAGTGACAATGTAACACCTGATAATGAGATCTATGTTGTTTACTTGTGTTTTAGTTTACTTGTTACATAACTTGGTTGAATCTTGCAATCCGCTTAAAATGTATTAATTAATGACAAGTGGAACCTTACATGTAGTTTTCCCTGGCCATAGATCCATCATCGTCAGTAATTAGGTGATGGTGAAATAGGTCCTCCTGCGGGTTAACCCGGAGCACATATTGTTGAATATGAGGGGTTTCTCTAGATGAAAATAGGAGGATCAGAGTGCAACTGCGGTTGTGGACCCAAGATGTGTATAATAGCATGGTGATCAGGCCCATGGCTCAGTGTGAAGGAGCATGAATGCGTTCATGGCTCAGGAGCACGGTGAATAGGCCCGTGGCTCATGATAAAAGGGCAGCCCACAAGACCGACCCTGTGGCTGAGGCCATTTAAGTAAGAGACTGTGGTCCTGCTTGTTGATTGTTGTGCACTAACCATGAAGAGGTGAGGTCATGGAGTCCGACTCTCCCAATGACCTGGTATGGAACTAGTTTTTGGATTCGCAGACGAAGGTTGGATTTGAGTGGGATGGCTCACTTCCTTAGGGCATAATAAATCGTAATCCAGCCGTATAGAATATATTGCTTAAGGAAAAACACGGAACATTGGTTGAGGCCTTGCTTGTATAGTTGCTCTAGTTATATCTTGCAAGTTATTTGTGATAAGTTCTTATAAAGCTTATCTTGGCAATCATGTTCCATAAAGAATGCCTGTTATATTCCTTCTGGATAGTTTGGTAAGAATGTTAATAAAGTTAGCTTTGATCAGTATGTTGCTCCTATAATATGCTTATACCAGTTATCTGTGGTCATAATAAAGTTGGTAGAGGGTTATGTTTCTCACTGGGACTGTGTGTCTCACCCCACTGGTTAATAATGCTTTTTAGGTGGACATGCCTGGTGAGATAAAGATCGTGTGGCTGAGATGATATGCAAAGGTATCGTACCTGGTGGAATAGATAATGTCTAGTAGTAGAGTCCGATGTGTCATCCCTATACACTCAGGTCTTGGGGAAGCTTTTTGATGTTTCTTATATTAAGATCAATGTAAGGTTTTCGGTTTATGTATCTTGATGTAAATCAACATGTGGAATAGATGTTTCATGTAATGAGATGATGGGAAATTATGTTGTAGCACCTTGGAAATATGCTATGAAAAGAAAAGTGTTGGCTCAAAAATTTCCTGTCTCATCTTATGGTGCTTGTTGTAAATCGGTTTTAATTTCCCGTGATTTTCAGTAATCTGCTGGTTATCATGTAATCGTGTTTTGTTGAGGATGGGGTGTCTCAAGTGTTTGATATCAGATCTCTAGGTTTGTTGAGTCTACAGGGATACTAGGACTAAGATTAGGATGGTGTCTAAGGTTGGGCCGTGACATAAAATAGGGTGCATACTACCTAATCTCAGTACTTGATGCCCTGTCCAGGTATTCAAATATTGAAGACAAGGGTAAGTATGGAGCATTAGATTGTTTCCTCCTTGATTACTCTGATCAAGTAGTCATTCTGGAGCAATCTAAAGAGCATAGCAAATAAGGAATATGATGCTAATACCTTCATCTTGTTATATAGGGAGTAAATGAATGCACCATAATCCCCTTAAAACCTGGATGCTTGGTAATCCGAAGAGGAAGTAATGGTTCTATGAAACCTAAAATCCGTATAAGAATATGATGAGATAAGTTCTTGAAACCATAATATTAAGAGATACATCAAGTAAAAGACAGATTAACCTGTGACAACAAGGTAAGTAAAGCATAAAGCTTACTCAAGATAAAGAAAATGCTTGAACGAAAGCAAAAGATTGGAAGAAAGAGAAGAACAAGTAATGAATAAATAAGATGGAACATGAGATAATCTCAGACCAACCAATGAACGTAAGCAAAAATGAGAGAGTATAAAGTGCAAATTTGTGATAAGAAAAAGGGAACAAGGGAGATAATCCTTGGTTCGATAAAGAATATGTGAAGAGTAACGATCTTTTTTACAAAAAGGAAACAAAAATGTGATACAGTTAGGAAATAATCATGAATATGATGAAATGACAACAAGAGAAAAAGAGTAACAACATGTAATGGTCTTGATGATTCCTGTGCTGAGTGCAAGGAAACCAAGAGGAAACAGGATGAAACCAGATGGAACAAAGTTTAATGATGCATAAATAGTCAAAAACTCGTATAAGGATAAAAGAAAGTGATAATCTCCCCCTAGATATGAAACCATAGATGTTGATGGGGTGATAGGAGGAGTTTGTTCCCTTGTGTTCCTTCCTTCCGAAGGAATGGTAGTCAAGTGGACCTTGTGTCACTTGATATGTATGCTTTTGGAGTGATCTCTGGTTGGATACTTTAAAAAGTATCAACTGATCTTGGACTTTAGTTTCCAAGATGGAGATGTCTGTGATAGATAGTGACAATAAGATCCTCTCGATAGGTCCTCTGATAAGGGATTGAGAATCAAGATGCCTAGATCATGGAGGTATGGTGGTGAACCGTCTTAAACCCCTAAGCTTGAAGCATATTTTGGAGTCTGGATCTATGTGGTGACCCTTGAGGCAACTTTTCAGCATCACAGAGGAACGTTGATGAGGATAAGCAAGTGAGGACCAGATGGTTTAACCAAGAAGCGAAAGGCAAAAGGCAACAGTTGGATCTTGTGACATGAGTTGGCCAGAAACGGTAGGATGACCAGTGTGTGGTGGCAGGTTGAATGGAGTCACTCCATTCTGCTTTGTCTTCTTCTTACCTCTAATATACTCCAGTTGATCCGGTATAGGGTGTACCCTCCTTTGAACGCTTGTTGTGTGTTTGGAATATGTTTTTCTCTTGTTATCCAGGAGAGAGATAACTTGTTGTCAAAAACTCTGTTGGATGACCTGGTTGTGTTGGATGAAGTATATCCTTCTTGTATGACGGTCAAGCGAATCTCTTTCCACTTGACATATTGAGGATCGAGATAACCCTAGGAACGGATCTCCTTGGAAAGGTGTGAAATGGTCTCAGATGGAGAATTTGGCTTTAGATTCGACCTGGCTAAGTGTTCATAGTATGGCTATCACCTATTAGGGGTTTATGCTCTGCATAAACATGACATCGGAAGGTATGCACCCAAGGAAAGAAGCTGAGGATAGGTTGTCTTGGGAAAAGTTCATCAAGTTAAGCCTGATACCTTGAAATACTCCTAGCTAAGTCTCGAGTAAAAGAAGGTCTAGATAGGATGTGCATCAGTTAGAGACGGATGAACAAGGTTTGTGTTTCCTATCTAGATCAGTTAAGATAATGTGTACATGTTACAACCGTGTTGACACGTGTTGTGCCCTTGGGAGCTGACATGAAGACATGGCAGGCTTGAAACCGAGATGATGTGGTTGTTGTTAACCAAGATGCTTGGTTCCTTGGATGTTCGATAACTCCTTTTGTATTAAGGCTTAAGAAGTACATAGTAGTGCCTTATGAGCCCTGTCATGTGCATACATGTGTTTTGTAGAGTAAGTATCTTGTGAAAACCCCTTCTTAGAAAGATCTTCCTTGGACTAAGACGTACTTCCGTACTTCGTGGAAGGAGAAGAAATAGTTGGAATATATATAGAAGAAGGATAGTAATACAAGTATGCTAAGCTTAAGTGTCGAGCCTATGAGATTAGATTAGCATAGTGGAAATGTAATGAGGAAGGCGGTATATCAATAAAGGAACTGATACCTGAGTGATACAAGTTGCATGTAATGTTCCAATATATATAAAGAGTGTTATCAGACAAAGGATGATGAGACGGAGGATTGAGTCCGTGACCAGTACAAGGAAACCCTGTGATGGCTCTGGAAGAAGAGAAAGTACATTGGTCATAGATATATGATACCCAGGAGCTTTTGTGGAGTTGTATGATGCGATGCGTGAGTAACACCCATCTTCTTTCCGCTTGGGATTTCGGGGACGAAATCCTTGTTAGGGGTTTATGATTTGTAAGGACCCTGACCCAAGTTTTGGGCTAACCCTCTTTTATTTGCTTATGAAAGGTTCTTAGAACCATAATATAATCTCTTAAGATGTTTTGATATCATGTGACAATCTCATGTTCCAGTTTGGTCCCGTTTGGATGTTGTTTGAGCAATGTTTGCTTGCTTTGGACCAAAGTGCAATTTACCCAAAGTAAGGGGTTATATTGCAATATGTCACATGAAAAGCATGCCTTTAGTACTCTAGAACCATTAGAAAGAGAATGATGAGGTGGGGTGCCTTGTGGAGGATCTATGTTCCAAGTTTGAGCATGATGTTTGTGCCCTATGTGCTAGTTTTGGTGCAAATTGCAAATTACCCAAAGTGGAGGGGTCAATATGCAATTTATCAACTTTATAGTCACCTCCATTCTATTTGGTATCATCTAGGATGTGGATGGAAGTTGGGGCACCTTGTTTGGTTGATAGTTGAGGAGTAACATCTTTATATGGTCTTATATCACATATGTGTCACACATGCTACCTTGTCTTTTAGTGTATCAGGTAGAAGCTTGAGAGTGTGTCACCCATGGGAGGTACCCAGATGCATGATACACATCCTAGAGTGTATCACCAGGCCGTGCATGTGTATCTTGGGTGGCAACAAGTGGCATTAAGTGCATGAGCAAGTGACATCTTGGGTTATGTGGTTATGACACCTCTCCTTTACTACCTCTCTCTTCCTTGGTGTATATAGGCCCCTTCCTCCTTAACCAAGTGCTCCCTTTCAGCCACCTTGTATGGGACAAGCATGGGATCTTGTGAGCTCAAGGAAACTCCCATGGAGCTTGGGAGGGAGAGCTCTTTGGCCATGAAGACTCCTTGCTCAAGATCCGACCGTGGTGAGTCATGCTTTCTTGCTAGCTTTTCCTTGTGCCTTCTTCTTCATCTCCTTCTCCTCCTCTCGGCCATGGATGGGCCCTTGATGTGAGTAGTCAAGTACGTGGTTATCTCCCCCTCTTTTCTTCTTCTTGAGCTATACATAACCATGGTATCTTCTTCTTCTTCTCTTGTTCCTTGAGGTAATGATGATGGAGCTGAAGACAACCTTAGAGCTTCAGATGGATGGTTTCCATGGATAGGAACGTGGATTTGCTGCTTGGATTAGGAAGCTTTATGCCTTTCATGGAGATCCTCTTAAGGTGGGTTATATAACTCTTAACCATCTCTATTATGTTCACTCTCCATATGTGCATGTGATGATTCTTGTCTTTAAATTGACACCCTTCTCCATGATAGCTGTGCATGTGGAACTTGAGATCTATTTTAATGGAAATGGTCACATTTTACTACTGTCCTTATCTTGTTCTTCTTGCATTAGATGGTAACAGGTGGCTAGATGTTGAAGATGACTTTCCCGATAGGGTGCTTTACCCGATATGGGGGGGGGGGGGGCTTGCCCGATACTATGCTTTGCCCGACATAATACCTTGCTCAATAGGTTATACTTCGGTTGATGGTTTGTGGCAATACCCCTTTCTATGCTTTGGACTTGAAAGGTGAGCCTAAGGCCTAGATGTTTGGGGTGATATGATGTGGTGACTGATGTCTCTTTCCTACCCTAAGGTTAGGGTGTGGACGTTATGGTTGGTGGACACCTAGTTGGTCCCTTGGCCGATATGTGTCCTAAAAAGTGGCTCTTTAAGGTTGTTGCCTGATACCCTCTCCTAGATTTGAGCCTTGGGTGATATACCTTTTGTTGACCTTGTGATCGATATGCACCTCTACCCAAGATGATGATGATGGGCGATATGGTGGTTGGCCGACATGAAACCCTAACCTTAGTGTCTTGGCTGACATAGAGCTCCAACCCTACCTTGGGCAATGGGGTTGCCCTGGGCGACATGGATTCTCTACTCTAGTTGCATGACAAGCTCTTGGGGTTGAGCCCTTGGATAGTATCATGGGTGATATGGTGGTAATGCCTTGGGTGATAGGTATCACTGATAGTCTAGGGAAACTGATAGGCTGTTCCTTGGTGTGGGCGATAGCCCTAGAAGTAGTGTCTTGGGCGATATGGATGCCCTAACCCTAACTTAAGGCGATATGATTGCTTTGGCTGATGGGATGGTCATAACCCTAGAGTGCCCGACATGTTGTCATGGGCAATGAGATGCCTTGGCCGATAGGCTAGCTCTAACCCTAGTTGCCCGATATAGAATCCTGGACGTCATGGAGTTTTGAGTGTTGGGGGTTGCTCTAACCCTAGTTTACTGATAGGGGTGCCTTGTGGTAATGATCCCTTGGGCGATATGCTGGGTGCCCAAGATGGTGCTCCATGAATGACAAAGGATGTGAGGATGGGTGCTATGAACGGTCCCTTGATATGCTGCCTGATATCATCAAACCTAGAACGTTATGAGTGTGTATGTGTGCATAGCTTGGGCGACATCATGGTTAAGTGCATGGTCGATACCCCCACAAGGAGATGTGTTACTTTGGCCGATATGCCTTGCCCGATACATGCTCTCTCTTAGTTGGTTACCTGACATGTGTATGTGCTTGATAGCTTGGATGGTCCTAGGGTTAAAGGTTTGGCCGATACATGTGGTGAGTTTGGATAGTATAAGGTCTTGGACGATAAGTGGAGGGATGGACGATATAGTACTTTGACCATTATAGGGTCCCAAACCCTAGTTGGACGATAGACTACCTTGGGTTCCATGGAAACGTTTGATGGATGGTAGTAGTGTAGGTTGTATGAGAGTTCCTTGGACATCATGATGTGCTAACCAAGTGGGTGCCTATTGGGCGATATAGTTGTGGCTTTGGGAGACATGATTTGATGGTTGCCCGATATGAAACCTAACCCTAGAAGGGCTGTAAAGGGGTCTTTTCCAAAAAGGGTTGTTGTGATTATCATATGCTGATAGATATACTCTTGTCCATGGCTGCACGACACATCATTAGGTCTAAGTCTGGCTGTTATCCCCTTTATGCATGGGTGCATGTCATGCTTGAGGCCGACAACTTTGGGTGAGGGTTAGTGCCCTCCCGACACACCTTTTGTGTGGGTTTGTGGTCGCTACCTAATATTGCTGAGGATAGGTGACACTTCTAGTGAGGGTTGTGCCCTAACATGATAACCCTAAATGTTATCTTGAGCACTATATGATAATATGTTATCTTGCTACCTTGAGCCCATATCTTTGATCATGATGACAAGACATGACAAATAGGTTGTGAACATTAGTATGGCGGCTACCTATGGTTGATGATAGGTGAACCTTTGATAATGTTTGATGGTAGATCATGGTTGTATGATCCCTAAAGATGAATCCTGAGGGATGGCGTGCATGATGATGCAAGATATAGGGTATGATGGATACCCATGGTATGGTAACAGTAATGTGTATTTCTTAATACACCATCCATGACTTATGCTTCATGTGTTCATAATAATGGATGATTGTTCCAAGATTATAAACCTTAATCTTAACGATATGATAATCATGATATGTTTGATACCTAAAGTTGGTGCTAAGTGAGATGATTAGATACATGATTATGTTCATGAGATATAGGACATAGAGAATGCTCGTGGTTTGATTACAATAATGTAATTTGTTTACAAGATACAACTTTGTGCTTCATGTAGTTATAATCATGGATGTTGATCCAATCATGTACCTTCAATCCTAATAGCATGCTAATCATAAAGATCTATGTTTGGTGATTTAGTTATCTCTCTCAATATGTATACTAACCATGTAGGTGTATCAAATGAATTCATAGCCAGGTAAGAGCTATGAGGAATATGTGTTCTGTATAACACTCAATGATGATAATCCTTGTTGATTAGATAACACATATCACCAGTTTGATGTGGAAGGTCTGTGGACTTGATAAAGGCTGAGTGCCAAGTTGAGGTGTTATCCTCTGATGTTGAGAGAAGGGATTGCTATCCCATGGTGATGATGTAAGCCTCGAGAGGCAGTGGCATTATGTGATGATGGGATTGAGTCCCAGTGATGTTGATCCTTAAGATGGATATGGATGATTGGGAAGAGGCCAAGTGGTAAAATGTAATGTTGGTTTGAAAATAAGAGTGACAATGTAACACCTGATAATGAGATCTATGTTGTTTACTTGTGTTTTAGTTTACATGTTACATAACTTGGTTGAATCTTGCAATCTTCTTAAAATGTATTAATTAATGACAAGTGGAACCTTACATGTAGTTTTCCCTGGCCATTGATCCATCATCTTCAGTAATTAGGTGATGGTGAAACAGGTTCTCCTGCGGGTTAACATGGAGTGCATATTGTTGAATATACATGGTTTCTCCTAGCTGAAAATAGGAGGATCAGAGTGCAACTACGGTTGTGGACCCAAGATGTGTATAAAAGCATGGTGATCAGGCCCATGGATCAGTGTGAAGGAGCATGAATGTATTCATGGCTCAGGAGAACAGTGAATAGGCTCGTGGCTCATGATAAAAATGGCAACCTGCGGGACTCACCCTGAGGCCACTTAAGCAAGAGACTACGGTCCTGCTTGTTGATTGTTGTGCACTGAGCATGAAGAGGTGAGGTCATGGAGTTCGGCTCTCCCAATGACCTTGTATGGCATCGGTTTTGGGCTTCGCAGCCAAAGGTTGGATTTGAGCGGGACATATCACTTCCTTAGGGCATAATAAATGGTAATCCAGCCATATAGAATATATTGTTTAAGGCAAAACATGGAACCTCGATTGAGGCCTTGCTTGTATAGTTGCTCTAGTTATATCTTGCAAGTTATTTGTGATAAGTTCTTATAAAGCTTATCTTATCAATCATGTTCCATAAAGAATGCCTGTTATATGCCTCTTGGATAGTTTGGTAAGAATGTTAATAAAGTTAGCTTTGCTCAGTATGTTGCTCCTATAATCTGCTTATACCAGTTATCTGTGGTCATAATAAAGTTGGTAGAGGGTTATATTTCTCGCTGGGACTATGTGTCTCACCCCGCTAGTTAATAACCCTTTTTAGATGGACGTGTCTGTCAAGATAAAGATTGTGTGGCTGAGATGATATGCAGCAGTATCGTACCTGGTGGAATAGATAGTGTCTAGTAGTAGAGTCTGATGTGTCGTCCCTGTACACTCAAGTCTTGGGGAAGCTTTTTGATGTTTCTTGTATTACAATCAATGTACGATTTTCAGTTTATGTATCTTGATGTAAATCAACATGTGGAATAGTTATTTCATGTAATGAGATGATGGGAAATTATGTTGTAGCACCTTGGAAATATGCTATGAAAAGAAAAGTGTTGGCTCAAAAATTTCCTGTCTCATCTTATGGTGCTTGTTGTAAATCAGTTTTAATTTCCCGTGATTTTCAGTAATCCACTGGTTAGCATGTAATCATGTTTTGTTGAGGATGGGGTGTCTCAACATGTATGAAAGAGAGCAAGTAACAGAGAGGGTGGAGTTTTATATAACCTGCCTTAAGAAGATCACTCCAAAGATGATATCCCCAAGCACACAATCACCAATGATGTTGAATCCCCAACAAAGGATCCACATTTGGCCACAAGATCACCTCAAGAAGAATAAAACACGAAGTTCAAGGATTGATCAATAAAAGAGAGCAAAGGACTCTAGGCCGAACTAAAAGAAGGAGTGTGAAAGAGAGAAGGAAACTTCCTCACACTTGGGTCCACCTTGTCAAAACATGGCCTATGACCCTTGTGATGAGGAGTTCCTCTCCAAAACTATCACACTGGAATATCCATGGTCTAAGACTGAGAAGAGAGAAGGAGAATAAGGTAGAAGATCAAAATAAACACCATCAAGGAAAGATATATACTTACCAAGGTTGAAGATGAAGCAAAAGTCACCACATGCAAGGGATCATGATCACCAAGGCTCCAAGGATCAACCCTCCTTGCTCCTCCAAGCTGAAAGGACAAGTAAAATAGAGGGTGGAAGAGGATGAAAGGGATCACTTGAATGGAGAGAAGAGGGTTCATATAAAAAAGGAGGAGGGAAGTAGGGTGAGAGATGAGTGATAACATGAGGGAAGTAGGGTGAGAGATGAGTGATAACACCAAAATTAGTAAATATTCTCTATGCATTTTATCTATGGTTTTATATCACTTTGGTCTTAATATGCACTCTTTTGCTCATGTTTTAGTTCTTTTCTTGTTTACTTAGATAAAGTAGACAATCTAGCCCGTCTTGGGACAAGCAAGCACCGAACTTAGACGGACAACTTTCTCCATGTTTTCTCTCTCTCTGCTAAACTGTGGCCCAGTGATCTAATACTGCTTGATACTTTGTTTAACAATGATTACTGTCTTATCCTTTACTCTGGGCCCAATTTGGCTATGATCAACTGCTTTTGCTATCTAATTCACTTTGTACATCTATGATCAGCCCATTTGGTTTAATCTCTATTTAATCTGGGTTTTATTCTATTTTATGAAGGTTATTTGGGGCTCGTGGGCCCAATTTCCTTGGCCCAATACTCACCCTAGCCTTTAGATGGATGAGGTCAATGCTGGTCAACAGTTTCCCCTCCAACCCTCTCTCGCGACTGCTTTCTCAGCCTTCAGCCACTGGGCTCTTTCCACTCAGCTTGCTGGCACCGCTGGGTCCCACCACATCTCCTTATCCAGCTACCAACCGAGCCCACTCCAACGCTACTATTTATCTACCCTAAAACCAACTGCACCGTGACCCGCCTACCAAGGAAGACCGCAGGCTGACACCCCCGCGACCTCCTCTTGGCTTCTCGTGCCTTAGCCGCTAGGCATAGCCTTTGCACACCGTGACCAGGCAACGTACAACCTCAACCCTTCCGCTCATTGCCTTAGCCTTACGATCATCTTCATGTCACCTCCCAACCGTGACTCCCGCTGGAAGCAGGCCTCGACCTGAGGTCATCTTATAACCTCGACCACGGTATGGTCATGCTCACGGTCTGCCGCAACCATCCACTCTTCTCCAACCTCAGCACCCATGGTCATTTGTAATACTGCGACCCATGGTCGGGTGTCTAAGCAGACCTCGACCAAGGGCCAAAGAAGGACACCGTGACCCGTCTGCAAACAAGGACCATGATCAGTGCAAATTACACCACGACCAGGAGAAAATGAAGATACCTTGACCATTTCCAAAGAAGCCCACAACCTATGCATACACCTGTACTAAGGCATGTATCCAAGAGGTTCCTATACACTCAAGCCTATAAATACCCTACCACTCCACCTTTCAGGGGAGGTGAGTCCAGATTGGGGGGAGGGGAAGGCAAGCACCGCCAGACTACGAAAGTGGAGATTGATCCCACTCTATCGCCATCCACCATAGGGATCAGTTCCCTCCCACCACCGTCAAGCCGATCTCACCACTTCGCCCATCTAGGTTTGTGTGGAAACAGCAGATCCGGTCTGTCCATTCCATCTGCTCACCTAGATCTTTGGTGGAAACCACAAATCTGGTCCATCCAACCATCATCCACCCCTGCCGATGCATCCACGCCGCTATTTGGAGAGGATCTAGAGAGAGAAAGGAGGCCAAGGTGTTTGGAAGACCGAGGAGGAAGGCCAAAAAGATGAGATCCAACCTATATGGAGGCTAAGCAGCAAGAGCCACCTCTCCTCTAACAGGCTTAATCTCTTCTTCTTCCTCTTTCCTTCTTTTGTTCCCCTTTGTATCTATACAATGATGTTTTTTGATCTTTGTTCGGTGCCAACTATGCTTGTCAATGGCTAGTTGAGATCTTTTCTGGCTATTTAGCCCGGTTTGGGCATGTTTATGTACTTTTGCCTTAAGCAAATAGTTTTATTCCATATATAGTATGTTGCTTGTTCTATCTTCTCTCCCTAGTTGTGATTGCTAGTTTGGTTGATCTCTTTCTAGTTTGAACTGCTATTTCTACCTATATGGAGAGATCCGTTGTAGGAATAGATGAGAGTTGATAGTTTGGATCGGAACCTGAGAGGAGGACGGTTCAAGGTCCTCTGTTCCTAACATTTTAGAATACTCTAAAACTTGAGAGGGAATCTAGAGTATTCTGGGGTGTCAATTTTTCATCCTCAAGAGAGGTTAGATGACATGTCATTGATGGTTTTAGTTACGCTACGCGAGAGAGAGTGGGATGACCCCACATGAACAGATACCACAATGTGTACTATGTTTGGTTTTAAGATGCTTGCTTAGGTGTTTGAGGATTGTCTATGCCCGATAACGAGTGCACAAACTTCCCAGGTTGTGGTTACATAGCCAGAAACTCTCTTTATCTGATCAGTAGAACCGCGAACTCCATTTTGTTTTGTTTTCATTTCTTTTCTTTGTTTTAAATCATGACAACCCGCTAGACTAGTTCTAGCATATATTTTCATCAACTATAGTTTTGGCTTATCTGACCCAAGAATGAAATCTCTAGCGTCCTAAACGTCACCACGTCCCTGTGTTTGACACAGTATATCTACTTCGACCCTGTAATAAAAGTTGCGGGCGTCTTAGAAGGTTTCAGGTTATAAATTAGAAGTTCTGACTCACCTTTTAGGCCGATCAACTTTTTGGTGCCGTTGCCGGGGATGTGGTTTTTCCACATTTACATGCCTAGCGGATTTTGTTCTTTCACTTTTAAGCCCGTATATATATGAATAGTTTTTCTTTTGTTTTAAACATACTTGTTCATATATACTGAATCCCTTTTCTTTTTCTTGTACTTTCTCAGCCATGGATCTCGCTTCGACAAGACAAGTGATCTTGTCCACCTGTCCTTCTGATTTTTTTCGTAGTTCTGACTGCTGGCAAATAATTGAAGGTCATGCTCTACAACTAGTTAAGTTATACTTACCTCCACTGTCATCATATGTCGAGATTCCAACAATAGAGATTGCCAGTCAGCCCTCGACTCTCGTACTATCATGGGTTCAAGAACTGATTAAGGCAGTGGAGTCGGCTAGGGAAAGTATTCACGCACTCACCTCCTTAGCCCCTCATCTCCAAGGAGACGTCGATCCAATCCAAAAACTACTAGAAGAGAAGGATCGTCATCTCAAACTAGTCACCTAGGCTGTAGACCGCAATAGAAGTCTATTTTGAACTCTTGAGCAAGGATCCATCCAAGCGCATCAGTTTGATACAACGGATTCCCCTCATATGTGCATGGAAGAATCGACGGGTCTCGAAAGCATTGCTGCTCAAGTACAAAAACTTCATGATAAAGATGTTGAACAAGGTAGGAGGCTGCAAGAGCTCATCAATTTGGTTACAATTTGGTTACAACTGCCATCACAAGACAACGAAGACGTTAGTCATCAAGACCATTCCATTGGGTCTGAAGTGGAGTATGCACCATCATCCTATTCAGACCATCAACTGGATTCATCATGTTTTTTCTATGAAGACCAACCCACTTGGCGAAGCCCTTCATTCTATCCAGATGACCCAGATGATGAACCAATGGAAGATATGAGCCATTAACATGAATGGGTCTATGATGACAATGATGAAGACTCGAAAAGCCAATCAACCTCACAACCAGAAGGTTGGTTTGAGGAACCAGAGTCAGATATTGAACCAGACCAGAGTGACATCTCTCATATTGAGACTTGTCACTTCGCTTTGAGCAGCACACCAACCATGGTTTGGAACAATTTGTTCGATGACGACGACAACTGCTCGACATGGAGCAACGAGTATATTGACGACGACAAGTTGGAGCAGCACGAGTCACCATTTACACCCTTACCTTTACAAGGTAGGGTGGACGTCAAGGGGGCAGGATGGACGGTTCACTACAACATGGCTACTGAGCATGAAGATACCCCTGACTCCACACCTGGTAATTGGGGTGGTAGAACCACAAACTGATTCTTCAGGGAGTACTTCTTGTTTAGAAGATGATTGGATGACTCAGACTGTATATGAAGATTTATAGAGCATCCAACCTCAAGTGTAGATATGGAGAGAGAATATATGAGTCCTCCAAAAGACATCCAACCTCCAAAAGACATCCAACCTCTCTCATCCATCTCATCCTATGTCAACATCCTAGGGCCTTCCTGTTCAGATTCGTATCTTGGAAGGTACCTTGAGGATGATTTGCTGAAGAAATCATCCCAGTGCAGCTCAAGTCAATTCCAGAATCGATATGACTTCACCGAGTCACCGGATTTTATTCCTCTACTTCAGACTCGACAGGGCCCACATCTCCGCCAATTCTACTCCTATTATGTGGTGGAGCCCATTGGCAAGACACAGGTGGCACTGGTCCCAAAACCTAGGATTTTGGACCCCAGTGTCGGTATCGTGGGGCAGCCACCCCCTTGTCACTTACCCACCCTCCTGCCCTTTTATTACAATAAATCTTGTTTTTCATAACATTGTTAGTTTGTTTCTTTCCTCTAACTACTTTATTTTTCCTTGCATACATGCATCATTTTAGGACTTTAATAAAATTCCCACCCTAACTTACATGCATTCCCACCCTGCTATTCTAAGCTTAGATCTTGCTCGAGGACGAGCAACATTTTAAGCTTGGGGTGGTAGGCTTCACCCTTCTATCTCTCCATCCTTCTAGCATGCATGTTTACTTCCTGCATTTAGTTTTAAAGAAAATTTCAAATTTTTTTTAGCTTTTTAGCTTTGCAATTATGGCTATATGGTGCAAATCAAATAGATAAATGATTGACTTTATTCCTAAATGTACAATTTTCATCTTAAAAATTGCTTGACCTTTTGCTTGGCTTGCTCTTTGACTCTTTCCTTGAGTTTGGTAATAAAATCTAAGGTTATGTCCCTTTTTCATAGCTTAAAGCTAAATTCCCTTGATCTATGTCGTGAATGGAAAATCCATGGTAAAGGACCGTTGGAATGAGCTAAAACATGATCAAAGAATCCTAGCCGTGGTTTCACGACCTTGCCTCTATTCTACGGATTTTTGAATCATAATTGTAACTTTTCATACAGGTGTCAAGCAGATCATGATGAGTTTTGAGCTATAATCAAGATGAAATGTTTTCCTTGATGGACTACACACCTTCTCACATTAGATTGAGTCAAAAAGATGAAAAATATAAAAATGTGCAAAAGTGGCTTGGTTGCCCACAAAAATCCCAAAAATATCTATATAGTTCTCACCCAAGCCTACAAATTAGAATGCAGAGAATAAAAGCCTGAGTGTGAATAAATGAGCACTTGTTTTCTCTTTTAGGAGAGTTGAGGATGGTGCCCAGCCGGTGTATGACTGCGCTCATGAACGCGTGTATGTCGTACCTGATAGTATCACTTCAGATTCTCATTAGAGAGTCACTAGGAACTCCTAGGAGACCTATGAGATCATCTCATTAGCAGGGTTGGTTCGAGCGTAGTACGAGGAGTTCGTCTCACTGCTCTGGGACAACTGGCTCGGACTGTAGGGACTGTTGCTCGTTACATGGACCAATCTGACGCAGATCGAGATCCTCAGAAGTCATTAGAGTCTTCTTACTTTGTTTCTTAAGGACATGAATAAGTGAGAGGCGAGGTGTTCCTGATTGGTATGCATGGATTCATGGTGATGGCTCATTGCTCATCACCCGTGAGATCACCTATGTGACAATTCTTTCATATTTTAATAATTATGATTCAAACCCTCATGAGTATCGACAGGTTGTAATGAATTTGCTTAATCTTGCCTAGAAACTCTTTGATCTTGCTTTGGCAGGACTGTAGTTGATTGGTGGGGGTTAGTTCTGAAACGACATGGATCAGGAGAATAGGTGCTTTAAACTATTTTTCTTAGCCTTAGCAACTGTTGCCAAGCTTAATTTGGATGTTATCTTTTTGTTCTTTGAGCACAGTCTTGCTTGAGGACAACAAGTTTTAAGCTTGGGGTAGTTGATAACACCCAAATTAGCGCATATTCTCTATGGATTTTATCTATGGTTTTATATCACTTTGGTCTTAATATGTACTATTTTGCTCATGTTTTAGTTCTTTTCTTGTTTACTTAGATAAAGTAGCCAATCTAGCCAGTCTTGGGTCAAGCAGGCACCAAACTTATATGGACAATTTTCTCCATGTTTTCTCTCTCTCTGCTAAACTGTGGCCCAATGATCTACTACTGCTTGATACTTTGTTTAATAATGATTACTGTCTTATCCTTAATATGGGCCCAGTTTGGCTCTGATCAATTGCTTTTGCTGTCTAATTCACTTTGTACATCTATGTTTAACCCATTTGGTTTAATCTCTATTTAATATGGGTTTTATTCTATTTTATGTAGGTTATTTGGGGCTTGTGGGCCTAATTTCCCTGGCCCAATACTCACCCTAGCCTTTGGATGGCTGAGGTCAATGCTGGTTAACAGTTTCCCCTCCAACCCTCTCTCGCGGATGCTTTCTCAGCCTTCAGCCACTGGGCTCTTTCCACTCAACTTGCTGGCACCACTGGATCCCACCACATCTCCTTATCCAACTGCCAACCTGGCCCACTCCAACACTACTATTTATTTACCCTAAAAACAACTGCACTGCGACCCGCCTACCAAGGCAGACTGTGGGCTGACACCCCCGTGACCTCCTCTTGGTTTCTCATGCCTTAGCCGCTGGGCGTAGCCTTCGCACACCATGACCAGGAAGCGCACAACCTCGACCCTTCCGCTCATTGCCTTAGCCTCATGATCATCTTCATGTCACCGCCCAACTGCGACTCCCGCTGGCAGTAGACCTCAACCCGAGGTCATCTTCTAACCTCGACCGCGGTATGGTCATGCCTACGGTCTACTGAAACCATCCACTCTTCTCCAACCTCAGCACCCACAGTCATTTGTAATACCGCCACCCGCGGTCGGGTGTCCCAGAAGACCTCGACCAAGGGCCAAAGAAGGACACCGTGACCCGTCTGCAAACAAGGAACACGATCAGTACAAATTGCACCGCGACCAGGAGCAAATGAAGAGACCTCGACCATTTCCAAAGAAGCCCACAACTTATTCATACACCTATACAAAGTCACATATCCAAGAGGGCCCTATACACCCAAGCCTATAAATACCCTGCCACTCCACCTTTCAGGGGAGGTGAGTCCTGATTGGGGGGAGGGGAAGGCAAGCACCGCCAGGCTATAGAAGTGGAGATTGATACCACTCTGCCGCCATCCACCATAATGATCGGTTCCCTCCCGCCGCCGTCAAGCCGATCTCACCACTCCGCCCATCCAGGTCTGTGTGGAAACAGCAAATCCAGTCCATCCGCTCACCTAGATCTATGGTAGAAACCACAATTCTGGTCCATCCAACCATCATCCACCCCTACCGATGCATCCACACCACTGTTCAGAGAGGATCTAGAGAGAGAAAGGAGGCCAAGGTGTCTGGAAGACTGAGGAGGAAGGACAAAAAGATGAGATCCGGCCTATACGGAGGCTAAGGAGCGAGAGAAACCTCTCCTCTAACGGGCTTAATATCTTCTTCTTCCTCTTTCCTTCTTCTTTTCCCCTTTGTATCTATACAATGATGTTTTTCGATATTTGTTCGGTGCCAACTATGCTTGTCCATGGCTACTTGAGCTCTTTTCTATCTATGTAGCCTGGTTTGGGCATGTTTATGTACTTTTGCCTTAAGCAAATAGTTTTATTCCATATATAGTATGTTGCTTGTTCTATCTTCTCTCTCTAGTTGTATTTGCTAGTTTGGTTGATCTCTTTCTAGTTTGAACTACTATTTCTGCCTGTATCAAGAGATCCATTGTAGGAATAGATGAGAGTTGATAGTTTGGATCGGAAACCGAGAGGAGGACGGTTCAAGGTCCTCTGTTCCTAACATTCCATAATACTCTAAAACCCGAGAGGGAATCTAGAGTATTCTGGGGTGTCAATTTGTCATCCTCGAGAGAGGTTAGATGACATGTCGTTGATAGTTTTAGTCCCACTACGTGAGAGTGAGTGGGATGACCCCACAGGAACAGATACCACAATGTGTACTATGTTTGGTTTTAAGATGCTTGCTTAGGTGTTCAAGGGTTGTCTATGCCCGAGAATGGGTGCATAGACTGCCTAGGTTGTGGTTACATAGCCAGGAACTCTCTTTCTCTAATCAGTAGAACTGCGAACTCCATTTTGTTTTGTTTTCTTTTCTTTTCTTTATTTTAAATCAGGACAACCCGCTAGACTAGTTCTAGCATATATTTTCATCGACTATAGTTTTGGCTTATCTGACCCAAGAACAAAATCTCTGACGTCCTAAACGTCACCACGTCCCTACGTTTGACCCTGTATATTGGTGCGTCTCCTCTAGTGGTGCTAACACACTACTCGATTGAATAGATGCGTCCCACGAGGTCAGAATGCACGAGATATGGGATTATGCTTTCAAAATTTATAAAACCTAAACTAGCTACCTACGTCTACTAAAACACTACACCCGCAAGCGCACGGGGTCGTGTCGTAGTATAGGGAGGTGGCAAGTAAAGGGTCGATCCACAGGGAAAAGAGGGGGTGCTAGAGCTAGGTTAGTTTAGCTAGGTTCCTACTGCGGAGACTAGGGTTAAGGGTTTAAAGGTTGTTTTAATTGTTAAACTACTTGAGCAAGAAAGCAATTAAAGGCGAGAATGAAATCTATGTTAACCCTAGGTTAGATTAAGACTAAGCAAGCAAGGAAAGACTAAGCTA